>CM064562.1:29760367-29972867 GCA_032716605.1 Paralithodes platypus
CACTAGCTTCATATGAACGCGGTAGCGTCATTTGACTAGTTTTTTTTTGGGGCGGAAACCAGTCATATGACTGCGGCGTAATTTGTTGACGGAGGGGGTTAATACATTACTTATTATTTATCTAGAGTGTTGTTTGATCTATTATGATTCCAATATCAATCCTTGAGAAAGTACCCTAGCTATTAAGGAAATAAAACTTGTGAACCTTTACTGTGTATTTTGTGTCCAATTTGGAGTTATTATTGAAGTGAAATTATAGAAACCAACGTTAGTTGCTTTCCCCAGCACAGAGGAACCCCGAAGTTGTAGATTGACGTTTATTTTCCTAAGGTGGAATCACAATCAGAGTATATCACGTTTAATTATAACGTGGGCATAACAAGAGGTTTTCAAGATCTTTAAAGGGATTCATCAACCTAAATATAAGTAATTACTGTCACTTTCGTTTCGACCGATCAAACTTCACTACTAGAAACCATGGTTGTTAAAGATTGATAGGAAAGGCGCTTTAACCCCTCCAGCCCCGGCTACGCATTACATAAAATATTCCCCCCCCGCGAAACCCGGGTGTTTTGGCCGAAAAACGTCTAGGCTAAATGCTACCGTATATTGTGTTTATTCTGGCACTACTTCCCGCAAAAAACAATTCCCCAGCCGTAGCTGTGTTATTTACCTGTAGAATGGCGTTAAGTAGAGCTCTTTCTAAGTCAATCTGGGTTGAGTTGTGTATGATGATTTCATTGAAGATCACTTTAATGGCAAAACAGCCACTTTACAACTACTTTTTCGGATACTTAACAACAACATACAGGTCAACACACGAACAAGCGACGCTCTCCTTCTTGTGGCCGGAGATGCGGGGCGATCCGGTCCAGCCTGCTGTTGAGTTACATGCGTCGGACCGACGCCGTCGCACACCCAAGCTCCACAGGCTTTGAGACCTCATGGGTGCTGTTAAGAGCCCTTCCGGGCAGCTCGTGTATAGCTTTTTTATGGGCGTATCAAGAGCCCTTCCGGGAACAGAGGGTTAATTCTATGGAAGCAAAGCATTTCGTCAATCCGTATTGTGAACATTTGGTAACAGACTACCTTCAAACCATAGTGTACTGCGATACAGTAGAGACTTTCAAGAACCGTCTTGATATAGACTTGGCCACAAATCCTCAATTAACACTATTCTCTCAGACTAACTCCAACTCGTAATGAAGAAACAGCCGACCACAGATTGCAATGTAAATAACATGTTTGCATACAATTTTGCTAATGATTTTGTTTTGTTTTCCAGATCTTAGATACAGAATGAGCGTAGACTAAAATGTATCTCCTTTCGTCCTATCTTATCCGAAATTCCATGTCAGTTTTTCCATACTGCTTGGTATATTTTTCCAACTGTTTCCACACCAGAGTAAGCTGGATGGAGTGGTGGGTGGGAAGGAGCCTTCTGCTTTACTATCATTTTCTTTACCTACTACTTAGTACTAGCTTAGCATTCTAGATATCCAAACTGCCCCGTAAGGACCCTAGGTCTGTTGCAGTTTGTAAGTCCTTTGTATTCCGACTCCTCCAGCCCTCCTCTTCCTCCTTCTCCAGCCCTCCTCTTCTTCTTCCTCCAGCCCTCCTCTTCCTCCTCCTCCCCCCCTCCTCTTCCTCCTCCTCCACCTTCCCTCCTCTTCCTCCTCCTCCAGCCCTCCTCTTCCAGCCCTCCCTCTTCCTCTTCCTCCAGCCCTCCTCTTTCTCCTACTCCAGCCCTCCTCTTCCTCCTCCTCCAGCCCTCCTCTTCCTCCTCCTCCAGCCCTCCTCTTCCTCCTCCTCCAGCCCTCCTCTTCCAGCCCTCCTCTTCCTCTTCCTCCAGCCCTCCTCTTCCTCCTACTCCAGCCCTCCTCTTCCTCCTCCTCCTTCACCCCTCCTCATCATCCTCCTCCAGCCCTCCTCCTCTTCATCCTCCTCCAGCCCTCCTCATCCTCCTCCAGCCCTCCTCTTCATCCTCCTCCAGCCCTTCTCTTCCTCCTCCTCCAGCCTTCCCCCTTCTTTCCTTGACCTTCTCCCTCTGCCCTTCTCGTTCTGTACCTTCTTCCTTTACTGCCCTTCCCTCTCGCTGTCTCTTAAGCGGGTATAGGGGACATTACACATTGCCGAACAGGAACCCGAATGCAGCCCGTTTCCGAATCAGCCTCATTTGGCCGAAAAAGGTGGCCGAACTGTGACAAGAAAGAATGCAAAACAAATGCAAAACGAACGCGCCACAGCGTACACCGAACGCTCCATGAATGCAGACCGAACTACACGATGCCTGGACAAACATTGCCCGATGTTTTGACATTTCAAAACATTATTTTTTTTTGGTTGCGCGAATACTTCACAAATACAAAGAAAATTGCCCGATTGGCGGACGAACCTGGTCGAATGCAACCCAATGCAACCCAGCCGTACTACAAAAGGAGGGGAGACGCTACCACACACTTCACTTGTATCCTACCCCTGTCACGCACCTGAGCACATCCTCCCCTCATCTACAACATCTCCAGTCGGCCATCCCCACAAAAAGAAAAAGAAATAAATTAAACAAAATAAAATACAATAAAAATATGTGGTCCGTGCCAGAAGTAAATATTTTTCTGTATCTAATTAACTCCTTTATTACTGGCCATTATTGTTTGTGGTTTGATGTTTAAGCCATATTCAACCATGAAAACACCAAAATTGCAAAGATCCTTTAGAAAACAGACCGAAAACATCGTAACCTCGCTGACTCTTTAGAAAACAGAGACAGCTAGTGTTTTTGTGTACATTTCGTATTATAATTTTCCCTATCATCTGCTTTCTCTCGCTCTATTACTTGTACGAAAATAACGAGATTAAGGAATACTCCCCTACATAAGAAAAGGAAAACTCCAGGAGAGCAAGAAACAAAACAAGTGGGAAACCAGCATCAGAAAGGAGGAACTAAAGAAAAACGAAGGATGATGACAGACAAAAGAAACGAAGGAAAATCCACCACCAGTCATAACACCACCCAGACCACCATCAAAGAGGCTGACAACAAGAAAGCAGAAGTTGGAAAAGATAACAGCTGCAAAGGAGGAACACGGAAACAGGCAAGATGGACCAGAGGGACAAGATGGCTACCGCCAAAGAGAACGATTTCCGGTAGCGAAAAAAGGAGAAACTGAAGGAGAACGAAAAGAAATGCCACAGAAGAAACCAATACATAATCAAATATCTACCATACCACGCATCCCGAAATTGCCCCACATCAATATACAACGAGAAGAACAAGAAAACAACAAAGGCAAGAAGACATAAGAAAAGGAAGGTTCATCAACCATGAAATACGCGCCCAGAGACATACCACATGTACCAAGCTAACACCAGTTTTCAACGAGAAATACACAACAAGATATATCCACAAATATTACTCTCTCGCCCGTTATCACCACCAGAAGAAAGGCCCGGATTGCCACCATTGCATCAGAGCGCTCAACAACACCCGGGAAGAATATTAATATGGTTTCAACCTCCCTGCAACATCCCAGAAGACGAATAATATTCAGCCAGGGAGAGAAGGACCATCATCACCACCAACAGAGCAAGCACTTACGCCCTACTTCCACCCAACGGCCAAAATACTTGCCCACCAGTTTCTAAAGGATCCTCCTAATCCTGTAGATCCACCCCTGACCACACTTGTGACCTTGTGACCCCGAAACACCAACTCTGGGACATCTCAGCCAACGTCATCACTATGCTGATGAAAACTGAATAAGGCAAGCAATTCTAGGGCTTTCAATACTGGCATACCAAGTTGAAAAGTCCTAGAATTACCCTCCCATTCAGTTGGATAATAAACGGCATACCGAATATCCCATAGGTCTGAGGAGTTATTTTCCCTATTAAGGAATCTTTGTTATTCATGTGCATACCATAGTGTTAACATCTAGGCCTCTAATAGGCTGCACTTTTAATATTAGAAGTCTAAACTCGCGGACATGTCCCCACCTGACTTCTCTTATTAAATCCGCACTCTAAGAACTACCAAAGGATACTTGGCATACCAAGGTCATTTGAATAGTTCAGGGCTCTGCGAGATACGTTAACTGGCACTCGGCATATAGAAGTCCTTAGTGCATTTGTCTGTAGCATGTTATTTGACTCATGCAATTAATAGGTTTAAACACTGCCCCGAGTTCTTTGAACCTCTTATAAAGGTCAGTGGTAGTTGAGGAATATAAGAGTGGTCATGACCATATTGTTTACTCGCGTTAGCCCGATATATTGTCAATCTGTCATGACATAGTTATTATATTAAAGACCCCAAGTCAAGAGTACCTGAACAGAACTTCATTACCGATATATATAACGGTCAGGATAGTCGAGTATTCCAAGCTCTCTGCTAATATATACTCGCGTTCGTCCGATGAAGTGCCCAAATATTATAATATTTACGGAGCCTCATTTAAGACCCTATACCCATCAATCCATCTGTATCCCAAACAACTGAATTCCGCACGACAGGGCAACCTGGACAGCCCACCGGACACTCAGACGACTACAAGCTGTTACCTCGAACTCTTTTACTCCAAGTGTTTGATTCTGGAGCTATAATAGAAACCTGAAACAAGTCGATACCAGTGACGAGATATCTAGAGTTAGAGTCCCAAAGTATTGACTCTACCTAATTTTCTACAAATGCGTTATAAAGTTAGAGTCCCCAAATATTGACTCTGCCAAATTCTCACTAGTGCATAAAGTGCCTGATAAAGTTAGTCCCCATATATGGACTCTGTCTAATTTCCACAAGTATGTTATAAAGTTAAGGGTACTTCACAAAGTCAGGAATGCGAGCTAGAATCACTAGAAGTAGCTGAAAATTCGGATTCCTGGGCCTATTCGCGGTGAAAATCGATTATTCCTAGTGACTCTAGCGGTATCCTAGTGACTCCTGTTAGACTCCCAGTGACTCCAGGCCAGTCGCAGGGGCGATTGGCCCTGTCCGACAAAAATGTTCACCGTTTTAAAGTTCTCGCCGCGAGTTCGGACCACTCCCAGTGACTCCAGTGATTCCTGGTGACTCCCAGTGATTCCCCAGTGATTCCTGGTGATTCTTGGTGATTCTCGGTGATTCGTATCTGATTCATGGACAGGTTACGGTTTCATTTTCAGTTCTCAGTTTCACCGGGAGTCACTGGGATAAATATAGGTAATACATGCGAGTCACTGAGGGTCACTGGGAATCGACGGGAGTCACCAGGAACCACCAGGAGCCACTGCAGGAGTCACCGAGCATGCTCTCCATGCGGCAGGGGCGCCCACAGAGATACCTGTAGTGGGCGCACATGTAATAAAGGGCCCAATAGTCATGGGTATGGGTGGTGAGCAAAGCGAGCCTACTCACCTGGGGATCTCCTCCCTCCCCCCAAACAATTGTGCAGTATTTATTAATTGTAGGTGCATTCGAAAGCTATCTCAAAGTGAAATGAAGGATTTATAAATATATTATTCATATAAACCTGTAATAATCCTCACATGAAAGTATAATTATGCAGCATATGGGTAGTTTATATTTCTTTGGTCCAAACATTATAAATATGCCTAGTGTTAACCTGTGTAAGTACAATTTTCCCACAAGACATTGTATTCACCCAGTGATTGTGTGTAGAGAAGGAAATTACGGTAGGTAGGTAATTGATAGTGTGAACAATCTATGGTTACTGTTACAATACCCTACTAAGCTTGTAGTCTAGAAGTTCTGCAACTCCCCTTATCTAAACATAACGAGAGTGGTGGATACGTGTTTGTATGTGTTTTGAAATGTCAAGTTCGCTTGGTGGTGGTGAGTGGAGTTTTGGATTACTACTTCGAGGGGCGTTGTAGTCGCTGGGGTAGACTTTGAGCCAACGGAAACATGCTTGGTTGTTTACGGGGCCGTTGTAGTCGCCGGTTAATAATCTAGAAGTTTCTGCAACTCCCCTGACCTAACCTAAGCAAACTAACACAACCTAGAAAGTGTTACCTATTTTACATAATCGTATGAAATATTACAGAACTCGGTAACAAATGAAAACAAGAAGGTGGGAAGGAGTAACTATCCACTATTTAGACAATAGTTTAAATATATTTGTTTCGTAAAGTATAGTAAGCATTGATATTATGACCTTACGGTACATAATAATACAGACTTATCGTATTACATTAATGTCTGTAATGATGTATGAATACAGTCATAATACTTAATGATGATATTAGAGGACTGTAGTTATAACCTACATGAGACATACTTGAGGAAAAATTTATTTCAATTATAGGGTCAAGCACACAATGCCTGGCATAACTCGCAATCTCATTCCTAACAATTCCCAGTGATGCTCGGTGACTCCCAGTGACTCCTATCTAACTCCCAGTGACTCCTGTATTACTCCTATCGACTCGTATATTACAGTAATCCGAAAGCGAACCGTTAATTTTTCAAACTTTTCAATAACTCGCACTTCATTCCCGGTTTTATCCCAGTGACTCCCAGTGTTTCGCAGGTACACTCCCACTGGTTCCTACGAGTGCACGGGGAATTTCAGACACTCGCGGTCGTATTCCCAGGAATCAACAGGAGTCATTACTCCTAGTGATTCTAGCTCGCATTCCTGACTGTGTGAAGTACCCTTTAGAGTCCCCAAATATCGACTCTGCCTAATTCTCACCAGTGCGCGAGGTGCTTTTAAAAAGTTAGAGTCCAGTGTATTGACTCAGTATAAAACCTTGTCTATTAAGTGTTAATTAGTATCACCTATGAATATTAAATCAGTACACAGGTATTATCTGACTCTTCAGTGATTCAAGAATCTATTTACTGTATTCATTTCCATCTGAACATACATTTGTTTCCTTGTCTTATGTTAAGAATATTATTTATCAATTAATTGTACAATATTATCTCTAACCAATACTATTACTGTCGTCAATAATAATTGAACTATCCATGTATACTCTGTTAACCGTGCGCATCTCAACGTTCGTGTTTTCACCCCGCGCCTTGTGAATCGCTACCCGCGAAATTACCAGGCCCAAAAGACTCATTCATGTCTTAATATACTTAGAACCACATGTCCTTGCTTTATTTTTGTTATGTCAATATAAGCCCACTGTTATCACCTTTATGTTTCCACTGTGATGACAATGTATTGAACTCAGATAGACCTGTAATATGCAAATGACTAGGCCATTCACACTGCTGCCAGAGCAAGAAAGACTTTAACCACCACTAAGAGGTAGACTCTCCTGCCCTTATACCACTCAAGCAGGGAGCGAACCCCTCTCAGTAAACGTCATCACTAGGCGGGAAAGAATTGAACAAGATAAGCAATTCCAAGGCTTTATTGGATTTTGGCCACAGCCAAGTTTAATCAAAGCCTTGAAATTACCCTGCCCAGCGGCAAGGTTTACGGCCAGAGCCGAGTACCAAACTAACTGAGAGAAAAAAGTCTTATGACCTTGCATTCGGCATCCCGAAGTTCTGCATAAGCATTAACTCTATTCTAAGGAGTTATTACGGCCAGAGCCGACTTACTTCTTTAAGTCTAAAGTGTGTAAAAGTCTTATGACTTGGTTTCTAACACCTCAAAATCCTGCATAAGCTAGAATCCTATTCTAAGAAGGTAATACGGCCAGAGCCGACTTACTTCTTTACGTCTAAAGGATACTAGAAGTCTTATGACTTGGCTTTCGGCACCCCGAAGTCCTGCATAAGCAAACACTCTATTCTAGAGAGGTGTTACGGTCATGTCCGACCACCTTAAAGGAAAAGAATGTTAAAGTCTTATGACTTGGCTTTCGGCATCCCGAAGTCTGCATAAGCAAAACACTCTATTCTAGAGAAGTATTACGGCCATGTCTGACCACCTTAACGGAAAAGACTGTTAAAGTCTTATGACTTGGCTCTCGGCATTCTGAAGTCTGTATTAGCAAAACACTATTCTAGAGAGGTATTACGGCCATGCCCGACCACCTTAACGGAGAAGACTGTTAAGACTTATGACTTTGCTTTCTGCATCCCGAAGTTCTGCATAAGCAATAACTCTATCCTAGATAGGAACTACGGTCACATACGAAATATTCCGACTAGTGTAAAGAGCTAACAGAGTCTCTATGATCTTGGCTTTCGGCATCCCGAAGCCCTGCCTTCTACTACTCTCCAATTCCAGTGAGGGATAATTAGACTGTACCGCCATATCCTGATAGAGTTACTGTTTCGGTGGAGGAACAAGTGTTGATCTGTGCACTGTCACGAACAACGAACGGGTGGTTTGAACCTCTTATAACGATCAGAGACAGACGAGTTAGGTAATATTGGCCTACACCATATTACTATTCTTCACCAAGCTCATCAGTCACAAGAGAGGCATTAGATTTAAGACCTTTAACCAAGAGTACCTGAACAACACTTCACCAACGACTAAAGGTCAGAACAGACGAGAATCCTTAACACTCAACGAGCGGCTTAGGCGGTATATTTGACCGTGCTGCCCAGCTGGGTTTTTTTTACCATAAATGGCGTTGTATCCGTGCTCTTTTTCATGCATAAACAAGAGCCAGAGCGTAATACAAGTATGTTTTTTTTTTTTTTTTTTTTTTTTTTTTTTTTTTTTTTTTTTTTTCTATATTCCAACTACTCCCTCTCGGGCATAGGCTGAGAGCCTGTACATTCCACCGTTCAACACGGTGAAGCCCGTGAGGTCTTGTTCCAGTCTGGGGAGTGAGACATGTGAAGCAACCATCATGGCTCGAAGCAGCTCCATCCTTGAAAGGACGATAATTGAGCTTTCCAATGACACCAGAACCATCCTTCTACGATCACTGGTTGTCTTGCAACGATCGTGCAACCGAAGGGCAAAATCGCTAAAATACGGTCATTTCGTTACATAATTATGTGTGTAGCGAGTGAGAGAGGGTGGAGTAGTGTGGAGTTTATGTCAGTGGGCCCACGACGGTCGTGGCGAGCGGTCATGAGGCAACCTACGCTCCTCCCACCGCTCGGCTCTCTCTCAGAGCCAATATTGCGCCAAAATTGCACACAGACTTAAGTCGGGCCCCGCCACATTGTCAAGCTTTTTAGATACAGACTTAAGTCGGGCCTTGATAGAGAAGGTTAAACCACTATAGATTTACTCGCGTTAGTTCGATGAAGTACATAACACATGAGTCCAAACTGTGTAACTTCATTCAAGATCCAAGTTCATTAGTCCATCTGTAAACATACCACTTAACACGACAGGCCAACCTATACGGCCCACGGAGACCCAGAAGACTACACCAGCTACCATTCCCAGCGCACCACTTATAGGAATATCCTTGAAAATCTACAGAAACAATCCAGTGACAAGGCTAAGAAAGTCCGAGTTAAGAAGATACCAACACCCTCGGTTCACTCAGTGTAAGAGTATTATATAGGAGAGTCCATAATAGCGACTCTGTGAAATCCATACCAGTGTTAAATGATAGAGTCCATAATAACAACTCTGTGCCAAATCCAAAAAGTGTTAGATAGGAGAGTCCATATACTAAAGACTCTGTACCAAATTCTACAAGTAATATATCCAAAAATGCTATAAATATTAATGCAGATACAAACCATCATTGTGTTCAAACTCAATACGTAATGTTCACTATCAAATAATCTTTATTGGGGTATCAATATAATTTAGTTGGAAGCACTTCTTTGTAAGTGTTACGGTTAAAATCTGCAACACCAGTGCGCCCGGTGACAGTGATCATACTTTGAATAGAAGCCACACTAGATACTTGTTACCTCTGTAGTAAAGTTTAAATCCTATAATTACCTGAAAGAAAGTAAGCGGTTGATCTAATCTGATTTTAATACCTGAGCTCCATCTAGATCCTCGATTGTGGTCGAAGATTGTTTAAACTAGTGTATCCATCTCAATTTTGATGTTCTCAGTATTAGCTACTATTATGTTCGTAAAGTTTAAGCCAAATAAACTGTTCTTAAGTATTATTTCGGTGTTATATGTACCGTCTATTGTTTCCTTGCATGTATGTATGAACTCTGGCGTCCCAGTCATGAAAGAACTCACCTTTACTAATACGTTAAACCTGAATAAAATCAGGGCATAACAGGATTAACATAGGGATGCAGGAACCAGGCCCCGTTCGGAGTGAGGCTTGGATATAATCTGGAACCTCCGACGCCGATACCCGACAGGATAGCTGTGTTCGGGCATTCTTATGCATCAAGGCTCAGGGCGGCTGAGCGAGGGCCTGTGTGGTATAGGGCATCGGAGGAGGACCGTGAGTTTGAGCTCTCCCTCTTCGGGGTGCCTGGGGTCAGAGTAGACACCCTGAGAGCCTCCCCAGAGTGGGGACGAGTGGTGCGATTCAGGCCTCTCCTGACATACCTATTTATTGGAGGCAACGATATCGGCCCCGGTAGTGAGCCCCGTAAATTGGCCAACAGGCTAAAGAAAATGGCGTTGGATTTGGAGCGAGAGACCAGGGGGGGCTGCAAGATCATAGCCATCGAAAACCGGACCAGGGTCCGAGGTTTCGGAGCCGAAGACTATCAGGCTATCCGAAACTCCGTGAACCGCATCCTGAGGTGCCGGTTGACGGAGACGAAGCACCGGTTTGTATCGATCATCCTCAACATACGGGATCTCGATCTGGACGGCGTCCACCTCAAATCAGACGCCAACCAACGGCTGTACAATAAGCTAGAAGGGCTAGCAAAGCGTTGGTTAGAGAGGGACGCCGGGGTCGTGTCGTTGCGCCTTCAGAAATCTTGCATCCCGCTATAATTGTCCCCAATAATAATCTTTCATTTAATTTTTCAGACTTCCTATGACACCTGACCTGACATAACATTTTCTTTGTTCATTATGGCTTTTTAGTGTAGGTATTACCAATTTATTGTACTATTGTTTCTTCATAACAAAGAAGTCTGCCATTCGGCATCTCTTGATTAGGCTACTAATTTGCCGTGGTGATATAACATTGTAGCATTGTAAGGTGTAGATAGCCTACATGTTTACATAAAGATGAGTAAATCGAATGAGATACCATCTGGAGGGGTGCAAAGTAAAGCTCCGAAAAATCAGAGGGCAGGACTCAGGGAGTGTTAAATAGATTAATAGTCAATGTCAATACTTTTATCACTACTGCTGACCTCGAGGAATTGGAGGCTGGACAGTTAATGTCCAGGTACACATAGTCGTATTGTTGCTCTAAGTGAGGTGATTGTGGCAAGCATGACGGAGGATGATGAGATAGTAGCAGAGTGTGAAAATCGCGCCCTATATGATGAAACAGTCTTCATAGCGAAGCACTTGTTACAGCGCGCTGTCATGAACGAGAAGGGAGGCGATCACGATGCCTAAAGAAAGGCTGATCCAAAACACTGTGCACCTCCCAAAGCTCAATCTACCTACATTTGGGGGTAATTTGACAGAGTGGTTAGCCTTTTGGGATGTATTTAGATCTACCGTACACGAATCCACTTTGGATAATGTCCGGAAATGTCATTACCAGAAAGGACAAATGGAAGGAGAGGCCTTACATCTAATAGAGGGTTCCGCGGAAGTAGGTGATAGTTATCTTGAGGTAGTACAATTATTACAGTGAACATACAGGGATCGGGAACAATTGAAAGTGGCCCATGTCGTTGCCTTGTTAAATCTGACAGAACCAAAATACAAGGTTGATGAATTAGCAACATTTAGAGCAGACATGGAATGCCATACTCGATCACTAGACACCCTGGGGCTGACCTCACAGAAAATTATAGTTATTATTCTAAGACAGAAGCTTCCTATGGCAATACTCGACAAGGTCAGATCATTTGATCTGGGTGAGTTTAAAACTCAGTTCAGTAAAGAAATTAGTAATTTACAGTTGAACAATGGGAGAATGAATGTGTCGGGAGGGGGTGGGAATGTCGAAATGAGGGGGACTGTAAGTATGACGGTGGGGACCAAGGGAAAGAAAGAGGGGGTTACTGACAAACAAGACTACGAAATAGCGGAGATTTCCTATTTTTACCGTAAACAAAGGTACTTTATGACATGTATCGTAGTAGACACCCTACCAGAATATGTATCTGCAAGAGTGAAGAAGGTGGAACACGCATTACGTAGCAAAGGGGTTAACTTGTCAGATCCCATGGGAGATCAAAGTGAGGTGCATTTTCTACTTGGTCTGGATCATTATTATGATGTAGTATACCCTGGATTTAAAAGAATGCGTGGTGTAATTCTAATCCCCACTAAATTTGGCTATTGCATGAGCGGAAAGGTACATACCACACAGTCAAACATCCTGGTCGACACGGTCTCTATACTAAGGGTGAATGTAACCGCGGCAGAGGAGTTGGGAAGGGAAGATTCCCAACCTAGTGACCCTAAAATGACTGCCGAGTTCGACCTGGAAAGACTATGGAAATTAGATCACATAGGCATTAATCCTGTGGAGACTGATTATGACTCAGAAATTGCGATAAAGAAGTTTGAGGAGTCTGTGAGCTATTGTGCCACAGAAAAACAATACGAGGTTAGTCTACCCTGGAAAGATAGTGAGATGAGCCTGCCAACAAATTATGGATTGGCATTGGGTCGATTGCACGCATTACAGCGTAGATTAACACATGAACCGAGCACGCGCCAGGCGTATGATGATGTATTTCGGAACTACTTAGACAAAGGCTTCATGGAACGAGTCGATGTGAAAGAACCGATTAGGATTCTGCTTTACAATCTGAGGCTCCACCTGATATTGCTGAGTCCGAGGATTCTCAACATGACGATTCACTTCCTACTGATGGTGATTACCCTCGGACCGGGACGCGTCCCAGACGCGATGCTGCTGGCGCAGTTGTAATGTGGCGTCAGAAGATAGCCTCTGGGCAACTTTAATTTAACACCTTACGAGCGGCCTATGCGGTTTATTTATGTTTACCGCACAGCGGGGTGTTTTTAGCCAAAATAGGGCTGTTTACGTGATCATTTTCATGCCTAAATAAGACCCAGAACGTTAAACAAGTACCTATCCCTGAAAGGGCATAAACAGAGCTTTCGAATGACACCATAACGATCCTTGTATGATGGATAGTTTTCTTGCAATAACCGTGCAACGCGAGTGCAAAAAGCAGGTAATTCGGTACTTTCAGTACATAATTGAGTATGTAGCGAGTGAGAGAGGGAGGAGGGAGCTGAGATTTGTGTCAGTAGGTTCGCCGCGGTGGTCTGGAGCAGTCATACGCTCGCTAGTCTCCTGCCACCACTTGTCTCTCTCTCTCAGCCACATTACGTGCTGAAATTGCCACTCGAGTTATGTCGAGCGCCGCCACATAGTCCAGCTTTATTTAACTCGACTTATGTTGCTCGCCGCTAAATAAGGGTTAAGGTGGCATTCAGGTTCTCTTGTGGGGGGAGTGTATCGTCTAATATGATAGAGATAGGCAATTTATGCGCTAACTGCGTCTCTATGACGTGCCTAGATAGATACGATAGTTTAACAGTTATTCCCGCCGTACGGCGTAGGAAGATTAGATCGTGGATAGTAAGATTGCAAGTGTAAGTAAGTTAAGATTATAAAAGGCCTAATATGCTATTAAGCAATATTGACACGGTCTTATGTAGTATATATGAATTTATCGTATATATTAATTTATCACATTAAGCAACCTAGACGCGGTATGATAGTTTTCCCGCCTTGCATTTGCGAAGGCAGCAAGGCCAGGTCCAAGGGACCTGAGAGCCTTTGCAGACATCACCCTATCAACATATATTCAGTCTCATTTAATTGTGCTATTGTGCCTATATTCCCAGTATACAGCCAGCAATAACCACATATACACTTCGACGACGCTCTCATCGCCGAAATGACTTACTGCTAAGCATTTCTACTCATGTCCATTACCATATCATAATCATTTGTTCTTTCCTTGAGCTGTGCTATTGGGCCGGCTCGTCCTCCCCGCCGTCCGCCATCTTGGCCGGCATTTTTCCCTTGTCTTATTGTCACTTGGAGATATTGGTGAGTTAAATCCTGGTGTATAATTAACCCTTTGAACCTTATTTGAATATAAACATATGTGAGTGACCTTTGGAGAACTTGCATAGTGTTGCTGGAGTACCGTGCGGCCACGTGTTGGTCTGGGTGGCTATCGTAGTTTACCCTCCGAGCCGTTTTTTCTCTCTTTGATCTTCTCTTGGTGTCGTTCTTGCTTCTCGAGGGCCTCTGGTTGCCGCTACAGGATTTTATGCTAGCACTACGGATGGTTTGATCAGTCATGGGTGGTAGATGGTTGGCAGGTACATCGGGAATCATTTTATCCTCCGTCATCTCAAATCTCTCTAACCAGAGTTGCATGTGGGTACAGTAGCTCTAATAAGTCATGTTTCACCTATCATTACATTTGGCTCCCTCTGTGCTTCATTAACCCTTGTCTGGCAGGGGTGGACTTAAGTCGGTTAGAGAAGAAAGGACTATGTGGCGGGGACCGACTTAAGGCGGTGTGCAATTTTGAGCAATATTTGGCTCTGAGAGAGAGACGAGCGGTGGGAGGAACGTAGGTCGGCTCTGACCGGTCGGCATGGCTCCAGCGCCAGCACTGGGCCCACCTCCACACACATCCATACTCACTGCCTCGCTACACAGGGAATTATGTAAGGAAATTACCATATTTTAGGAATTTTCCCTTCGTCTTGCATGATCGTTGCAAGAGAACGCGTGGTCGTAGAAGGATGGTTCTGGTGTCATTGGAAAGCTCAATTATCGCCCTTTCACGGATACATAATTGTATTACGCTCTGGCTCTTGTATATGCATGAAAAAGAGTACGGAAACAAGGTCGTTTAGGGTAAAACCACCCGCTTGGCAGGTAGTAGAAGTTACCGACCTAGCCGCTCGTGAAGTGTTAATGTCTATCAGATTTGAATAGGGTGGGTAAGTGTAGGAATATGTTTGTATATTATACTTAATCTATTTATCTATTTACTGAGGCCCATTACTCATTATTTGTTTCTTTGTTTTTGTGTTTTTGTGTGGGGGGGGGGGGTTTGGGGGGTGAGGGGGGGGGGGGAGCAACTCAAGACAGAGCCCGAACAGGGACAACATAATACAAAAGAAAAATAATGTGCACACAAAAACAAAAAACAAATTCACACACATCTAGGTCACCCTAGATATAATATGAGAGCAAAGAACAAGGTAAAGACCAAAAAAAAAAAAAAAATAGGTAACGTATACTGCAGTTCATTATCTCACTCTTATCATCATAATTATGTACCATGAGTGGTCTTGTTGTACTTCAGATAAGTCTCTCTCTCTCTCTCTCTCTCTCTCTCTCTCTCTCTCTCTCTCTCTCTCTCTCTCTCTCTCTCTCTCTCTCTCTTCTCTGTCTCTCTCTCTCTCTCTCTCTCTCTCTCTCTCTCTCTCTCTCTCTCTCTCTCTCTCTCTCATAATAAATCCTTTATTCCACGAAATTTCATGGGTATTCACATACATTTACAAATTATTAAATATATACGGGAGAATATAAAATACATACAATAGTTAAAACCTATGGATTTGTATTCAATTTTTCTGAGCAAGAGTGATGTAGTTATTCTTATAAGACTATATAATAGTTACATTTCTTATGTGTTCTGGGAGTTTGTTCCACAGAAGAGGATCCTCCCCACATATGTGAACAATACTCATTACAAGGCCCCTGTGCCGAGAGGATTACCTCGGTAATGTGTTCAGCACTCTCCGGGGGTCCCGGCCACGGAAGCAAAATTAATTCCATGGGAAATCATAGAAGTACTGTCGAAGAGCTTCCCAGTCGGCAGCGCCAAAGTGCCACAAGCCCCGCCGGTTTAGAGGATCGGATGGCCGTACCGGAGAGATAAAGACAGATGACAGATATTAGTTAATGGTCGGAGGAGCCCAAAGGAGAGAAAAGATTTATAGTATAAGCAGAAGGGTTAGAGGTTAGAAATAAGTCAAGAATATTGGGCCGATCTCCGAAGCATCCGGGATACGGGTGGGTTGCTTGACTAGCTGCTCTAGGTCATTTAGGATAGAAAAGATGTAGGCTTGTTCACCAGGTTGGTCTGTGGAAACAGAGGAGAGCCATTGGTGGTGGTGAACGTTGAAATCTCCTAGGATGGAGATTTCTGCGAAAGGAGAGATGGATAGTATGTGTTCCACTTTAAAAGTTAGATAGTCTAAGAATTTTGGATAGTCAGTAGAATTAACTCTTTAGAAGCGGGCATGTTTGTTGACATGACCGTGCTGCTGGGAGAGTATATATACCGAAAACGAGCTTCATTCCATGCTCTTTTTCATGCATAAACAAGAGCCAGAGCGTAATACAATTATATATCCGTGAAAGGGCGACAATAGAGTTTTCCAATGACACCTGAATCATCCTTGTACGACCACGGGTTATCTTGTAGCGATTGCGTAACCGGAGGTGAAAATACCCTAAAATAAGGTAATTTCCGTAGTTTTTCCTTGTCTCACGAGGTACGGAGGTGGGGACGAGACACAGTAAGTGACCGCCCAAAGGTGGTGGCGAACGGTCCAAGCCCAGCTATCGTCTTCCCAATGCGCGGACTCTCTCTCAGAGCTCATAACGTCTTCAAAATGGCACCCGTCATATGATGGGCATCGCCGGGGTGGCCAATATTCTCTCGCCCCTTCATATGATGTTCACCGTCGGTTAGGTGTTAAGGGAGAGATAAACAGCGCAGAAATATTTAGTTTGAGAGTGACAAGAAAGCTTTAGCCAGAGAGTTGAGAATTCAGAAGAGTCTAAGTTGGGAACACGAGAAAGAGCGATATTGTTGTACACATATACGCAACATTCACCTTTGGCTTGAAACTGAGGATAGAGATAGAAAGATGATGGTGCGAAAGAGAAGATCAGGGTTGGCAGAGGAGAGGTGGTGTTCCACAAAGTGGAAGTTAGAGGAAAGGCCACAAATGTTGCAGAAATTTATAGTAAAAGTAGAAGAAGATGGTAAATAGATGTTGTTGTTTTGTCTTGTGTCCCTAGTATGTATATTGTTTACATTGGAAATTCTATTTAACCACGTAAGTTATAATCCATTGATAACTTTGTACATATAAATATTTATATCGTAAATTATAGTGCTTAGTACCTTTATATCGTAAATTATAGTGCTTAGTACCTTTATATCGTAAATTATAGTGCTTAGTACCTTTATATCGTAAATTATAGTGCTTAGTACCTTTATATCGTAAATTATAGTGCTTAGTACCTTTATATCGTAAATTATAGTGCTTAGTACCTTTATATCGTAAATTATAGTGCTTAGTACCTTTATATCGTAAATTATAGTGCTTAGTACCTTTATATCGTAAATTATAGTGCTTAGTACCTTATATCGTATGTTATAGTGCTTAGTACCTTTATATCGTAAATTATAGTGCTTAGTACCTTTATATCGTAAATTATAGTGCTTAGTACCTTTATATCGTAAATTATAGTGCTTAGTACCTTTATATCGTAAATTATAGTGCTTAGTACCTTTATATCGTAAATTATAGTGCTTAGTACCTTTATAATCGTAAATTATAGTGCTTAGTACCTTTATATCGTAAATTATAGTGCTTAGTACCTTTATATCGTAAATTATAGTGCTTAGTACCTTGAGCCTGTTTAATTTGTTTAAAAATGGGGTTGCTGAGTCTCTCTCTCTGTTTTCGGACGATGGGGAGGTGTGGCGGAGTGGTCTTGCCACTGGACTGGTTATCCAATGGACCCGACTTCTAATCCCATTATGTCAATGGGAAGATATTATTGGGATGGAATTTGTGCTGTACCTAGTATCAGTGCATTACCACAGCACACCAAAATACCAAAAAAAACACTCATTGTTCCCTGATTAAATAGCACTGTATGAATATTCTCATATTCAAAAATAGGCTACAGGGGGGCAATGCCTAGTGAGTTAATTGCTCAATAGGTGGCGTTCTGAGAGTGAGGGTCCGAGCCTGGGGAATGAGACTGTGAAGCGCAGAGGCGAGGCGGCTTCAGAGATGGAGTTGCTTCATAAGAACATAAGAACATAAGAACATAAGAACATAAGAACATAAGAACATAAGAAAATGGGAGTCTGCAGAAAGCCGATTGGCCTAAGCAAGGCAGATCCCTGTCCCACACAACCCCAATTACAAAGCCCAATTATAGGCTCAACACTCTAATACCCTGAGGATCATCTTACCAAAACGGTTAGAGATTAACGCAGGATTACGGGGGTCTGCAGAGCGCTGATTGGCCCAACCCTGCTGATCCCCCTTCACACCCAACCCTTCTCGTCCATATGCTTATCCAATTTTATCTTAAAGCTCCCTATCGTTTTTAATCCCACTATAGCACTTGGTAGTCCATTCCACCCATCTACAACTCTGTTACCAAACCAATATTTGCCTATATCTTTTCTGAAACGAAATTTATCTAATTTGAAACCATTGGTACGAGTTCTTTCGCTATCACTGAGCTTTAGTACATTTGTCATGTCCCCTTTGTTAATCCCACTAACCCACTTGAACACCTCTATCATATCCCCTCTAACTCTGCGTCTCTCTAACGAATGTAAGCCTAATTTCTTCAACCTTTCTTTATACGGAAGATTTCTAATATTATGGATCATTTTTGTCATTCTACGTTGTACTCTCTCCAATGAATCTATGTCCATTCTGTAATAAGGACACCAAAATTGAACAGCATAATCCATATGGGGTCTCACTAATGACAAGTAAAGTTTTAAGATAACATCAGCAGTTCTGTTACTCACACTCCTTGAGATGAACCCGAGAATCCTGTTTGCCTTGTTTCGAACGCTTATACACTGTTGTCTAGGCTTCAAATCATTGCTAACAAACACACCTAGATCTTTCTCACAATTCGAGTTTTCTAATTCCACATTAGCTAGTTTATATTTAACATTTGTATGCATCTTCCCTATCTTTAACACCTTACGAGCGGCCTATGCGGTTTATTTATGTGTACCGCACAGCGGGGTGTTTTTAGCCAAAATAGGGCTGTTTACGTGATCATTTTCATGCCTAAATAAGACCCAGAACGTAAAACAAGTACCTATCCCTGAAAGGGCATAAACAGAGCTTTCGAATGACACCATAACGATCCTTGTATGATGGATAGTTTTCTTGCAATAACCGTGCAACGCGAGTGCAAAAAGCAGGTAATTCGGTACTTTCAGTACATAATTGAGTATGTAGCGAGTGAGAGAGGGAGGAGGGAGCTGAGATTTGTGTCAGTAGGTTCGCCGCGGTGGTCTGGAGCAGTCATACGCTCGCTAGTCTCCTGCCACCACTTGTCTCTCTCTCTCAGCCACATTACGTGCTGAAATTGCCACTCGAGTTATGTCGAGCGCCGCCACATAGTCCAGCTTTATTTAACTCGACTTATGTTGCTCGCCGCTAAATAAGGGTTAATACCTTGCATTTGTCAATGTTAAACTTCATCTGCCAATGTACTGACCATTCGTGTAAGGTATCTAGATCCCTTTGGAGGCACTCTATATCTCTATCTGAATCAATTGTTCTCCCCAATTTGGTATCGTCTGCAAATTTACTTCTCCTACTAGTTATACCTAAATCAAGGTCATTTATGTATATAACAAACAACAGAGGACCTAATACAGATCCCTGGGGGACACCACTTTTGACTGCTCCCCATTCTGACTTCGTACCATTTATGCTGACTCTCTGCTTCCTACCAATTAGCCATGACCTAATCCATCCCAACAACGCCCCACCTATTCCATGCGCCTCAACCTTTCTCATCAATCTCTCATGGGGGACTCTGTCGAAAGCTTTACTGAAATCTAAATATATTATATCATATGACTTGTCATTATCTACTGCTTCATATACCTCTGAGAAAAACTAAGCAAATTAGTAAGGCAAGAACGTCCCTGAGTGAATCCATGCTGAGAAGAATTTATTAAATTAATGTTTCTAAGTGGTTTCTAATTTTACTAGCAATAATTGACTCTAGTAGCTTTCCTATGATTGATGTAAGACTAATGGGACGGTAATTGGATGCTATTGATTTGTCACCTTTGTTTAAGATCGGAACTACGTTTGCAAGCTTCCAAGCTTCTGGAACTATACCTGTCTCCAATGACTTGTTAAATAAAAATGTTAATGGGTAACTTAACTCATCCCTACATTCTTTTAATACTCTAGCATATACCTCATCAGGACCAGGCGATTTATGAGGTTTCAGTCTGTCAATTTCCTTAAGCACATCATTTCTACTTATAGTAACCGTACTTAACCTATTTTCTATACTATCGCTATATACCTTACGAACTAAGGTATCGGCTTCGAGCCGGGGTGCTTCGCATGTCTCACTCCCTAGACTGGAGCAAGACCTCACGGGCCTCACCGTGTTCAGTGGTAGAGTGTATTAAAGGCTATCAGCCTATGTCCGAGAGGAAGTAGTTGGAATATAAAAAAAAATAAAAAAAATACGAACCAGGTGGGAGCAACACGTTTTTGGGGCGTCTTCTCAACGATGCGGTGAAGGATTTTTGGAGAAGAAATCGACTCACCAGGAAGGAGGACCATAGACAGAGAGGATGGCGATCTGCGAAGGAATTAAATGCTAATCCGTCAAGAACCACAAATTTGGATAAAGCTCCATTAACAAGACCCAAATTAAAAACTGCCAGGGATAACGAACGAGGATCGAGGACAGCCATGAATGTAAATGTAGATCCAACCAGAACCAAAACATTTATTAAAGAGAGTTCTATGAGTTCTTAAACCGCAACTTTAAAGGTTTTCTATGCAAACGCTCGTAGCATATGCAATAAATGTTCAGATTTAGAGGAACTAGTGTTTACAGAAAATTATGACGGGATTGGCATAACAGAATCTTGGCTCAATGCAGAAGACAGATACTTTTTTTAGCAGAGTATTCACTTCCCGGTTATGTAATGTTTAAGAAAAGCCAAATAAATATAAATGGAGGTGGCGTTTTACTGTATATCAAAGAAAGTCTTAACCTGACCCTCATGTCAAAACCTCAAATTGTGAACGTCGACACATCCTTTGTGCTAATAACAAATAATAAAGGTACAAAAATAATACTTGCATTAATATACAGACCTCCAGCTCAATCAGTGCAAACTGACCGAGAAATTTACGAACAAATTGCAGATGTAAGTAACTCACATGATATCGTAATTTTTGGCGACTTTAATTTACCTGTGACTTCACACTCTGGACATGACTTGTATGCGAACTTGCAAGAGAGTTCAATCACACTATCAATTTGTTCGATCGCCGACCCGTGGTAATAACGTTCTTAACCTTGTACTTGCAACAAAAGAAGAATTAATAGAGAATTTGAATGTTGGTGATAAATTCAGTAACAGCGACCATCGTACAATAATTTTCAGTTTACAGTTTACTAGTAACGCACCAAATAGCAGCATCGAGAAAGTCCCTCATTTCAAGAAAGCAAACTTCGTAAACTTAAAGCTATGTTTAAAGAAACTGACTGGAGCTTTCTAATTAACAAGAAGGACATAAATACATCATGGGAATTATTTGCAACCACCTACCAAAAAGCAGTGCAAGACTGCATACCATCGAAAATACGGCGTACAGGCCATAATGATAAGCCCAAATGATGGAATAAAGATATTTCAGATTGTCTGCTTTCTAAAAAGATTGCTAATGATAAATTAAAATCCTCACAAAATGACGAAGAACGGGTGAAATTTGTAGAACTCCGACGCAAAGCCAAAAAGTTAATTAAGCAAAATAAAAAGACCCTGGAGTTACATGTTGCGAATCAAAGTAAAACAAACCCGAAAGAATTCTATAGTAATATCAGAAAGAAAAAGGTAGTTACTTCAACTGTTGGACCGTTAGTCGATGAAAATGGAGAGTACACCAAAGACGACGTACAAATGAGTAATGCCCTCAATAACTTCTTTGCATCAGTTTTTACAACAGAAGACTTCAGTGATATCCCTACAGCATTGCCGATTCAGATTGATAATTCTGATGTTCTAAGCAATATCACCATTACAGAGAGAGAAGTATTGAAGTGTTTAGATAAACTCAAGGTAAATAAAACGCCTGGACCTGATACAATCTCACCTAGAGTTCTAAAGGAAGCTTGGGATGAGCTCTCCAAACCACTGACATTGCTATTCAATAAATCCTTGCTGTCTGGAACGGTTCCATGTCAGTTGAACCAGTGCCACTTCAACCAGTGCACCCTTAACCAGTGCTAACTCAACCAGTGGCCACTTCAACCAGTGACCATTTCAACCATTGACCATTTTAACCAGTAACCTAACCTAACCTAACCTAACCTAACCTACTGGTTAAGATGGTCACTGGTTGAAATGGTCACTGGTTGAAGTGGCCACTGGTTGAGTTAGCACTGGTTAAGGTGGCACTGGTTGAAGTGGCACTGGTTCAACTGACCTGTCACCGTCTGGAACTATGCCTGATCAGTGGAAACTAGCCAACGTAACACCGCTATTTTAAAAAGGCACTAAATCCCTACCCAGTAACTATCGTCCAATTAACTTAACCTCAGTTGTATGTAAAATGATAGAAACACTCATAAGAGGCAGACTCGTAAATCACTTAGAGGATAATGGCATACTTAAAGATATTCAACACGGCTTTCGTAACAAACACTCCTGCTTAACAAATCTCTTAGACTTCTTTCACGATATCCTCAACCTCTATGATAAGAGTAAAGCTGTAGATATTATATACCTTGATTTTCAAAAGGCCTTTGACAAAGTTCCCCACAAACGTTTACTGCTAAACTGAGAGCGCATGGAATACAAGACAGTGTGTTGAAATGGATAGAAAATTGGCTCAGCGACAGAAAGCAAGAGTAGTCATATACGGTAAGGCATCTAAATGGACCAATGTAACTAGCGGGGTACCCCAGGAATCGGTACTAGGACCAATTTTCCTTCTAATTTACATCAACGACATGGATGAGGGTCTCACCTGTACAATCTCAAAGTTTGCTGACGATACAAAAATTGAAAATAGCGTACTCTCAAAAGAACAAGTTGACGATATGCAACACAATCTAGATATGTTGTCATGTTGGGCCAAAATTTGGCAAATGAGTTTCGATGCGGATAAATGTAAAGTACTACATATCGGATACCAAAATGAGAAAGCAAACTATTCGATGAATGGCACTCAGCTTAAGAGTGTAGACAGATAATCCGATTTGGGAGTAACAATATCGAGTAACCTAAAACCGAGTCAACAATGTTCAGAAGTTATTAAGAAGGCAAACAAAATAATTGACTTTATAGGCAGGTAATTTGAGCATAAATCCAAAGAAGTTATCCTAATCCTTCACAATTCCTTAGTCCGCCCTCTTCTGGAATACTGCGTTCAATCCTGGTGCACTTATTACCAAAAAGATATAGACAAGCTAGAACGAGTTTAACATAGAGTTACCAAAATGATACCTAGCCTAAAAAACAAACCATACGAGGAGCGTCTTAGAGAATTAAATCTATTTCCTTTAACCCAGCGCAGATTAAGAGGTGACTTAATTCAAGTGTTCAAAATCATCAAAGGCATCGACAATATGAACTGTAGTAAGTACTTCACTATCGACCAATCTAATTACACGCGGGGAAACGGGGTGCAAAATTATTGGTAAATCTTTTAACTCTCACGAATCTAAGAATTTCTTCTTCAATCGAGTTGTCAACTTGTGGAATGGGCTTCCCCGAGACGTTATAGACTGCAGCACCGTTGATTCATTTAAACTTCGCCTAGACAAATATCTTGCATCTAACCCGCGACTGACTGCGTTTGTAAATGAATAACTTTATTATATTCCTCCCTCAGATTCATCAAGGATTATTACGTATATATATATAACTAAGACGTTACTCTCTTTTTCCCAGATATACGAAAGATCACTTATAACTGTGTTATGTTACTAACCCATCTGTCCCCTACTAACTTCCTAATCCTGCCACGGACATTAGTTCCAGGGCAGTAGTTCCCTTTCCAATTTTCCTTTACCCACTCTAAACCACTGTTTGAACACTTGACCCTCAGTGTTTTGAAGGACAAGCAGCCTAGAGGGGTCACTAGACCTGTTATTGCTTTATTTCCTTTGTACTCCTTTGTACTCTCTCTCTCTCTCTCTCTCTCTCTCTCTCTCTCTCTCTCTGTCTCTCTCTCTCTCTCTCTCTCTCTCTCTCTCTCTCTCGCTCTCTCTCTCTCTCTCTCTCTCTCTCTCCCTCTCTCTCTCTCTCTCTCTTCTCACTCTCTCTCTCTCTCTCTCTCGTGTATGTGTGCACAGCCATATTCACTAACACACAAAATACCTTTTTGTATTATACCATTACCTTGTTCCTGGATTTGACAGGCCATAAATATATCCGTACACATATTCACAAACCCTCTCTTGTTACATTCACTGTAATTGCGTCCTATTGCCGAATATTAATGGCTACCTCAGAACAACATTAGTCAGGAATTATTAATTTATGTAGCAGTGCACAGGAAAATTTCTACAGTAGCCAGAATTTGGGTTGAAAGTTACAACATGATTGAGGTTAATTTGACAAGCTTATTGTCAATGCTTCATTGTATATTTCGCATAGACTGAACCACATGAAGCTGGAAAGGAAATTTACCATTGAATGTGTTATGCCAGGTTTTTGCTGGAGTTAACTGGACTATTTAGGTAGGTTTTTACTCCACTGGAGAAGCTGAATCCACATGAACACATGCACAAAGGTAATGATAATAATAATAATAATCGTCTGGTTACTTATATAGCGCCCGTTCTCCTCCTTCGAGGATTCACAAGCGCTAGGCTTTCTTTAGTCTACCAGAGACCATTACCCATCCCCCTTGCTCATGGGGAGATGGTAACCGCCGGCTATATCCCAGAAAAACTTTTCAATCTGAGCGGGGATTGAACGCTAGACCTTCAAGATGGGAATCAGGCACGCTATCAACTGAGCCAGCCGGACGGCTCGATAAATATAATACAGAGTACAAGCAATGAGTATATCTTATTCAAGGTAACTATAATATGATACAAAGTTACAGTCAGACATGGATAGGTATATACACAAGTTTCCGAGCACGATCGAGGATCCACAATAAGTTCCAGGGGGATGACACTATGCATTTCCGGTGTTGACACTAAGCACTTCCGGTGATATTGCACTTCCGTGGCACTTCCGACAAGGTTCTTGGGCAGTGGTAGTGGTCCTGTTGTGTGGTGATGAGCAGGATGGAAGATGTTGTAGAACTCTTGGGTTTGGGGTCTTAAATTTATATGTTATGTTCTACCAGTGTTATACATAACATATCATCGCCCGTGAGGAGAAGTTATACCAGTCTTATACTGTCTCGCTCAACTATCCTGACCTGTATAAGAGTCGTTAATTAACCAGTACAGCCCCAGCGACGCGCCTGACGCGTCGGCGATGTATGTAACGCACAACCCCAGAGACGCGCCTGGCGCGTCACCCTAATTGCGCCGACCGTAACCTCAGTGTAGCCACTCAAGGGCTCAGATTTGTATGGGAACTGTGTACGTATCCCACGCAACCGTGCCGATGGTTGAAAACTCTCAAAGTCCACGTGCGTGCGCGCGAGCGCGCAATAACCTGTTTTTTTGGGATAATTGCCTTCAATTTTTTACTCTTGTAAAATCCGTTTTCGGGGCTCTGTAGGACCATTTTTTAAGCTTTTTGAGCGGTTTTTCGTGGTTTTCCTTCATTCCTAACCCATTCGCTATTGTTTCTGGAATAAAACCATTTTTTGAAAACCGGCCGGGTTCTGGTGCGCAAACATTACAAAACTAGCCGGGGCTCCACGGGTTAAGAACCTTACTGTTATGCCGTGATTTTATTCAGGTTTAACTTATTGGGTGAGGTGAGTTCTTTCAAGACTGGAGATTCAGAGTTTATACAATACATGCATAGAAGGCAAGCAGAGGATACATACAGTATAACACCGAAATACAATTTAAGAACAGTTTATTTCTCTTAAACTCTACGTACATATATGTGAGATCAAAATGAGAACAGGAATAGATAAGTTGGCACAACAGAATACTTAATCTTCTAGCACGATCGAGGATCTAGATGGAGCTCAGGTAAAATAATAAGTTTAGCTATCCACTTATACAGAGTGTCCCGCGAGTTTTGTCAAATACTTCCAGAGATGAAAGATTAAGTAATTCTAAGTAAAAACTGTTATATACACATAGGCTTTTTGGGGCATTGTTTTGTAGTTATGGACCCTTAAAGTCGGCATTTTGGTGTTTTTTGTAATTTCTAATGCTATTTTCCTGTTCAGATTTCTCCAGCATAGTGATGACAGTTACTGAATATTCCCGTTAACTCCTTAAGTGGAACAAGGTAGCGAGCGTGTACTCCCTTGTTGGTGCGGGGAGCCTTTCTTACTTTGGCGAAAATATTATCTGCTTCTATTTTTATCATAGTATGTAATTTTAAGGGAGCAATATATATTGGCTATTGTTATAACAGAAGGATAGCAACAAGGGGCTTATAATGTTATCATAGAAAAAAGGACAAGGTAATGTGGTTCTCATTATAATAGGACAATAGTACAAGAATAAGGTATTCTGATGATCCTTAGAATATATTAGAGTACACGGGCGAGGTATTCCGTCTACAATTATAACAGTACACAATGGTAAACAGAACAAGGTATTTTGATTATATTTCTAACAGCATAATAATAACAGGAACTGATCATGAATAGTATAAACATTAAAAGGAACTGATAGCAGGATCATAGAGAAAAACAAATGTATTCTGATCATCATTTAATAATAATAATAATAATAATAATAATATTTATTCAGTTAGCAATTTACAGAGTTGGTACCACATAGTATGTTACAAATATGACATGTACCAGCCTTGCATAATTCCAACTAAGGATAGCCCAATAATGCCGTTAGGCGTATTTCCATTGGGGTCCTTGTGGGATTAGGTTAGCTGGGGAAATGGGGAGGATAAAGAAATAGATACTTTAGAGAAAGTATTTCTAGGGGGTTATTTTAAGATACCTTACATCCTATAGTAAATATCAGTAATCCGTAATCAGTAATCATTTCAGTTTGGTTTGTCTATCTCTTATGTCGTATTTAGTAGTAGACATAAGCTTGGTGCTCCCTTCTCGCAGCTGTCCGGTTCAGGTGTTCCTTCAGGGTACGTCTGAAGGAATACAGTGTTCTCTTTTCACGGACTGACTTGGGTAGGTCATTCCAGTCTTTGATGGCAGTGAAGAATATTTGCTTACCCTGTCCTTGGATTCTCGGGACCTTAAAATTAAACATCCTGTTTCTTGTATTATGTCCACTCCTCTCATTTGCTTTAACAAAATCATTCTTTAGATACTCTGGAGCTCTGTCATAGAAAATTTTGAAGGCATTAGTGAGCCTGATTTGTTTGGCCCTGTCAGAGACATTGAGCATACCTAGTGACTGAAGTTGTTCCTGGCCAACATGTGATCTGGGTCCTAGGTTCAGCATGAACCTAACCATATTATTTTGAGTGACCTGAAGTTTGTGCTGTGCTGATTTAGATGATGCAGAGTACCAGGATGACACAGAATAGTCAAAATGACATTGAACAAGCGCTTGGCAGAGGGTCTTTTTGGTCGCCGCGGGCAAGCATCCCACCTGTCTATACAGGTATTTTATACGTGCACTACACTTACTCAGGATAGGTTCCAAATTTGTTTCACCTGACAAACTTGCGTCCAGTTTTAGTCCGAGATATTTAACTTGTGACACTGTTGTTATAGGAATATCATTACAGTTGACCGAGAAGCCCACAATGTCTTTCAGTTTGCGTTTTGTTCCACATAAGATGGCTTCCGTCTTGCCCAGGTGAAGAGATAGTCTATTGTCCACTAGCCATTCACTACATGATTCTAGTTCTTTGGAAAGTGAAGCGGCAATACTTATTGGGTCTTTTCCTGAAACCAGAAGTACGCTGTCGTCTGCATACAGTAATAATTTACATGGAACTGAGCGTCTCATGTAAATTATTACTGTATGCAGACGACAGCGTGCTTCTGGTTTCAGGAAAAGACCCAATAAGTATTGCCGCTTCACTTTCCAAAGAACTAGAATCATGTAGTGAATGGCTAGTGGACAATAGACTATCTCTTCACTTGGGCAAGACGGAAGCCATCTTATGTGGAACAAAACGCAAACTGAAAGAAACTAGTATAAATTATAGGTTTGAGTCCCGAAGGGAAGAAGGAAAACCTAATATTTAGTAGTGGCCCCGGAATCATTGACGATGCGCCTTACGTAGGTAATGGCCAATCTTTGAACTCTAGCTTGCTGTTCAAACTTCCCGCCCAAGGAGAATTCAAAATACGATTGCCTTACATCGTGAGCGAACGCTCTTAATAACCACTCACAGACTCGTCCTTATGATGTGGGTCCACTACTAGAAAAAACTAGTAAAATAAATAAATAATAAAAATTAAAATTAAACTTAACCTAGCTTTGTGCTTCCCAGGCTTCTGCTCTTGGGTACCACTCGCCATCCCGCTCACCGCGAGCGTTCCTCCTTAATCTGACATATCGAGACTCTCAAAAATGTAGCAGATGAGTGGGAAGGGAACGGATGGGAGGGCCAAAATCGTCAATGATTCCGGGGCCACTACTAAATATTAGGTTTTCCTTCTTCCCTTCGGAACTCAAACCTATAATTTATTAGTGGCCCCTTCATCATTGACGATGCGCCTGAATTCTCAAGACTGGAGGGGGGACGTTCATCATAAACATTGCAAACCACTAATAAACCAGGTAAGGTCCAAGGAACATGTACTAATGAGGTCAGTTTAATATCAAAGAAAATATAAAAGAGGGTTACAGGCGGCGTTTCTTAAAGGAAGCCTGTGGTGTTAACACCTTTAAGTTTAATAGAACAGTTGGTGTAACACAAGAATAAACTATTAATTTAGTTTATATATTCCAGGGAAAATGAAACATTCATTATCACCCAAATTTATTAATAATGTAGGCCTACATATTCATGGCCTTAGGTACTGTATTACCAAAAATATTTATACTCTTATTCTAGATCTAATCCCTGAGATTATTGAGTATATTGGAAACCCTATTGCATCCATAGTGTTTCATCTAAAAATTAATCAATGTTCCTGAGTAGTCTTACTTTAGCCTAGGGAAACGGGTTATCACATGACCTTAATAATCGTTACATTTTGTCTCACTTCAGAGGCAGGTAGAGTCCTTAGCTAGGATACTCTCCCCCCCCCCCCCCTTTTTTACATCACAAATTCAGCTTAGAACTAGACTTTCTGCCTTAATGCTACACATGTACGAGAAGGTACGAGATTGACGGACAGGTAACGTGTGAGAAAGGTATGATTTGATGACCACAATTGGGTCTGCTGAATATCTTCTAGGGAGTAATTATGGAGGAATCGAAGTGATGCCGCCCATTTACGGATATCGTGTGATCTTGCCAACACGCCTGGATTACTCTTTCGAATGACTTCCACTAATAACGCAGCTAGCCGGCTTTTTTGTAATCGAATACCTGTCCGTGAAACCCAGAGGGCTCCCGCCTGTGATGGCCGGGAAGCCCGCATAAATAACCTAAGTGACTGCACTGGACACAGTAAATAGTGCCTGTCACCCTGTTTCAGAGCCGGAATTCCGAGCTCTGTAAATACATGATTAGAATGTTCATTCTTAGCAATGAAGTTAGGAGCAGGAGCAATATGTACACCCATGTTGCGCCTTGAAAATCTTAGACAGTTTGGCTCCGAACTCATCGCTGCCAACTCAGACACCCTGTCACCCGTAGCCAGTGCCATTAGAAAAATTGCCTTTTTTAAGTATTAGGTCAAAGGGAGGATCCTTGCAATATTTACGGGACTGCAGCATCTCAAAGGCCAGATCAAGAGACCAAGTGGGTGTGAGTTGACGAGGAGGAGGGTGAAGCTTGAAGCAAGACCTCATGAAACCCTTTTCCTCCGCCTCCAGTACAGACAAACGAGTTAAATCTAAACATGGTGTCCTAATTGTGAGGTGATTCCTCAATGTGACAACTGACAACTTTGAATGTCGAATAGGTAATTTAAATAATTAAACACCAGAGCCACCGAGGACTGTTGTTGACCAGTTTCTACAACCCAGGTAGTAAATGACTTCCAGTGTGATTGGTACTGTCGTCGTGTTGATAGAGCATATTGATTAATCAACTTGTGAGTCACGGTTTCCCCAAACTGGCCTAGCCACTTGGCCTTCTGAATATCCACAAGGCGAAAGTCAGTGAGGTCTTGAGGTTTCCAATTGTCTCTAAGTGAAAATACGAGATCGGGAGCGACACCGGGTTCTCGCACCACATCTTCAACTGGTTGTACCACACTTGAGCCGGCCACAAGGGCGCGATCATCGAGACCATGCCCCGATAATCCCGTAGTTTGTGAACTACTTTGCACATTAACCCTTAAAAAGCGGCTCACCACTTAAGTCGAGTTAAATAAAGCTGGACTATGTGGCGGCGCTCGACATAACTCGAGTGGCAATTTCAGCACGTAATGTGGCTGAGAGAGAGAGACAAGTGGTGGCAGGAGACTAGCGAGCGTATGACTGCTCCAGACCACCGCGGCGAACCTACTGACACAAATCTCAGCTCCCTCCTCCCTCTCTCACTCGCTACATACTCAATTATGTACCGAAAGTACCGAATTACCTGCTTTTTGCACTCGCGTTGCACGGTTATTGCAAGAAAACTATCCATCATACAAGGATCGTTATGGTGTCATTCGAAAGCTCTGTTTATGCCCTTTCAGGGATAGATACTTGTTTTACGTTCTGGGTCTTATTTAGGCATGAAAATGATCACGTAAACAGCCCTATTTTGGCTAAAAACACCCCGCTGGGCGGTACACATAAATAAACCGCATAGGCCGCTCGTAAGGTGTTAAGGATGCGTCTGGAGGTGGAAACAGATAAATGGAGCTCCATTTGTTCCACTCTACCAGAAATGCGTCCGGACCCCCCCCACCGGAGTGAGATTCCGGCTTGTGAGGTACTGGGGCAGCCTGTGGCATGTTTCTGATGCGAACAAGTCTACTTGTGGATGGTAGGGCTCTGCAATCAGCTTTTGAAAGATGTTTTGTCTGAGAGCCCATTCTACTTAAGTGCTCTGTCTCCAGGACATAGCATCCGCCCATACATTCGCCACGCAGGGCAGATATGTTGCGTGAAGATAAATCCCGAGCCTCGCGGCTAGACGAAATATCTTTTCCGACAACACTTATAACACTCTTGATCTTACTGACCCTTGCTTTTGAATGCATGTCACTGCAGTCAAATTGTCCATTCTGAAGGCTAGGGACTTTCCCGCCTGGCTCATACTGTGCTCCTGTAAAAAGAATAGCGGGACTAGCAACTCCTTGGCATTAATATGAAGATGATTTGAAGTTGATCATCGACCCTGACCCTGATGGCCTAAGTTTGATTGGTAACCCCATCCCAGGGTTCCTGACGCGTCTGTATCTACCCAAACCGTCGGACGTGGAGCTGTCCAAGTCAAGGAGGAGTGAATTACTTCTGGCTTCGCCCAAGCCGCCAGGAGGTTGTGGATTAAAGTTGGAATTGTCCTCAGTGTTTCCGCCTGTGAAAGTGGCAAACACTTGTTTCCTTCCAAGATAATTCTTTTGACCTTCAGACGACCTAACGGTACCGTCAGCTGTATCCAATTGAGTGAGCCCACCCGGGAAACCCAGAATTTCTTTGTTGTCGTCCGCGAATGTAGAAACCGGAAGAGTTTCCTGCGAAATTTCTGACGGTTGTCCACACTCTGACTCAGAGTTAGTAACTCGGTATCCCAGATAAGGCCCACCCGCTGGATTTGCTTGGTGGGGAGGAGAGATGACTTTCCTAAGTTTACCCTGAACCCTAAGGTCTTTACATGGTCTAATACTAGTTGAACATGATGAAGGCGCATTATCTTAGATTGGGCTACCACTAGCCAATCGTCTAGGTACCATAAAATCATGATTCCCTGTTTGAGCAATGGTAGTAACGCCTGTCGAACTAGTTTTGTGAAAAACTCGGGGTGCTAGATATAATCCAAAGGGCATTCTTTGATAGACAAACATTTGATTCCCCTTGTGTAAGGCTAGAAACCTCTGAGAACATTTGTTGATTGGGACATGCCAATAGGCATCTTTCAGATCTATTGAGCACATCCGGCCCTGCGGCGGGAGTGACTACCTGATCTGATTCACCGTCAACATACTGACTGACTGATTGTGAATGTGGGTGTTGAGATATGAGAGGTCGATCACCGGCCTCATCTGAACACTGTCCCTCTTTGGCATCAAAAACAACCGGGATATGAACTCTGGCATTAACGTAGGACTGGGGATTATGATCTGCTTTTGTGCCCTCTCTTCGATAATGGATCCCGCCTTCAATGGAACATGATTGAATTCTGTGGGGAAACGTAAACGGGGTCGCCGGGACCGCCGCCATGAGAGACCTATGCAGACCACTATCCTTGCCCATGTTCGCCGGGGCCATGCCCGGAAATAATCTCAGGAGTTGCCAGTCATATGACTGGTCTTGTCCGGCAGTACTACTCTCGGATCCGTCTCGCCTTGCCTTGGCACTGGGAGTGAGAGAGTCCTGTGGTGTGTCTCAGATCTTGGAGGGGGAATGTGACTCTGACTTTGGCACGGGGGGATGAGAGATCTTGCTACCATCGCTCCTGGGTTTACCCCTATGTTGGCCCCTCTACCACCTCCCTCTACCCCTGAGGTTACCGCGCCCTTTAGGTGTCCCGGTATGAGCAGGGGTTGTGAAAGTCTTGGCTGACTGATTGAACTGTGACTGACCACGAAAGGAACGTTTAGTTCTGAAATTTTGTTTAGCTGCCTGCTCACCCTTGTGTAAAGATATTGGATAAGAGTAATTTTCTACCGATCTTCTCCGGAAGTCTCCTCACCAATTACACTCTTATTTACAGGCGGCGTTTCTTAAAGGAAGCCTGTGGTGTTAGCACCTTTAGGTTTGATAGAACAGTTGGTGTAATACAAAAATAAACTAGTCATTTGGCTTATATATCCCAGGCTAAATGAAACTTTCATTATCACCCAATTTTATTAATATGCAGGCCTACATATTCATGGCCTCAGGTACTGTATTACCACAATATTTGTACTCTTACTCTAATTCTAATCCCTGAGATTATTGAGTATATTGGATACCCTATTGCATCCATAGTGTTTCACCTAAAAATTAATCCATGTTCCTGAGTAGGCTTACTTTAGCCTAAGGAACGGATTATCACATGACCTTAATACTCGTTACATTTTGTCGCATTTCAGAGGCAGGTAGAGTCCTTAGCTAGGATACTCCCCCCCCCCCCCTTTTTACATCACAAAATCAGTTTAAAACTATACTTTCTGCCTTAATGCTACACATGTAACCCATCAGTCCAAAAACAGTTTTCCGGCGGAAGTAGGAGGCAAGGCGGGGGATGATGAGTACACAAAAAATTTGGGATTGAAACTTTTTGGGAAGGCCTTAATAACAACATCAAGTACCTCTCCGAAATGGTTCTTGGCCCTTACTTTCTTCTTTTCCCTTCCCTCTATAACCCAGTGCTCCGGGACAGGTAACTCACCTGTAACCAGGGTGTGTGCGAGGTTGGGGCATAGTGGAGTAAGTACTGATTGTGATATCTCTGAGCCGTGCATCCCAGATAGTTGAGAGACTGGTCGTTGGCTAGACCCAATTTCCTCAATATATCCCCCCTGTTGGTATATATCTCTATGTGGCCCTTCGTTAGGGATCCCGTTGACCGGGTTGATGGGGCTGGTTGAGTTTCCCACCGAGACTCATCAACCCGGGCATCGGTTTCATATGTATCTGTTTGTGAATGCCGGTCTGGGGAGCTCTCATGTCTCCGCCGGTAAGAAACTACACTGCCACTTCTTTCTTTCCCTAACACAGGTAAAACGACAGATTCCGGTGTAGGGTTAGTAAATTGTGGGGAATAGCCTGAGACCGCACTAGATGTGTTATTTGATGTCTCTTTTCGCTGAGGATTTCTGTCTTGATTTTGACGGGTCCTCAGCTGTCTTCCTTCTTGATGAGGAGGACGTCTTATGCCGGCTCGACTTTGACTTTCCCCCGGTGGCTAATGCGGAGTCAAAGTTCGAGCGGGACCTCTTAGCCTCCTGGTCATCTGACGGGGGTTTGGTCCGAGGTCTCTTTCGGTGGCGGGAGGAAGTGTCTTCCGAAGAAGATCCCGGAAGGGGTGAGGTAATAAATGGACACATTAATGAATCCTCAAGAGTTTGATCATCCAACTGGAGGGATTTATGAGCTATTGTCTTACAATATGTTACCTATTCCAATTTTTAATGTGTTGAAGGATAGGCTTACATTGACTATCTTCATTGTTAATCAGGGCATTGCGGAGGGCTGAACATTTGGGACAAGCTTTTGATAACCACCGACCTCTCGAATGGTCTAGGTAAGGGACACACTTTACAAAGAGTAAGTGACCCATAATCGCTAATCTCTGACAGCCCAGAGCTGCACAGAAAGAGAAAATACTCTTATCCATGATTACCTCCTAACCGCCACAAAGATATTCACCTTCCTAGGTGTTTCACTTTCGAACCTGTGTGAGAATTTTTTTCAAGAATCAATGCTCATAAGGACACGCTAGGCTGGAATAATTAATATAATTATACTGTATATCTCTACGTAAAAAAAAATTAAGTTTGAATAACACTTAAACAATCTTAATTCCCCTTACGTTAAACATTCCTCAGAAATGTATTTTGAGTATTGTGTAGCCTATTACGTGCGACTAATTTGTGAAAAAGAATAAAGTTTGAATAACTCTTAAACAATCTTAATTCCCCTTAAGTTAACACCTAACGAGCGGCCTAGGCGGTAATTTATATGTACCGCCCAGAGGGGTGTTTTTACCCTAAATAGGGTTGTTTATGTGATCATTTTCATGCCTAAATAAGACCCAGAGCGTAAAACAAGTATATATCCCTGAAAGGGCATAAACAGAGCTTTCCAATGACACCCCAACCATCCTTGTACGACCACTAGTTTTCTTGCAACGATCGCGCAACACGAGTGCAAAAACCATGTAATTAGGAACTTTCCCTACATAATTCCCTGTGTAGCGAATGTGAGGGGGAAAGGAAGGGTGGTTTTCACTTCAGTTGGCCCACCGCGGTGGTGTGCGACGGTCATAGCCTTACTACGCTCCTCACACAGCTCAGCTCTCTCTCTGCAACATTACGTGCTGAAAATGGCACACGACATAAGTTGTGAACCGCCACTTAGTCCAAATTTCTTTCACACGACATAAATTGCGCGCCGATAGACAAGGGTTAACCATTCCTCCGAAATGTAATTGAGTATTGTGTAGCCGATTATGTGCTACCAATTTATAAACTTCTTACCCGAGTGCAAAAACACTGACCTCATTCGTCTTGTGATACATGAATCAACCCCGGCGATCCTCGAGTGCTAACACAGATTTCGTATTCTAGATCCGGCGGATAAGTCGCCAATGATAAAGCAAAACAGTCGAACTGGGAGCTACAAGATCGAAAAGGGTGAGCTACTAATTTGTAAAAAAGAATAAAGTTTGAATAACTCTTAAACAATCTTCATTCCCCTTACATTAAACATTCCTCCGAAATGTAATTGAGTATTGTAATAATAGTAATAATAATAATAATAATAATAATAAACGGTTTATTAAAGAATGGCAGCATCATGAGCTGAAAATACACATTTTACAATTTAGTGGATGAACATGAGATAAAGAGATATGAGAATGGTAACCTCAGTTTACAATGTGTGAATATAATATACTTAAAATTAAGAAAAAAAATAAAAAAAAATAATGATGCTGGTGTAAAATACAAATTATCATAAATTAACCATGAGAGTAAGTGGTATACAGTACATTTACACATTTATTTTACTTATATATATATATACAGAACATACATATATACACGTACGTACACACATACATACGCATACATATACATACATATATAAGAACATAAGAACATGCAGTAAGTGTGCACATTCCCGTATACATAAACGCTCACGTATGCACACAAACATACACACATACAAAAACTGTTCTGGTAGGGTCAGGTGAGGCTAATAATAGGAGTTAAATCCTTGGGAGAGATTAAATGAGGGAATTGGAAAAGGGTTAACGAGGAAACGGACTGTGTAGATCAGGTAAAATCATTAGAATGGTATGTCAAACGTCGGAAGAGATCAAATGAGGAGTTTGAAAAGGGTAAAGGGGAAACGGCGTACGGGTCCGTACAGGTAGGGTCAGGTAAAGCCTACTATAATGGGAGGTTAATCCTCGGTAGAGAACAAAAGAAGGATATAAAATAAGTAGAGACAGCTTGAGGGAATTCTAGTATATAGGACATTCTTTAGTGTAGGTGTGTGTTTGTTTGTGTGTGTGTGTGTGTGATAGAAGGCGTAATGTGGAAAAGCTGGACATTCTATTGTTAAGGGTGGAAACACATGGATGAAGATACACGAACACTTAATAATAGATAATGCTTATACATAGATTTATAATAAGAAGTTGCACTAGTGAGCAATATGTTCTCGCTCATATGTACGTATATTTACATACACATGTGCACATGATTATGCAAATACACGTACAGTACATATACATATTATATACCTTATATTCTCAACCGGGCTCGAACCATTGACAGCACATACACACAGACATACATATACATAAATATATGCACATTTACATGCATATATGCTCTTATCCACCTGATACTCTCAGCCGGGCTCGAGCCTCGAACCACAAACAGTATACACTATAGACACATACATATATACATAATTAACGCATACATACATACACATATACGCACACATACATACCGGTACACATATACTGTACTGTGTAGGTGTAGGTGTAGATACACATATACATATATACACATATACATAAACAAACTCAAGCAAATACATACATATATTCTAATACACACACACACACACACTTATGCATACATTATTAAAGGTGGGCGCGTATATATGGTGTGACAGGCCGTTATTACACATTATAAATAATAACTACAATGGTTGGGATAGGACTATTTTTATATCTGTCAGTTCTTGCCCTTATTGGTTGGAGTGTGTTGAAGTGACGAACTACACGTGTTGGTCTAGGGTCACCTGGTGGAAGTAAGTTTCTGTGTCGTGGGTGAACAAGCAGCTTAGATGCAAACTGCTTGAGTGTGTTGTAGTGGTGGGTTGAAAGTGCAGGTATGCTATGAGTGGTGAGAGCTTCCTCGTACCCTGGATATGTGCCACCCAGGATGATCCTGCATGCCCTCCTCTGCACTCTCTCCAATTGATGTTGTTGTGTCAGGGTTAGAGAGGAGGACCAGGCGGGAGAGGCGTAGGTGAGCTTAATGAGTATGAAGATGTTATATATACTCTTCAGCTCATTCTCCGGCGCCCCCAGGTGCTACCAATTGATAAACTTCTTACCCGAGTGCTAAAACACTTACCTCATTCGTCTTGTGATACATGAATCAACCCCGGCAATCCTCGAGCGCTAACACAGATTTTTTATTCTAGATCCGGCGGATAAGTCGCCAATGATAAAGCAAAATAGTCGAACTGGGAGCTACAAGATTGAAAAGGGTGAGTTTATTTCCCGGCTTCGCCGTGATTCGTGCGGCAATTGCTTCGCCGTGACTCACGCGGCCATTGTGGTACCCCACTTTTTAATATCGGCCGGCGTAATGTTTGTCTGTTTCAAGGCCAAAAGATGTTAATTGTGGGCGGCGTAAAACGTGATTACAAGGGGGGGCTTCGCCGTTATCCATCGAAACTCGAATTATTGTTAGTGACATGCTGGCACTATATGCCTTAAATAACCCAAAACAAATTAATTTGCAAACTGTGCCAGTCGTGGAATATTGAATTTGTCTGTCTTAGGCCAGAAGAACGATTTGTTGTTTGTGTTATTTTGTTGGCGGCGGAAGACGTGATTACGAGGGGAGGCTTCGCTGTTGTCCTTCTAAATTTGAATTCCTTTTTTAGTAGCCTGCCGGGCCCGCCAGAGTTATACTATATGCCTTAAATAACGCAACTTGAATTCATTGTAGACCCATACGCGGCGGTGAATACTGAATTTTTTAATATAGCTCTGAGTGTTTCGCGGCGGGGAAACCCACGGAACACCCTGAGACACGTTGTTGTTTAATGTTCAGTCGCACTGAACCATAATAATCCCGCCGGAAGGGCGACCATTCAGTATATATATAGGGATGAACAATGTGTACATACATGGCATGGTTATACATCATGAACAATCACTAATTAGTGATAATGCCCCTTAACCATATATATATATATATGCAACCTAATGAGGCCAACTAGATGGGAGCCCTTGGTGATGATTTCGTCAATGGCTCAAACCTGCGATCCAGCGTCGACCCTGCTACCTGTAGAACACATGATGATACGATTGCAGAGTAGAATGGCTCTGTGCCAGATCCCTCAACTAAGTGAGAAAATCCAATGGTACTAGCCCCGAAGCATACTTGTTGCACACCCTGAAGGGACCGAGCAACAGGCTCCAGTTCACCCTAAAAGAAGCCTCATGACTAATAAGTGAACTAATAGTGTGCTAGGATAAAGAAAAACAACACACTAGGGGCGACTTGCCTTATCACAACAAGAGCACCCCTTAATTAACACGAATGCTTAGACCCAGAAAAACAGTCTCCAGGGCCCGTATTTAACACTCAGCCTACACCTGGTCGATAATCTAACCTAACTTCAGCACTGTCATGGACAAATGAGCAAGGACTCACTATATGATCAAGTAAGGTGACGAACGAGGTGCGGGCAGGAATGTCGGTGATACCCGTCCTATCGATGCGGGCCCAAGGAGTATAAGGAGTAAACGCTCGCGGTGAGCGGGATGGCGAGCGGTACCCAAGAGCAGAAGCCTGGGAAGCGCAAAGCTAGGTCAAGTTTAATTTTTATTTTTATTATTTATTTATTTTACTAGTTTTTCTAGTAGTAGACCCACATCATAAGGACGAGTCTGTGAGTGGTTATTAAGAGCGTTTCGCTCACGATGTAAGGCAATCGTATTTTGAGTTCTCCTTGGGCGGGAAGTTTGAACAGCAAGCTAGAGTTCAAAGATTGGCCATTACCTACGTAAGGCGCATCGTCAATGATGAAGGGGCCACTAATAAATAGCATACTAACATGTATGCGGCTATTCTTATCATATTATACAGGAAAGACAAGAACAATGTATTATAGGTTATCATGAGAATAGTATAATATTAACGTAGCAATGTAATTTGACTATCATTGATATTGATGATGATAGGAATCCTTCTCGTTCTGGCTGAAGACGATCTTCCGTCTCTTTGGTGGTTGGTTGGGAGAGGAACGTCTGGGAAGGTTCTTTCCTGGTGTCGAAGGGCATTCCAACGTAAAAGTGGCTACCCGGGCTTCTCTTCTGTCAGTGTTGTTTGTTGGCGGCGCAGTCTTTGTAGGTAGTGGTTCCCTCGGATTATTTCTTGAGAGAGGAATAATAATAATAATAAAGTTTATTTCCACCGACAGTGGTTATTCTTCTTACATAGTATTTACAAATATAATTATATACAGTTGTGGTTTAGTGTTTTCAAAGTAGCTATAATATAGGAACTAATACATAATTTAGTGTTACATACAGTAGACATACAGTTGTTAGTTGTGTATTCAGACCAGGTGTGACGGACCACAATTCCTAAGCTGTAATTACAAATACACCAAGTAAGTCAGCTCAGATCTATGTAGATAAAGAGGGCTGATAAGCCTGTGGTTAATAGGTTAGCCCTTGCACCTGGCTCAGGGTAGGACACCTTCATATAGCCTATCTAAATACGGTAACGTTCTCTTTAGTACAGTATTATATTTTTACATAAGAACATAACAGTGCATACAATTAAAATCAAATTTTGAAGATCTGCTGTTTAACTAAGACATACCCGGTACTGGAGAGAGAGATGACAGTGCGGGGGATTATGAGGATTAAAATTGGGGTGGGAATCAGACAGAGAGAGATTTAGGGTTTAGAGAGAGAGATATATACATATACATACACACATATACATACACATTTACACATACACACACACATACATATATATAGAGAGAGGGTCATGTCTACAGATGTTTTATGAACATTAATTTAATCATAAGCAGAGTTTAGCAGCAAGGTTTTAACATTAGTCTTAAAGGTTCCTAGGCTACTGGAAGTTTGTACATTAACTGCGAGTTTGTTCCAAAGTACAGGTCCTCTTACCGTTAATTTTGTTTGCCCTATGTCAGTTTGAACATTCGGAATAAAAAGCATATTTTGTTGTCTCGTTGTGCTAGCTGTTACATTGAATACTGTGGGTAGACTTAGTAGATAATCTGGGTAAAGCTTATTTAAGTATTTGAAAATAACTATTAGTGTGTTATGCGTTATTTTATCTTTCATATTTAACCATCTTAGTTCCTTTAATATAGGAGTGACATGATCAAACTTTTTTTACTTACCGTCAGCCACTTTAGCAGCAAAATTCTGAAGTTTTTGCACTCTGGATATTTGGGTAGCATTTGATGAACCCCAAATTACACTACAGTAATTTATTATACTTAGCACTAGTGTTTACAATGATTGTTCTAGTTGATTTGTCAAAGTGATCTTTTATTCTATTGATATACATAAGTGTCCCTACTACTTTTTTATTCATCTCACTAATGTGGACATCAAAGTTCATATGTCTATCAAAATATATGCCTAGATTTTTTACATGAGTGGTAGGTTCAATAGTGCTGTCATTAAGGCGTATGGTGGCATTACTGGGTATTTTTGAAAGTACCTGACGAGTGCCTATGAATATGCATTGGGTTTTATCAGCGTTCATCATTAATCCATTTTGTATAAAATATAGTCTCAGTTTTTGTGGTATTTCTTCCGTTTTAGTAATTAGATTGCCAAAATTATTTACCGAGTCACTGAGTAGAAGTTGTGTGTCATCGGCATATTGTACTAGTGTACAGTCTTTGATATATTTAATATAAAAATATAAGAACATAAGCATGTCATTTACGAATATAATAAACAATAATGGACCTAAAATTGATCCTGGAGGAACACCGTATGTTACTGGTAATTTTGAGGATAGGATGTTATTCATAAGAAGTGATTGCGATCTTTCATTTAGGTAACTTCTAAACCAGAATGAGTTAACTTTGAATTTAATAAGTTTATTTATAAGGGTGTTATGATGGACACTGTCAAATGCTTTAGAGAGGTCACACAAAGATACTTGTTTTTTATCCATATTATTATATATTGCATTAGTGACAACTGTAAGGGCCGTTTCGGTGGATAATTTTGGTCGGAATCCATGTTGGCATATTGAGAGTAGTTTATTAGTTTCTAGGAAATTTGATAGTTGATTAGCGACAATTTTTTCGAGTATTTTTGAAAAAATGGGGAGTAATGAGATTGGTCGGTAATTAGTGGCGTCATTATTATCTCCGCTTTTAAAAAGGGGGGTGACGATAGCGTGCTTCCATACCGTAGGAAACATACCAGTGACAATGGAGGTGTTAATAATGATTGTAAGGTAAAAAGCAATAACAGGTAATGAATCTTTAATGAATCGGAGAGAAATGTTATCACACCCAAAAGATTTAGTATTACGTAGGTGCTTTATTGTTAAGATAATTGTGTTTGTATCTACGGGTTGGGGAAGAAAATGGGAGGAGAGGTCGTTATTGTTATTGTTATTTTCATTATCGGCTGTCGAGTCTTGGATGTTATTTAGGGATGCCCTGGTTTTTTCACATGTCCTTTTTCCGACGTTTGCAAAGAAAGCATTGAAATGTTCGGCGTTGGATTGCTCAATATCAGTTGGTGAGGCGTTGGATTTGGATTTGGAGGGGGGAACTAATGAGTTTACAATTGTCCAAGTAGAGGCAATATTGTTTTTTGAGTTTAAGAGTTCATTATGATAGTGTTCTTTCTTTGTTGTTACTATAAGTTTTGTAACTTGTTTTTTACGGTTTTTGTAAAGACTCTGTAATGTTGTGTTATACCTGTCTTCTTTTAAGTTCTTATGTGCTACGTTTTTGGCTTTTATGGCTTCTTTAATTGCGTCATTCATCCAGGGGGCGGGGGGTCTACTAATGTCTCTGGTAACTATAGGGGCACAGTGCTCTAGACTTTGATTTAAGATTGATGTTAATATGTTAACTTGCTCATTTACATCGTCTGTGGGAGTATTCTGTTAATATTGTTTATCTTGCTAGAATATGCTGACAGAATGTGTCACTGCTGTAATTTTTTCATTCTCGAAATGATCTTACAGTAGGCGAAAAATTGGGCTTACTGATATTTATTGTAGCGGTTATTAGGTCATGGTCAGCGATAGGATGAGGAATTACGTCGGAGTTTAGTACTATGTCGGGTTTATTGGTAATAATTACATCAAGTAGGGTGGCAGAGTTAGGGGTGATTCGATTTTTTTTCTTTTTTTTATTATTTGGGACAATTTATTATTTTTTATGATACGGGATAATTTGCTATTGTTTTGAAGAAGATCATCATTTAGATCGCCAAAAGAAAAGAAAGTCTTTTTGTGCATACATATTGTTTGAAAGACATTAGAAATATAATCAAATGTGGCAGAGGGAGTTTTTGGGTGCCTATATATGCACCCTATTATGATAGAGGGTAATTTTCTACACTGAACTCTTACCCATATATCTTCAATACCTGCCTGTCGTTCGATGTTTGTTTCAATTATTACTGAATTAAGGGTCTGTTTAACATAAATACAAACACCAGACCCACGGCCGTTATCGCATCAGAGAATTTTATTCTGTATAGATTATAATTAGGTATATCCACATAAGCGTTAGGAGTGTGGGAAGATAACCAAGTTTCACTGATACATAGGATATCGATATTTCTGTAATGTATTAATATTTTTACCTCCTCTAAGTTACTCTGTAATGATTGAGCATTAATGTGTTCAATGGAAAGGGGGACTGGTACACGTAGTGTTTCCTTAGGCGCGCATTTCTTGGTAGATACTTTCTCCTGTCTTCCTGTCTCCTTTTCTTTATTCTTTTTCTTATCAGCTGGCTGTCGTGTAGTAGTGGGCAACTTCGGAATACGGGGCATGCTCATGATGATGGTAGGCTTCTGCTCCTCTTGTTGTTCTCTTGATGATTTTGTCTTAGTTTCCCTTCGCTTGGTTTCAGGGGAACGTTTTCTGTGTTCTCGTCCTCTTTCGTTTTCTGTCTTCGCTTTGTTTAAGTCCCTCCTATTGTTTTCTGTTTCCCACATCTTCGGCTGCTTGTGATCTTGAAGTTTTCTTTTATTGTTGCAGGGGCAATTTCTCTTTTCTCGGTATCTTACTTCCCTCTCCATCATTGTAGGTACGTCCTCGTGCCTCAAGGGGGAAAATGGAAGAGTTCCCTTGGTGGGTAAAACTAGGCAGGGAATGTAGGAATTCCCACCATTTGATAGAACGTTGGTCTGTAGGCTTGAGAGGGTCGATGATGACGGTGAGTAAAGCTGTTTTACCTACTAAAATGGTGGCTGTTATGGCTTCTTCTATGAACCGGATCCTGAAGAATTGGTTTTGGTTAGTGGACCATTTTACCCTTTTTACGTAAGGGGTGGAGTTCGCCATGGTGTCGTCAGGTAGTTGATGGCGGGTGGAGGAAGTAAGTGTTGTCTGGCTGGTGGTGCGAAGGCAAGTGATGACCTGGTTGTTGACCTGAGGGGTTTTAGTGGCAGAAGCGGACAAGAAAGTACCAAGGAATACATCCTTGTCAAAAAATGATCATGAGTAGTAGGTATTTGTGTTAGTTGCGGAAGAGATCCTTAGTTTTTTAGACGTGTTTGTGTGTGTTGTGTGTTTTGTTTTGGTTGCTGAAGAAAGATAGGGTTTGGTTGTATGGTTTGTGAGAAGAATTGGAGAAAATCGGCTTGGGAGTTTCACAAGACGGCCTGATCTAGTACGAAAATTTGATCTGAGTGGAGGTTCTGGGCTGGATTCTGGTGAGGAGGAAGTTCTAGTGCGAAATTTTGATCTGGTTGTAGGTTCTGGGGTGGTTTCTGGTGAAGATGAAGGAGATATTATGGGAGGGGGGTTATGCGGGCGAGGGTTGGGGTAGATGGGGGAGAGGAAGGTTTATTGTAAAGTTTGGGTTAGTGAGAGGTAGATGACTTGTTAGGGGATTGATATAAGGTCTGGTGGAATGGTGAAGGGAAAAGGAGGAGAGGTGGGGGGGGGAAGGGGAGGCTAGGTTGGGAGAGGTGCTGAGGTTGGGAGGGTTGGTGAAGTAGTGGTGTGTGTGATGTGGATGGTGCGTTCAGATGATGGTTGTGTGGTGAGGATGGACGGTGATGAATAGAGGTTGAGGTTTGCGGTTGCAGGGATGTTGGAGATGGTGGAGTATGGCGTGTTTTTAGTAGTAGAGGTTTTGGAACGGTTTGTGAAGGCGGAGATGCAGTGGATTAAGGGGCAGTTGATCGGGGTTTGGAGGTAGTAGAAAGTAAGCTAAGACGTTTCTTGGTTCCTAGGGGTTGGGGAAGGCATTCAGGGTTTGAGAAGGGGTTGGATGAGGAGGAGGATTGGGATTTCAGAGAGGTGGGGGTTGAAATGAGTGGAGATGTTAAGGGAGAGACATGTGAGCGTTTTATTTTAGGTGATGGTGACGTGGATGGTGAGGTTGAGAAACGCTTGTGATGAGGTTGTATTGGTGTTAGCAGTTGTGGGTTTGGTGGAAATGTGAAGGGTAGGTTTTTAGTGTTGTTTTAGACTGGTATTTACTAGTTTTGGTTGTCGGTTTAGGTTTCAGATGGGGGCGGAGTTTGTAGTGTGAGGGAATTTGTGGGTTTTTTGAGGTTTTTTGTTGTGTTGTATCTGGTTTGGCTTGTTTTTTAATACGGTGAAGGGGATGCTGGAGGGGGTGTGCGTGGCGTGTGTTGAGGTCGAGATGTTTGTTTGCTGGGAATGAAGGTATGTGTTGTGGGGTTAAGTTTGAGGGTTTGAGGTGAGTTAAGTTGGGGGCTTCACTTGGAAGTGTGGAGGCATCATGGTCGGTACTAGGGACTTTTTTAGAGTGATGTTGATGTTGGCAATCGTCTTTGTTTGTTAACGGACGATAAATTCTGACGAATCTATTCCTATATGTTCGTGTCTCCCCCTGATAGTTAATAATGACTTGATAGGGGTGGGGATTTTTGCTATTTTGTATGGCCCCACATATCTGGGACCTAGCTTATTAGCACCATCACGGTGTCTCCTATGGCGAACGGATTGTTGTTGGTGGTGGTATCACGTTGAATATCTTGGCAGGTTTGAGCGGTATGGAGGTTGTTCTTCAGGTGTTGCAGGGGGTCAGCAGTTATATGTGAGGTGGACGGTTGGGCGAGGTGATGAAATGGTAGCAACAGAGGGGCGACGCCATATACCCTTTCGTGTGGGAAAATGCCGTCCTCTTTGGGGCAGGAATTCATCCCCCACTGGATCATTTTTACCTGTGCGGGCCAGTCTGAGGTGTTTAGGGCGATCATTCTCGTCCTCAATTGATTATTTATAGTGCGGTGGCTGCGCTCGCAAATCGCGTTGCCTTGGGGCCAGTAGGGTGAGGAGTGTTTCGCCTTTATACCGCATTTTTTGGTGAAGGCTTCCCAAACTTGTCCGGTAAACTCTGGGGCATTGTCGGAGAGTAAGGAGATGGGTAACCCGAAGACGGGGAAAATCTCGGTGGCTAGGAGCTCGGCTATGGTCAGGGCACTGTGATCTTTTGTAGGGCAGGCTATCAGAAACTTGGAGTAGACGTCTACAAATCTGACAATGAATCTTTTCCCGTGGCTTGCTGTAAAAGGGCCCATCACGTCAAGGGACAATGTCTGCCAAGGTTTATTTGCTGAGAGAGTTCCTGCTGGTCTGGGGGTCTTGCATCTATCTTTCCTTGAGCACAGGATTTACAGGCTTCTGTCACACGTTTTGCATTCCTGGAAGGGTTGACAGTCCAGTATTGGTCATGAAAGATTTGTAACATTCTTTTCTGGCCCAAGTGAATTCCGTTGTCCTCGTGTATTGCGATCATATAGTCTAGAGCTAGATGGGGTTCTAAAACTATATGTCCAGATTCGGTGTTAAGTTGGTCTCCCCAGCGAGTTAAGTTCTGGAAAATGTATTTTTGGATCCATTTTGGTTTTATCTTTGTCTCCCATGATTGTAGCAGGGTAAGTTTTGGAGTGGTCACTCTTCCTGATTTGGGTAAAATGGCTGGTGTAAAGTCACGAAGAGCAGCGATGTTGGTTGGCATATGGTCTGGTACTGGAAGGCGGGAGAGAGCGTCGGCATTTGTATGTAATTTGCCTGGTCGATTTTTTTTTTTTTTTTTTAAGAGACAATGAACGGAGGAAGGAAAAACACAGATAAAACAAAAAGGTCCATGTGCCTAAAGGCATCCTCCATTCATAAAATGTTTGTAACAACTGGATTTAAACTTTTGTAGATTGTAAGTTTGTGGAAAGCAACTCGAGGGAAGTGAATTCCAAAGAGTAGTAGTTATAGGGATAAATGAATTTTGATAAGCAGAAGTTCTGCATTGTGGAGGAGAAAGTGTAAATCCATGGGCGCTCTCAGCTGCCCTAATGGATCTCAGTCATACTCTTCGAGTGTCTCTCTCCAACGTACTAGTATAGCTGAGTTAGTTTCGCATCTTCGTAACCATTGTAGGATTGGTGGTCTGTTATGATGTCTAGTTTGGTCCCTAAGATAAATGAACGGAAGTGGTTTAAGGCCCATATGACACCTAGACATTCTCTCTTGGTGGCTGCGTAGTTTTGCTGCGCGGTGTTGAGGGTGGAGCTAGCGTAGGCGATGACATGTTCTTTTCCTTCTTGAACTTGGGCTAGGACGGCCCCGATTGCATATAGTGACACATCTGTGTACAATCGGAATGGTTGGTGGTAATGAGGAAAAGCGACTGTTGGGGCATTGACAAGTTTGTTTTTTAGAGTGTCAAATGCTGCATTTCTCTCGGGTGTCCACACGAATTCTGTGTCTTTGTGTGTGAGCTGGTGTAGAGGTCTGGCAATGGCTGCAAAATCTGGTACGAAATGTCTATAGTATGAGGCTAGTCCGAGAAAAGATCTCACACCTTTGACGGTTGTGGGGGGCTGTTGTTCTGATATGGCTGACAATTTGCGAGGATTGGGAGATACCTTTACCGGATATTACATGGCCTAGGAAGTCTACCAACTTTCTGGCAAGCTCGCACTTAGAGGGCTTGAGTTTCAAACCTGCTTGTATGATGCGTTGCAATACCTGTTTAAGTCGTTGGAGATGTTCAGGCCAGGTTCTTGCATATACAATAACGTCATCCAAATAAGCGAGGCAAGTTTCCCAGGTCAATCCTTGTAACACGGATTCCATAATGCGGGAGAACGTGGCGGGGCCATTACATAATCCGAATGGTAACACGTTAAACTCATACAAATGTCCTCCGCTAGTGGAAAAGGCTGTCTTCTGTTGGTCTTCAGCTTCGATGGGGACCTGCCAGTATCCGGCTTGTAAATCAAGGGTGGTGAACCATTTTGAGCCGTGGAGGGAGTCTAGCGAGTCATCAATGCGAGGTAACGGAGTTGCGTCTTTCACGGTTGCGTCATATAGACGGCGGTAATCCACGCAGAATCGTGTAGAGCCGTCTTTCTTCTTTACCAACACGACGGGAGAAGACCATGGACTGACGGAGAGGGTGGCGATCCCGGCGTCTAGCATCTCTTGCACTTGCCGATCTTCTTACCGTTGCAGGCGATTTTTCCAGCGTGACGGTTGGCATATGGGGGGTCCGGTAGTGTGTATGGAGTGCTCTTCCATGTTAGTCTTTCCAATTTCGGTAGGAGATTGTGCGAATACGTCCGCGAATTCATGCAAGAGTTGTCACATCTGGTGTTTTTGCAATGTTGTTAATGTTTGGGGAATTGCGGGTAATGTGTCTGTGATGGTTTTTTCGTGTTGAGAGGGTGCAATTTCGTCGAACATCTCTAGATCCCCAATCACGAGACCTTTGGGGAGAGTCAACACTTTGTCAGAGATATTTGCAATGAGGATTAAATTCTGACGGGAGGATAATACTGCTGGTTGGATCCTACAGCGGTCTCTACCAATGGGGAGGTCTGTTGGGGTAAGGATCATGTGTTCTTGAGGAATAGGGTGAAGGGGCACTCATTTTTTATGTTGAGGTGGAATGGAGATTTTCTGTTTGGTTATGGCGGGACTGATGATGGTGGGAGAGTTTGAAAGTAGTTGAGTTGTGTTGATTGGAGGCGGTTTGGAGTTTAAAAGAAGAGTGTGGGTGTTGAATTTATCTACGGGTGTCACTGTTAATACTTTTCTGTGGTGAGGAATAGAATCTTGAATCACTTTCTTAGTGGATGTGATTGTCGCTCGCTTCGATGTTGGTAGCTGTCTGGAGTTCGTTTTCTGGTGGACATGTTTTTTTCTTCTTTAGTTTGACTGCGTTTTTTGAGCTGAGGTTTCTCTCTTGTTGCTGGTGGAGGAGAGGGTTGCTTGTTTTGTTTTTTTATGTGGTTGGGGATGTTACTGCTTGTTTTTTTTTTTGTTTTTTTTTTAAAGTTAACAACCATTGTCCGCAGTCTACTTGTGCCTGAAGCTTTTGTAATAAATCCAGGCCCATGTAGCCATCATGGTGTTGGCATTCTGAATAGAACACTACGAAGGGGTGGTGACAGTTTACGTGAGGTTGAGGGGTGGTGACATGGAGGGGTCTGGTCTCTCATCGAATTTGAAGGGGGGTGTCTCTAGCACTAATTAAATTGGTGGTTGTTGCTTGTAACTCTCCAAATATTTTCTTATGTTTGGTGTAGTATGAATTGAAAAGACACAAGCGAGCTGCGCCAGTGTCTATTAGCAACCTAACTGGAACATCTTTGATCTTTGCAAGATGGTAAATTGGGGGGGGGTCACTCAATGGTAGACTCCCCCGCCGAAGCCATGATGGGCGGGGGAGGCTTTAACCCTTAACTGGCGGCACGCAACTTATGTCGAGTGAAATAAATATGGACTATGTGGCGGTGCACAACTTATGTCGACCACCATTTTCAGCACGTAATGTTGCTGAGAGAGAGAGCTGAGCGGTGGGACGAGCGTAGCAACCCTATGACCGGTCCCCACCACCGCAGTGGACATACTGAACAGTATTCTACTTTCCACCCCCCTCCCTCACTCGCTACACAGGGAATTATGTAAGGAAATTACCTAATTATAGGGTTTTTGCACTCGTGTTGCACGATCGTTGCAAGAGAACCAGTGGTTGTACAAGGATGGTTCGGGTGTCATTGGAAAGCTCTGTTTACGCCCTTTCAGGCATAGATACTTGTTTTATGCTTTGGGTCTTATTTAGGCATGAAAATGATCACGTAAACAACCCTATTTAGGGTTAAAAAAAAACGCTGGGCGCTACGGTCAAATAGACCACCTAGCCAGCTAAATAATGATTAAAAACCCTGGGGATCTTCCTCTACATCCTCCAGGATTTCCTCTTCTTCTTCTTGCGCGATCTGAGCGATTTCTTCTGGTTCGTGGTTTTCCTCAGTCTCGTCTTCCTCGAATTGTTCGATTTCTTCTTCGGTTGCTGAGATACGAGGGTTCGTTTGTCGGAATTTGGCAGAATCCTGGATGTCGTGAAGGGGGCACTTGGTATTGCACGCTTGGAAATCGAATGGGTTTATTATGACTAAGGGTTGATCTCTGCTCCTATAATTATTGTTCGATCTTGGTGTGAAACATCCAGTTGTTGTGTTTCTGGGGTAGACTCTTTTTAGTTGATTTGGGACGAACTTAGGCTGGTTTGTTTGGGGTTGACCAGATTGATAGTGAGTCTTCGGTGTTGGGGCTGGACTAAGAGAAAAAAATGGCTGGTTTCTTGATCTGTTGTGCATTTGTGGGTGAGTGGGGAAACTCTTTATGGCGGCTAGGGTGTTGGTCTTAGGAGGGGGCGCGAGGATTTTTCTGATGGTAAGCAGATCTTTTTGGAAACCAACGAGAAATCTCGGAGTGAAAGTAAAAAGTGCACTGTATCAAGGAATTGTTGTGCCAACAGTGATGTATGGGGCTGAGACATGGGCTCTGAAGAGAAGGAGAAAAGAGGGCTGGATGTGATGGAGATGAGCTGCTTGAGGAGTATGTGTGGAATTACTCGTAGAAACAGATTGAGGAATGAAGAAATATGTAGGAGAGTGGGGCAGCAGGAACATTTGTCAGCCAGAGTGGACAGAAGGGTGCTGAGCTGGTATGGTCATGTTGAACGAATGGGAGATGAAAGGCTTACAAAGAGAATATGTGAGTCAGGTACAAGGGGAGATAGGAGTGCAGGAAGACCCCCATTGAGATGGAGAGACTGTGGATGATAGAGGAATGATATAGATCAGGCAGGGGAAGTGGTGGTGGACAGGAGTGAATGGAGAATGCTTGTGAATAGTTGAGTGAACACGTGGTCATTTGGAGTAAGGGGTCGGGCGCAAGTTGGACTAGATAATAGTCCATCAGGCACCTGGCCCGGGGAGACGATTAATATGAAGGGTGCGCCTGGAAGTGGTGGGAGGGCTTGTGGCTTTGGCTCCGCTGCATGTCTGTCTGCCGAGATCGGAACCTCTCCGGGTGGTCGGGGGCCGGGGAAGTGCTGGAGCGACCTTGGTGACCCGGGTCTCTGGGTCTTCTCCTGGGTGACCTGGATGTGTGTGAGTTTGTGCTTTTTATCTGTGTTTATTTGTTGTTTTATGTTGTTTTTGTGTTTTCCCTGTTCTTGCTCTGTCTTGAGTCGGCTACCCCCAAAATGGGAATTGGGCCTGAGCATATAGATAGATAGATAGATAGAACGGGGTCATGCACAGTAAAGTGTTCTTGGATGCCAGGGGATAACACTTGTACTAGGTGGACAAAGATGTGTTGTTTTTGTTGTTCCACGGTGAGCGTGGGGAATTCGCCTTTGTACTTGATGTCCTTGATTTGGGCATGGGCGACGAACGGACCCAATGATGGCTTAATGGCATCGATCACAATGGACCTAAACTGGTCCCAGGTAAGTTCAGGTGTTACCTGTAAGGCAACTAGGAAAACGGCTTTTCCCAAGTGCGTTAGCAATACAGCAATTTTTTCGTGGTCTGTGTTGTATGCCAAGTCAAGTACTGGCTTTACCATATCCAGGTAAATTTCTATCTCATATATTTCCCCATCGTATTTGGGAATGGGAATGTGAGAGCGAATAGCTGCCATATTTCTAATGTTATACAACGCTATACTGCTTCTAATTTTTGTAATGCAATAATTTCTTCCTGAATCAAGAACCACCGTCTGCCATCAATGTTATGCCGTGATTTTATTCAGTTTTAACTTATTGGTTGAGGTGAGTTATTTCAAGACTGGAGATTCAGAGTTCATACAATACATGCATAGAAGGCAAGCAGAGGATACATATAACACCGAAATGCAATTTAAGAGCAGTTTATTTCTCTTAAACTCTATGTACATAATTATATGTGAGATAAAAATGAGAACAGGAATAGATAAGTTGACACAACAGAATACTTAATCTTCTAGCACGATCGAGGATCTAGATGGAGCTCAGGTAAAATAATAAGTTTAGCTATCCATTTTTATTCAATCAAGATAATTGGAGATTTATGAATCTACTGAAGAGTCTACTGATGCCTAGGTAGTAAATTGATATTCAGATATGATACTAATATTCATTATAGTTGACAAGGTTATTTTAGAGTCGATACACTGTACTCTAAATTTGTACTATCACCTTGCGCGATGGTGTATATTTATTAGTGGCCCCTTCATCATTGACGATGTGCCTTAGCTTTGTTTATGGCCAATCTTTGAACTCAGGCTTGCCTTTCAAACTTCCCGCCTAGGAGTGAGAACAAAATACGATTGCCACACATCGTGACCGAAACGCTCTTAAATATAATAAAACCACTCACGGACTCGTCCTATATGATGTGGATACCACTACTAGAAAACCACTCACGGACTCGTCCTATATGATGTGGGTACCACTACTAGAAAACCACTCACGGACTCGTCCTATATGATGTGGGTACCACTACTAGAACCACTCACGGACTCGTCCTATATGATGTGGGTACCACTACTAGAAAACCACTCACGGACTCGTCCTATATGATGTGGGTACCACTACTAGAAAACCACTCACGGACTCGTCCTATATGATGTGGGTACCACTACTAGAAAACCACTCACGGACTCGTCCTATATGATGTGGGTACCACTACTAGAAAACATTAGTAAAAACTAATTAATAAAATAAAAATTAAACATATTCCAGCTCTTGCGCTTCCCAGCACTCTGCTGTCTACTGTACGCATCGCCTCAGCTTCTTGAAGCGTTCATCGTCCTTATTGCTCCTCGCCCCATGCGAGTCGGACGTAGGTCCCGGGGTGTGCCAGCCCTTCTTTATTCTTCTCCTGCCCTCGAACATCGTGAGTCTTTTCTCATATGTACATGCTTCATGCTGAGATCAGGGTAGCTTATAGACTAGGAGTAGGCTGTGTACATCCCCTTTCTTCGGCCCTAGGAGACTGTTTTCCGGGTACTTAGCAAAGGTTAGTTTTTGTGAGGAGGAGTTACTTGTTGTGATAAGGCAATGCTCCCACGTGTGTGTTTCATTTACCTAGTTCATGCTTATTTTAGTGCTGCTTAGTCATGAGGCTTCTTTTAGTGAAGCGGGGGCCGTTGTTCAGTCCATTTTGGGTGTGCAACGGTATGATATCTACACCACAAGGGCACGAGCATTTTAGATTGTCTCACTTAGCTGAGGGGTCTAGCACGGAGCCATGACGCTTTTCAGCCTACGCTTCATGATCACTACGAGTTGTTCATTATTATTGATGATCGTCGCCACCTGCCCTCATCTAGTTGGCCTCCTGTAGGTGTGTTAGTTATGGCTAGGATGTGTTAATTATTGATTATTGAATTAATGTTTAACTAGGCCATAATATGTGCATGTTGGGGTTTCTTTTCTGGGAGGTATGGCCCTTCCGGGGGGTTTTCAAGTGAGACTTAGTCAATGTGCCTCTAGTTGCTTCACATGATTTTCCTGCCGGAAGCATCTAGAGTAATGTCAATAATTCAGATTATTCTTGTTTGGCGCGGGATAGATTGTATTTTGTCTGTTTTGCCAGCGATAGTATAATTTCAGATGACCGGCATTTTACTACTCATGTTTTTGGGAGATCCCGGCTCACCGCCTCCCTATAAACACTTCCGCCTCAAAGCTTAACAGATAAAATGTTCGCAGGTTGGTACTAATCAGAACGTCATCCTGGTGGTCATAGTGGGGACCCACTTCCGCCGGGAATAAACGGCTGAGCCGAAAAACGAACTCACCCATTTCTATCTCGATCATCTCAGTAATCTGTGTAGCTTATATCAAGGCGTTGTCCGCCGGGATTTAGGAGACGATAGTCGATAGATTCATCTAGCGTTGGTCGCCGGAATCAAATTCTCTCAAGAGATGGGATTAGGTCAGTGTTGGTCATTTAGGTAAGAAGTTATAACACAAGTAGCAATTGGTATGCTACACAATACTCTAAAGAAGTTACATTTTGGGGGAATGTACACAACGTAAGGGGAACTAAGATTGCATAGTGTTATTCAAGTCTTTTTGCTCAATATTGTTGGAGATATATATATATATATATATATATACAGTATATATTATACATTATAGCTTTTCCAGCCTAGCGTGTCCCTATGAGCATTGATCCTTGAAATTTCTCACCCTCAGGTTCGCACTCTACACGCCTAGGAGTATCTGCATCTCCCCGACGGGAGGGAACCATGGATCGGAGTAGTTATTCATTTTGTACTGCCTTAGGGTGCTCCAATTTAGCTGTGGTCGGTCATAAATCTTGTGTTAAATGTGTACCGTGCTTAGACAGATCTCGTGGCCGCTGGTTGGCCAAGACATGCCACCAGTGTGCAGTGCTTCGTAATGGTTTTCTGACACATGCAGATAAACAATGTAAAACAATACTACTCCACATCCAATCAGTGTTCGTAACGTACTGTAAGACAGTTGCCCATAAATCATTACAATTGGATGACCCCTTGTTAGACGATTTACTTAAACCAGTCCCTTCTGCCTATCTAGCCAGCAGTTCTAGTTCATGGCAGAAAGTTACGCCTCCTTCCGATCCTAGTACTCGTGATGTTCCCTCCCGCCAAGCAAAGCGACCTAGGACCAGTGATAAAGCCCCGCCGGAAGTGCATGCTCCATCTTCCCGGCGGGACCGGTCCTCCTCTCCCATCGAAGCACCCAGGTCCTCTTCGCCTCTTACTCAGCAAGATCCGAAAAGACACAGCCCAGATTTCCCCGCCGCCCTAGCAACAGGCGATGAGAGGAAGGATAAGACGAAGCACTCCAAAAAGTCCACGGCGAAGAAGACAGCGCAGCTGATGGCACCTAAGCCGGAAAAGTCCCCCTCTTTGTCGCGGCGAGAGTCTTCACGAGACCCTGTAATCAGTGCCTCTGGCCAACAATTCCGGTTTACGATCCCCCACCGCATGCAGCCAGAGCCCAAAGCTATCCCGGTTCTAGGATCTGATCGTAAGAGCAGTACAAGGTCAAGCCGTCACGAGGAAGATATGAGCTCCTCTGACCTGGCTGATAACTCATTCTTGGAGCCTATGGAAACTTACGATATCCCTGACCTCCTCTTTGATGATTTACGTCAGCCCAGCGTTCCTTTATCACAAACAGGAACATGTGACACTGCTGCCCGGGCTGACGAGTCTCGGTCGGAGACTTTACCAGCCCCCCAGCCCGGGCACCGGGTTCTACCATACGACAACACGTAGAAGATGTCGAGGATGTACCGCCTGGCCAGCGGTCATCTTCTCGACTCTCAGGAACACAGGGCTCAGATACTTCTCAGCATGCGTCCTCATTTGACCAGGAAGGTGGAGTGGTTGTGTTCAACGAACTATTTCAGGAGTGGTATCTGTTTATGAGACAGGTGAAGGATGAGCGACAGGTTAAAGTAATGGCACCTGTAGCCCCGGCGGTGCGACCTATAGGCCAAGTGCATGTTCAATCTCAAGTAAATCTTAATGTTCCTCCCCCTACAGTCAATCCGGTGGTTCCCGTTTCAGGGCCCACGGCAATTTTGACATCTAACTTAAAATTGTTCTCAGGCATAATTCCACCCCCTTTGGATCGGTCAATTCCTTCCAAAAAGGGCCCTATGCCACTTTTGTATGCACCTGACACGTCCTGGTCTATTCTTCAACCCACTCGCCTAGAGGTCGCACAACCAACGGTTACAGGTGAGAGCCCTGTACCGGATCATTGGATTATTGAAGTGAGAGAGGCGAAGAAATTAAGGGCTAAGAACCAATCGGGTGATGTTTTAGATGCTGTTATCAAAGCCATCCCCAGTATTTATACTCCTGAATATTTTGTCTACAGTATATGCAATCCCCTGCCCTCCCCCCTGCATCTTCTGGTAAATTATTTTCAGATTGGACGAAAACTGACGGGTTGAACGATGTTAAACTATTGCAAGGTATGACCCCATTTAGAGATGATTCAGGTACCTCAGTAGTTCATATTGACGGAGGGGAGTCAGGGCCTAGGGTTGCATGGGGACAGGAAGCCCAGCTGTTTGCCAGCACTATCACAAATAAGAGCAGTCACCAGCTCCCGCAAGAGGATCATCACTGGTTCTCTATGCCGGTTGGCAAAGCGGAGGGGATACCACAACATATTTTTGAATTTTGGGGGGCCCCTAAGTTATCTATATGCCAGTTAGCAGAGCCTTTTTGTTCTCTCACTCAGGTACAGATAGATAATGACTTTAAAATGAGGCAAAAACCTTGGAGGTTGGCGTCCCTATACCTGCTCAGCCGCCAACTTGCGGCTTCTTTAGCCAGAACGACTGAGTCAGTGACGGATGCTAGCACCCATAAGGCTCTCTCTCTTACTAGTCGCATCTTACTCCAGAATTCCATTCAATCCCTTGGCGATATCCGCATGGCTCTCTTCGAGGCGGTGAGGGTACGTCAAGATCTGCGGGTATACCTGGTTAGGAAACTCCCTGTAGAGATTGGTAGGAGATTGATTTTGCCCAATGTATTTACTAAAACTCTTGCCTCCTCAGATGTCTGGCGCACAGTAAATTTCTTATTAGACTCTCAGAATGGCACTGCTTCCAAGCCGAAGGGTGAGCCTGCATTTAAGCCTAAATACAATAAGAGTTCTTTCGTGGACAGTCCCAGTCAAATCAGTCATCAAGGACTCACACACACCCTGGAAACAGTGGCACATATAGAGGTCGCGGCCAGAACAGGGGTAGAGGGAAATGGTTCAGGAGTAACACAAGGGGTAAACCTAGTAGCAATGATAGCACAGTCCTCCAATTAATAAAACTGAGACACCACGCAGCTCTCTCACTCTCAGTGCCGCGCCAAGGCGAGTCAGATCCGAGGGTAGCTCTGCCGGACAAGACAAGTCATGTGATTGGCAGTTTCCTGGATTGTCACCGGGTATGGCCCCGGCGGACATGGGTAAGGACAGTGGTCCGGAAAGGCCTCTCATGGCGGTGGTCCCGGTGACCTCGTTTACGTATCCCCACAGAGTTCAATCATGTTTCATTAGAGGTGGGATCCGTCATCAGAGAGATGGTCCACAAACAGATCATTATCCCCATTCCATCATATCAGTCCGTGTTCACGTCCCGGATATTCCTGGTGCCAAAGAGGGACAGTGTTCAGATGCGGCCGGTCATCGACTTGTCGTATCTGAACACCCACATTCACAATCAATCATTCAGGATGTTGACTGTGAACCAGATCAGGCTGACACTGCCGCTGCAAGGTTGGATGTGTTCCATAGATCTCACAGATGCCTACTGGCATGTCCCTATCAACAAACGTTTTAAAAAGTACCTAGCCTTGCGCCAAGGGGATCAAATGTTTGTCTTTCAAAGAATGCCCTTTGGCCTACATTTAGCACCTCGCATTTTCACCAAGTTAGTCCGACAGGCTTTGCTACCATTGCTCAAACAGGGAATCATGGTGCTATGGTATCTCGACGATTGGTTAATAGTAACTCATTCCAAAGTAACTTGCCTCCACATGTAAATAAAGTATTAACTCATGTCGCTGCTCTGGGATTCAAAGTGAACTTGGCAAAGTCCAACTTGAACCCCACAAGAGCCATCCAATGGGTGGGCCTTATCTGGGATACCGAGTTACTCACTCTAAGTCAGAGCGAGGACAATCGCCAGAGGTTTCGGAGGAAACTCTTTCGGTTTCTTCATGCTCTGACTACCACGAGGAGAATCTGGGAGTCTCTGGTGGGTTCACACAATTGGATAAGGTTGACGGTTCCGTTAGGCCGTCTGAAGGTAAAACAAATTATTTTGGAGGGAAACAAGTGCTTTCCGCTGTTGCCAGCGGAACACTATGGCAAATCCCGAAGTTAATCCACAACCTACTGGCGGCCTAGGTAAAGCCAGAAGTAATTCACTCCTCTTTGACATGGACTGCTCCTCCTCCGACGATCTGGATAGATACAGACGCGTCAGGTACCCTGGGTTGGGGGTACCAATCAAGCCTAGGACATCAAGGTCAGGGTCTATGGTCCAGGTTCAATCATCTACATATCAATGCCAAAGAGTTGTTAGTCCCCCTATTTTTTTCTAAAAGAGCACGGTGTAGGCCTACACCTGGCGGGAAAGTCCTTGGCCTTCAGGATGGACAACCTGACTGCAGTCACATGCATTCAGAAGCAAGGGTCAGTGAGATCTCGAGTGTTACAAAGGTTGTCGGAAAAGATATTTCATCTGGCTGCAAGGCTAAGGATTTATTTATTAGTGGCCCCTCCATCATTGACGATCTGCCTATTACTTAATAGAACCCTTTCAAGCCCTTGCGTTAGCTGTTTGAAACAAAAGCCGCAGGGAGAGAGAGAGGCACCACATCGTAAGGGTACGCTTATTCTCTTACGGAATCGTCCTTATGATTCGGTACTCACTACGAAAAAACTTTGTAAAACATAAAATAAAGTAAAATATTAGAAATACTATAAACCAAGCTTCCCAGAACTTGTGGAGGTTTTCCCGTGCGGAGTATCCTCCATGAGACGCTGCTCTGTGAAGCGTCATTCCGTCTTCCTCTCCCTGCGTCCGTGCTGCGTGGACGTGCGGGACCGTCTCTCTTCATTCTGCATTCGGTCGCCTCTTAGTGAGTCTGTTGCTCATTTGTATCTATCTGAGACGTTATAGAATAGGTTTAGATTAGTGAGAACGGTCGTCCCCATTGGCAAGGTCGCAGAAAGTGTGTTTAATATAGGGTACTATTTGTGTTGTGACGTCCATGCGGTCCGCGTCGAACCTGGGCGTCTGTGTTAACTTTTCCTTTTCAGCATTTAGCTTTGCCTTTTAGCTAGTTAGGAGGCTTTGTTAATGCGGGGCTCCACTGCTTGGCCATCTATCTGATGGAGTTGCTGGTTTTTTGATCGTCTAGCAGATGCTCTCGTCCACTTGTTGCCCCACAGGGTGTGGAATGTTCTAGAGCCCCTGTAGCTCGAGGCGACGTGTGGTAGCTGGTTGCTATGTCGTCGCGGGGAGTTAGGCTTCACATGTTATTTCGTGTTGCTTGCCCTATGCCTCGTGACTAGCCTCGTTGTAGGGGTATGTGTCTTTAGCTAGGCTTTATTATTAATTTTGAATTAAATAATAAGAGTAGCCTTTAGAAATTACTTTTACTCTCATGTGGTGTTTTTTTACATGATTGAAAGTGTCAGGAGTCGTTCTGACGTATTTGGTATGTTTTGTGTGGTTCAAACTTGCTCAGTCAAGTTCGTCCACACAATGGGTGTGTTTTTCCCTCCGGCGCACTTTTGCCAGTAATTGGTGCCGGAGACTCGCCTCGGCGGGTTTGGAATCGATCCAAGACACCCAGTTTGGTTATCCTGCCTCTCTATCCCCCGGCGGATGTTCTAACTGCTTTGGAGGTTTTTCGGCTCAGCCGACTGGCCTCGCCTATACGGATATCCTCACGCGGCGGGTATAACCTTTATTCCGTCATCACTCATCACGGCGGACGAGCCTAAGTGAGATCCTCGAACTATCACTCTTTTAAGATCGGATAGTTACGTTTCTTATTCCTAAGGGATAAACAGTTGTATAGGTCATGGATACTTAGTATCATCGATAAGCAGTCTTTTTTACCTTCATGGGAAAAAGTTTGATTTTCAGCTCAGCTAATATGACTCGCCTATACGTTTTTGAGATCCCTCCGGCCGGGATTCCGTCATCGCGACGGATAGGCCTATTTTTGGGATGTCAACAATCGTCCGTAAGTAAACGGTAGGGTTGTTGACAAGTAACATTCTTTAAGAATGAGACTATCAACCGTCAGTCGGCGGTGGGATTGTTGACCTTTAACATTCTTTAAGAATGAGACAGTATTGGTCAGTGATAAAGAGTATCATTGATAAGTAGTCTTATTTCCTCCCATGAAAAGACCATCAAGGTCTTTTCCTATAGGTTACGAAGGACAATTGGAGTAGCCAGTGTGCTAGGTCTAATTTTTTACCTTCCTTTAGAAAACCATCATGGTTTTTCCAGAAGGATACGAAGGAAAATTAAAGTAGCAAGTGTGCTAGGTCTAATTTTCCGGCGTATTCGAGGTACGTTTATGAGTGTTGAATGTCTTGGATTATCCTTATGAGCATTGATTCTTGGAAATTATATTCCAGATTACACTCTTAGACCTTGACGACGCGCCCCAAGGTGGGGGGCCGTGCCTAGAAGAGGGTTAAGTTGTGCGATCTGTTACCCTCTGTACTGCACCGACAGGTATGTACATTTTATTCTTTCACTATCAGAGGTGGATTATGTGTGTACCGTGGCGGATTAGCTCTAGTGATCTTTAGCTTTATCCAAGTAGGGGGGTGTACGTACTAGCAGTCATGATGATGCACTAGACCAAGTGGCCCTATTGGTAATGAAGGCACACCTTAATGACTCTCCAGAGGAGGCAGCCCGGGTATCGTTAGTACGAAGTTGTGGCTTTGTGGAATCGTTTTTCATGATTACTTCTCCGATTAGTTAATGGAGCGGTCATTAGCCTCTCAAAGTTTTGTGGTTTTTGTACTAGACTTCACAATGAAGCACTAGGTTGTGTGGCTCTATTAGTAATTAAGGAACACCCTACTGACTATCCACAGGGGGTAGCCCATAAACCATGACTACGACGGGTTGGCCAACCTTATCCATAGGTACACGAAAACTTGCTCATTCGAGGCCCCTTCTTGTGGGGGCAGGGCTTGGACTTAAGCTAGGCCAACCTGGGGACAGTCTTCATTAGTCGACTAAGTATGCAAGACTGGCAAACATGTACATATTGTTTAGAGCCAGACGAGGGACGCCAGAAATATCTGGGTCCGGCTTTGGGAGGTTTCCGTCATATGGAGCCCTCTTCGACGCAACTCCGGCCAACACCGGGGACGACTCTTCCCCTACTCTTTCGTCTTTGCCTCAGCCATTCCTGTTGTGCTTTTGCTGGGTGTTTAACTTCCTTGTTTCACTTTTACACTAGTTGGGGTACTGGGAGGGTGTTTAACCGTTTTCACTCCCGGGTGTAACAGGAAGGCACCGGGTCCGGTTCTACCAGTTAGAAAGGTTAGTGTCCACTGCCTCGCAGGTCACCGACACTAGGTGGACGGTAAACCGTTGAGGTTCAGGTACTGTCATCAAGATGGAACTTGGGTTGGGAAACCTTTGACAATGGTCGGTCGATCACGGCGTTACGGTGTGGGATGTTTTGACCCTTCTCGGCCGACAACCGGACACTTATGAACCATGACGGCAATCAGATTTCCATTTTAAGGGTTAAATGGACTCTCTGTATCGCCGGTAGTGGAGAATGTTTGCCTGCGGGCAGGTTTTCTCAATTAATCCCCCAACATGTCAGCTCATGACTACTGGGTCAAGTAACGGGGCCATGTCGTCACTGACTTCTCAATCATTTCGTTGCCATCTTCCTTTCGAGTCTTTTGTTAAGGTGGACAGTGTTCCTTCTGACCTTGACTCTGGGTACTTGAGCAGGTGACAATGACCAACGAACCTAACAGTCTTGATTTCTGGCGACGCGTTATGGTTGTTTTAATTGCGCCCTCCGATACCTCATCGCTAGAATGGGTTTTGTTACGGATTTCTATTTTATTCAAGTGTCACTGGTTGTAATTGTAGTATTGTGCTTATTATGGTGGATGCGATCTTTAATTATTTATGATTGAATATTGTAAGCAATGTTATGAGCCTGGTATAATTAATTCGACCTGTAGACAGCTTAGTATCTTATATAGGAAGATATTTTTGTTCAAGAGTGTACGATTCAGCATTGGGTGGTAGTGCAGGCAGTTTTCTCCTCATCCCCCGTTTTCTTCCAGTAATCCCCACATTCCATTCTCCCCCCTATCCCCCTACACCCTTGCTCCTACTTAATGTCCCCCCCTTTCTCCCCTTTCCTCCAACTCTCTTTCTCTCCTTCGTTGCCTGACGTACGAATGATATTGATTATAACTAGGTAATAATGTATTTGGCTTTTCTAATCATAAGTATTGATTACAAGATATATCATAGAGTTCTTGGTAAAACTAATACTTTAATTCAGCAAGCATATAAAGAGTTGATGATTAATGCAGTTCAATGCAGTTCGAGAGTTTGGTATCAGAGCCAGGTGAGCTAAGGGTATATAAGCCTACCTTCTGCTTGAGGCAGGCAGTGTAATCTCCACCATCATCGTAAGCTGATCTGCCCTGAGTTCGTTTGTAAAAGAATCACCATGAGTTGAATAAGTATAGCCTAGGATTTTTCTATGTTTATTGATTGCTTTCACTTACTCTCTTGGAGGGTAATTATATAACTATGTATTATTTTTCTTAAGAGTGTCTTTATTATTTCACTTCAATGTTTCTCACTTTGATATTTTCACGAGAATTAACTTTTGTGTATAATTAATCATGTAAATAAATTATAATTTTATGTTACATAATCTTCACATTTTACCTTTGTGCTAATATATTATTCTTTTGATTGTTGGGATAAATCTAAGTCAAAGTAACTAAAGATAACTAATTCTGAACGAGTGATGAGAAAGGAATAACTTTGGGGTTTTTAGGCTAAAACAGCCATTTGATATCAACTGATATTTTATGAACTTGACACAACGTTTCACCTACCAAGGTTTTAGTGACTACAAAGAGAGTCGCTAGTTTTTGTGGAAGTTTAACATGCCACTTCTTCTTGACTGAAAATGATAGTTATATTTACCGCATTTTGTGAGGCTAAATAATAAGTCCTCGTTTTGTGGTTTTAGTGGAATGTTTCTTTATGTTATGGGTTCGAACCCTGCTCATAACGTAACATGGTGCCGTGACCAGGATTCCTTCTTTCCCTCGTTTGGTAGTAATTGAGAACATTAGTGAAACATTAGGTCCCTTGCTAGGATATCGCATACTCATCTCATCCATCTCGTTTTGTTCTGTTTATGAGTTTAAAGTGCTGTGTCAGCCTCTACGTTCTTTAATGCCAATTATTCGCATTTCTCACTCATCCTAATTTGTCACTCATGTTCTCGTTAATCCTTATTCATAGCATTCAATCATGGACTTTAAAATTAGTGAATTTGTCGCTGACCCCTCCTTGAGCACCTTGTCTGTGTCGAAGCTCAGAAAAGTAGACTGGATTGCCTTAGCCACAGAGTATGAAGTACCTTACAAATCTAGTCATACCAAAGGATACTGGTGTTTTGTCTGAGGCAGCCTATCAGTTGTGTGCAGAGGAAGGAGGTAGTGATGCATGGATGAAAGTGAAACTATTAGAGCTGGAGAATGCAAAATCTGACAGAGAACAAAGACAGCGTGAAATTGAACATGAACGTGAACAAAGACGGCATGAGCTTGAACAAAAACAGTATGAGTTTGAACAAAAACAGCTTGAGCTTGGGAGAAACAACGTGAGAGAGAGCATGATGAGCACATGTTAAAGTTAAAAGCTGAAGAAAACCGGAATCAAAGGGATTCGGTTGCAAATAGACCATTTTCTGATAAGGGTCATAGTTTGAAATTTGTCCCTAGTTTTGATGAGACTGACCTGGAAAATTTCTTCATCCTTTTTGAGAAGGCAGCCAACCAACTCAAGTGGCCAATTGATCAGTGGGCATTTCTAGCCCAGACTGCTTTCATTGGTAAAGCCAAGCAGGTTTATACCAATCTCCCCATTGATTCCTTGACCTATGAAACTCTTAAAACCTCAGTCTTAGCAGTGTATGATCAGGTTCCTGAAACTCATCGTCAGTATTTCAGAGATATGAAGAAAGGTGAAAAGCAAACCTTTCTAGAATTTGTGAAGGAAAAAGAGCGAAAGTTTCTGAGTTGGTTGAGAGCCAGTAAAGTGACAACCTTTGAGCAGTTGTGCCAGCTAGTTATGCTTGAAGAATTTTTCCGCAAAGTCCCCTTCCCCTTAAAACTTTACCTCCAAGAGAGATAGGTGCAATCTGTAGACAGGGAGGCTATTTTGGCTGAACATTACAGATTAACTCATGGCGATTCTTATTTCAGGGCAGGACAGAGAGGGCCTGGCAACCGGCCACATTCTGGTGCTGGTCCTCGTGATGGTGGTGGTTTCCACTCCACTGGTGGTAGTTCTGGTTATGGTGGTGTCTCCCAACCAGTTTCAAGGGTAGCATCTGGGAGCAATGGATTTGATAAAAAGGAATTTAACAAAACTTCTCTTTCTTCCATTAAACCTCCTGCCTACTGTAAGCAACCCGGACATCTTCTTAGAAAGTGTCCCAAATTAAAATTAAAAGAGAAAACACGTTAACAAGAGATTAATGCTGTCCTAGCCTCTTCCCTTGTACTTAATCCAAATAGAGTAGCAGTATTCCCTCCTACTCCACCTGTGTTGACTGCCTGTTCTGACTCTGATGGCTCTCACAACCAGGTTTTCACTAGTATACCACCTAGCTGTTCTAACCAGTTCCAACATTTTCTTTCCACAGGATCAGTTTCCTCTACTGACGCTTCCACTGACTATCCCATTCATATTTTGAGAGACAGACACAGGAGCTTCTCATAGCCTCTTGGTAAGAGGATTGGTGCCCAGTATTGAGGAATGTTTGCTGGGCCAGAGTATACTCATTCAGGGAGTCAGTGGGTGTCTTGTTGTTCCTTTGGCTAGGATGTATCTAAAAACTTAGTTAGCTAGTGGTTACTTTACTGTTGGGATTCAAGATTCCCTACCTGTAGAAGGAGTGAACTTTTTGATGGGCAACGATATCGCCGGTGGCAAAGTGATACCAGACCCCATTGTTACCTCCACTCCCTCCTCTGATAACAACACTAAGCAATTAGAAAATCAGTATCCCAATTTGTTTCCCTCCTGTGTAGTGACTAGGAGTGGGGCTGGTCACCACAGTAAGAAGGACAATGTTGATCCTGATAGTGTTGACCTAGACACTTCCTCCGTGCTTACTGATGTAGAGTCAGAGGATTTTAGCAAGATTCCCATTGATTCTGAAACTCTCAAAGAGGCTCAGAAGCAGGACCCTGAACTGGCAATATATTTTGATAGGGCTGTGGAAGAGTCAGAGATGGGAAACTATCCTCAATGCTTCTATCTAAGTAATGGTACCCTGATGCGGAAAAATAGACCTCCCAATGTGCCAGCTGATGAGCCCTGGCAAGAGGTGCATCAAGTAGTCATGCCACATAAGTATAGAGTAGACATCATTTCCATTGCTCATGACCTTAGTGGTGGACATTTGGGTGTCAACAAGACTTATGACAAAATTCTCAATGATTTCTTTTGGCCGAGGATGAAACAATCTGTTAAGTCTTACTGTAAAACTTGTCATGTGTGTCAACTTGCTGGGAAACCCATCCAACCCATCAAGCCTGCACCCTTAAATCCAATCCCTGTAACGGATGAACCGGTAAAATCATAATTGACTGTGTAGGACCTTTGCCAAGAACCCATAGTGGGAATGAGTACTTATTTACTGTCATGTGTTCCACCACTAGGTATCCGGAACTGTTCCCCTTGAGGCGTATAACATCAAAGAATGTAGTAAAGGCTCTTAGTAAATTTTTCACACAGTATGGAATACCCTGTGTGATACAGTCTGATTTGGGAAGTAATTTTACCTCTCAGCTCTTCAAGCAAACCATGGAAGAGTTGGGAGTACACCAGTACCATTTCACTGCCAGTCACCCACAGTCCCAGGGGGCATTAGAGAGGTTCCATCAGACCCTCAAATCCATGCTCACTAAATATTGTGAAGAGAACAATGCCGACTGGGATGAGGGCATCCAATTTGTGTTGTATGCCGTAAGAAGCAGGATACAAGATTCTCTAGGATTTTCACCATTTTCCCTAGTTTTTGGTCATGAGGTCAGAGGTCCTTTGAAAGTGTTAAAAGATACTTGGATCAATGCTAACTCTAATAAATCTCTTCTCACTTATGTGCGTCAATTTGAATCTACTGTAGACTGAGATCTGCAGTAGAACTAGCTATGAATAATTTAGAGAAGTCTCAAGATAAAATGAAAGTGCAGTATGACAAGACTACAGTTGTCAGAGAATTTCAGCCAGGAGATTTAGTGTTTGCCTTTCTGCCTATACCTAAAAATCCGCTACAAAGCAAGTACCATGGTCCATATGTTGTGCAAAGGAAAATAAGTAATGTGAATTATGTTTTAAAAACTCCTGATCGTAGGAAGTCAGAAAGGCTAGTACATGATTGTTAAAACCTGCTGAAAGCCTATTACTGCAGAGATCCAGATAAGGTATTAAACTTTGAATATGTAGCACAATTTGAAGGTGAACTAGAGGATTTAAAGATCAAGGAGCATAATGACATCCAGTTGCTTCTTGATAATAAATTGCAAAACTCTGACTTCTTGACTAACCCCCATTTAAAATTCCAGCACTTGTTGTCTGACCAAGGTGAAGACTTGGAGTACCTGCTTTCCAAGTTTCCACAGCTGTTTGGTGACGTTCCCCAGCAGTGTCCCCTGGTGGAACATGATGTGGTCCTGACAGAGGGGGCTGTTCCCATCAAGCAACATCCTTACCGCGCCAATCCTGAGAAGCGTGCGGCACTTCAACAGGAAGTGGATTTCCTGCTCGCCAATGGATTGGTGGAACGGAGCGACAGAGAGTGGGCTCTCCATGCCTACTCGTGGACAAACCTAATGGCACATTTAGGATGTGCACGGATTATCGCCGGGTAAACCAACTCACCCGTCAGGAATGCTACCCTCTGCCACGAATTGACGACCTGTTGGACCGTTTGGGTGGAACAAAGTACATCTCGAAGATTGACCTGCTGAAGGGTTACTACCAGATAAAACTATCGGAGAGGGCCAAGAGAGTGTCTGCGTTTGTCACCCTGGACGGGCTGTTCCAATATACCGTCATGCCTTTCGGTATGGTGAATGCGCCCGCCACCTTCCAGCGACTGATCCACCGGGTGACAGATGGCCTCTCGGGCGTGCAATCCTACCTCGACGATATTGTGGTCTACAGCGAATCCTGGCAGGATCATCTTCACCAGCTACAGAATCTCTTTTCCAACTTGGCCAGGGCGGAACTCACTGTCAACCTTGCCAAGAGTGAGTTCGGCCATGCCAAACTGATTTTTATGGGTCACGTGGTAGGAGAAGGGGAAGTCAGCCCTATTTCTGCCAAAGTCGAAGCCATTTCTACACTGCCTATCCCCCAGGACCACAAGGCAGTAATGCGCTTCTTGGGTATGGCTGGGTACTATCGACGGTTTGTACCCAACTTCGCTGACCTCTCCGCTCCCCTAACAGACTTGATTAGTCCCAAGAGAAAGTTTGTGTGGACCCCAGAATGCCAACTTCATTCACAAAGATTCGTTGCCTATTAGTCAATGCACCTATTCTGAAGTCCCCTCAGTTTCATAAGCCGTTCATAATTCAGGTGGATGCTAGTGATGTTGGTGTAGGAGCAGTTTTGTTACAGTACAGTGATGCTGAGATTTTGCATCCAGTTTGCTATGCATCCGGTAAACTCAAACCTTATCAGAAACACTACAGCACTAGTGAAAAAGAGTGTTTTGCCTTGCTCTTTGCAGTGGATGAGTTTAATGTGTATCTTAGTGGTTCACATATTCCCGTGAAAGTGTTTACTGATCACAACCCCCTGAAATTCTTGTATAAAAGGAAAAAGTCGATTCAGCGGTTAATGAGATGGTGCTTGGCATTGCAACCATATAACCTTGAAATTCACCACATAAAGGGAAAGAACAATATTATCGCAGACATGTTGTCCCGGAACTGAATGAGAACAATTTTAGTTGTTAGTGCTATTTTGCCAGCAATAGTTTGTAAGTTTGTTAATGTGATTTTGGTTTTGATTTATGGTTTGGTGAATGGTAATAGGTTTAAAATTAATGTATTAGGGTTTAGATTAATTTTTGCTTCTCTTATAAATCTCTTTTTGAGGTAGGTGTTAGGGATTTCTGTTTTATTTAAGTGTCACTGGTTGTAATTGTGGTATTGTGCTTATTATGGTTGATGCGATTTTTAATTATTTATGATTGAATATTGTATGCACTGTTATGAGCCTGGTATAAATACTTCTACCTGTAGACAGCTTAGTATCTTATATAGGAAGATATTTTTGTTCAAGGGTGTACGATTCAGTGTGTGGTGGTAGTGCAGGCAGTTTTTTCCTCAACCCCCCCCCCTCATTTTCTTCCAGTAAACCCCACATTCCATTCTCCCCCCTATCCCCCTACACCCTTGCTCCTACTCAATGTCCCCCCCTTTCTCCCCTTTCCTCCAACTCTCTTTCTCTCCTTCGTTGCCTGACGTACGAATAATGTTGATTATAACTAGGTAATAATGTATTTGGCTTTTCTAATCATAAGTATTGATTACAAGATAATTATATCATAGAGTTCTTGGTAAAAGTAATACTTTAATTCAGCAAGCATATAAAGAGTTGATGATTAATGCAGTTCAATGCAGTTCGAGAGTTTAGTATCAGAGCCAGGTGAGCTAAGGGTATATAAGCCTACTTTCTGCTGGAGGCAGGTAGTGTATTCTCCACCACCATCAGAAGCTGACCTGCCTTTAGTTTGTTTGTAAAAGAATCACCATAAGTTTGAATAAGTATAGCCTAGGATATGTTCTATGTTTATTGATTGCTTTCACTTACTCGCTTGGAGGGTATTTATATAATTATGTATTATTTTTCTTAAGAGTGTCTTTATTATTTCACTTCAATGTTTCTCAATTTGATATTTTCACTAGAATTAAATTTTGTGTATAATTAATCATGTAAATAAATTATAAATTTAATTTACATAATCTTTACATTTTACCTCTGTGCTAATATATTATTCTTTTGATTGTTGGGGTAAATCTAAGTCAAAGTAACTAAAGATAACTATGAACGAGTGATGAGAAAGGAATATATTTTTTTTGTTTAGGCTAAAACAGCCATTTGATATCAACTGATATTATATGAACTTGCCACATCTTTTCACCTACCAAGGTTTTAGTGACTACGAAGAAAGTCACTAGTTTTGTGGAAGTTTAACATTCCACTTCTTGACTGAAAATGATAGTCATATTTTCCGCATTTTGTGAGGCTAAATAATAAGTCCTCGTTTTGTGGTATTAGTGGAATGTTTCTTTTTGTTATGGGTTCGAACCCCGCTCGTAACAACTGAATGAGTTAAGAAGACCAGCTATGTCGACTATCGCAAGTTGACAACTTATAACAGTTGTTATACAACTTTGGGATAACTAAATAAATAAATAACGCCGGATCCGGAGGTGATGTGTAAGATTAAATTGAATGATACTTGATGTTGCTTTTATTTTGCAAGCTTTTCTATATCGGGTTTCATGCTGGTAGGGGTGAGGAGGAGTATTCCATCCAAATGCAAGTCAGTGAATCGAGTTCTTATTTTACTGTTCGTGAATTTAATTTTTGAAAACAGTTCCTCACGTACATAAGTACTACCAAACATACAAGCCATTTATTTTGCATGTTCCCTTAAATCCCCGTAAGAGGAGGATTCTAGTAACTAGATCCCTCCTCCTATGGGTCTCTCCTTCATATGGCCCCCTCTTCTTTTTAGTGGATTTTTCATTTATTTATTGTGTTCTTACTTTCCTCCCTAGACCTCCATCAAACTTTATAAAAACAACCCCAAGATTCCCCTTCAAGGTAAATGTTTACATTTTTTGGTAGACAAATTTCCCGGCCGAAGGTTCCTCTTACAGTACATGCTCGCTATCGCTCGCCAGGAAAACATCGACAACTAAATGGCATGTTTAAAGGTCTTAAAATTTACAGAAATGGGGCGAAAGTTCTTAAAATCGCCAAATTAATGGGGCGAATGTCTTCAAATCACAACATCAATAGCGCTATACATGAGGGAGAAAGGGGTCCAGAAAAAATCCCTCAAGTGGGTTTTAAAACCCATTACAGTTTTCTTAACTGGTGTTTTAGATTTGTTTTTTCCTAATTGACGATAATCTATTTTATGTTGTTATGTGTAGCATCTGGATAAAATATATTTAACACATTTGCTGATTAATTTATAATATTCGGCCTACTAGTAGTTGATCTTGTATATACTGTATATGTACTAATTTGTTATATGTATACATATACAAAATGTGTAAACCGAAATTGGATGTTATATTGACATAAGAAAGTTCCCGTGGCACATATTTATAATATATACACGTTTATGAATACGCACTGCATACTCCAGTTTCTAATACTTCACTTCAACTTTAATGAAATAGTATGCAGTATAACGCATTAATGAAATAGTATGCAGTATAACGCATTAATGAAATAGTATGCAGTATAACGCATTAATGAAATAGTATGCAGTATAACGCATTAATGAAATAGTATGCAGTATAACGCATTTTCGAAAGCGACTTTCGATGTCATAGTATAGCAAACCTAATATTGCTCTAACTAGGGAAAATGTGCCTGATGGATACGTTAACAATATTTGTGTTAATTTAATTTGAATTAGTTCCCGCCCTTTTGTTATTGACATATAATTAGTGATTTTCCGGTTCAATTTCACTGGGCGTGTTGAGCTGCTATTGACTGACATTCAGTATTTGGCTACGGAATTTTTGGATCACGGCCCTGAAAGACCCAGTTATATTATAAATATGATGGGGGTCATATTGTATCGACAATAGTAAAACAGCAAGGATCCTCGGTATTCATCACAATTATATTACACTCGTTTATGCCACATCCTAACATTGTTGTTGTACTATTGCGTAACAATATAGATCCTGCAAATATACAGACTGGATACCTCCCATGTACAGTCACTCATAAACATTCGTGGACCTCCCCTATTTATAATTATGGAAGTATATTTATGGAAACAAATGTATGAGCATAATTTTCAATACATCAACTACAAAACTGGATATCCTATTAATTGACAAAGCAAGTTCCCTCTAAAAATCAACCGAGATAGTTATAATTGCATACAGAAAAACATAGGGGTCCACGAATTTTTATTAGAGACTGTACCTGGCGTGAGTTCCTTTATAAGAGTTGTTAAGGGGGGTCACCGGCTTTTTGTATCGTTCTCTCCTCTTCTCTCTTTCCCTGGCTTGTATCCATTCGGACCCATTCAGCTAACTGTTTTAGGACGTTTATCCCCATCCAAGTGTCTATTTCTTCCTGGCGAGTGATACTGAGCCAGCATTGTATAGAGAAATCCAGCTTCGCCAGACAAATTTTTCTATCGAAAAATGTCCAAATTTAGCTTGCTGTCAAAACAAAACTATATATATATGGTGGCTTGCTACCGCTCGCCAGAAAAATATTGACACCTGGATGGGGGTAAACGTCTTAAAACAGTAGGGTGAATGGGGCCGAATGGATACAAGCCAAAGAGAGAGGGAGAGAAAGAGAAAAAAAAGCGAGGTGGGCTCTCTTAAGCATGGGGCACAATATTGTAGGGACTCAAACATATGTATTGATCCTTACGTGGCTACTTGTTACCACTTATCGTATGTGAACAAAGGTAACGGTGTCACAGTAAGTACAGTAGTGGTGATATTCGTTTGTAAACGCGGTTAAACAAGGGTAAGATATTTATCAAGCCGAATTTTGAAAGTGTCAACAGTACTACTCTCAATGGTTGGTCCTCCATGACAGGCGACCATGACGGTGTGTCACCAAGTGTTGGGCTCTGTAAGGAGGCTCCTTTATTTTGTCTCTCTCTCCCTCTCTCTCTGGATGGTATTCATTCAGCCCCATTCAGCCTATTGTTTTAAGACGTTTTTCCCCATCCAGGTGTTTTTTTTTTTTTCCTGGCGAGCGGTAGCGATCCAACACATTTTGTATAATGTTTTAGAAAGCTTGCTAAATTTGTACATTTGTCGATAAAAAAAAATATATAAGGGTGGCTCGCTATCGCTCGCCAGGAATAAACCAACACCTGGATGGGGATAAACGTTTTAAAACAGTAGGCTGAATGGGGCCCAATACATACAAGCCAGAGAAAGAGAGAAAGTTATAGATAAACAGCAGGTGACCCCCCTTAAGCATTGTGATCGGAGGAGAGGGTTCAACATTGTTCTACACTTTATAAAGGTCCCTATACCATTGTTGGCTGAAACAAAGGAAAACAACAACAACCAATACATTGATCATTACGTGGCCGCTTGTTACTACCTACTGTACTGTATGTGAACAAAGGTAACGGCGTCACGGTAAAGAGTGGTGCTATTCGTTTGTAAACGCAGTTAATCAAGGGTTAAGATATTTATCAAGTCAAATTTTGAAAGTTTCAACAGTACTACTCTCAATGACATTACTATACTCGGTGTATACTCTCAATGACATTACTATACTCGGTGTATACTCTCAATGACATTACTATACTCGGTGTATACTCTCAATGACATTACTATACTCGGTTTATACTCTCAATGACATTACTATACTCGGTGTATACTCTCAATGACATTACTATACTCGGTGTATACTCTCAATGACATTACTATACTCGGTGTATACTCTCAATGACATTACTATACTCGGTGTATACTCTCAATGACATTACTATACTCGGTTTATACTCTCAATGACATTACTATACTCGTTTTATACTCTCAATGACATTACTATACTCGGTTTATACTCTCAATGACATTACTATACTCGGTTTATACTCTCAATGACATTACTATACTCGGTTTATACTCTCAATGACATTACTATACTCGGTTTATACTCTCAATGACATTACTATACTCGGTTTATACTCTCAATGACATTACTATACTCGGTTTATACTCTCAATGACATTACTATACTCGGTTTATACTCTCAATGACATTACTATACTCGGTGTATACTCTCAATGACATTACTATACTCGGTTTATACTCTCAATGACATTACTATACTCGGTTTATACTCTCAATGACATTACTATACTCGGTTTATACTCTCAATGACATTACTATACTCGGTGTATACTCTCAATGACATTACTATACTCGGTTTATACTCTCAATGACATTACTATACTCGGTTTATACTCTCAATGACATTACTATACTCGGTTTATACTCTCAATGACATCACTATACTCGGTTTATACTCTCAATGACATTACTATACTCGGTTTATACTCTCAATGACATTACTATACTCAGTTTATACTCTCAATGACATTACTATACACGGTTTATACTCTCAATGACATTACTATACTCGGTTTATACTCTCAATGACATTACTATACTCGGTTTATACTCTCAATGACATCACTATACTCGGTTTATACTCTCAATGACATTACTATACTCGGTTTATACTCTCAATGACATTAATATACTCGGTTTATATTCTCAATGACATTACTATACTCGGTTTATACTCTCAATGACATTACTATACTCGGTTTCATTTCATGTGACGGTAAACTGAATCCCTTAACAACTGATGGTAAACTGAATCCCTTAACAACTGACGGTAAACTGAATCCCTTAACAACTGATGGTAAACTGAATCCCTTAACAACTGATGGTAAACTGAATCCCTTAACAACTGATGGTAAACTGAATCCCTTAACAACTGATGGTAAACTGAATCCCTTAACAACTGATGGTAAACTGAATCCCTTAACAACTGATGGTAAACTGAATCCCTTAACAACTGATGGTAAACTGAATCCCTTAACAACTGATGGTAAACTGAATCCCTTAACAAGTGACGGTAAACTGAATCCCTTAACAACTGATGGTAAACTGAATCCCTTAACAACTGATGGTAAACTGAATCCCTTAACAACTGATGGTAAACTGAATCCCTTAACAACTGATGGTAAACTGAATCCCTTAACAACTGATGGTAACCTGAATCCCTTAACAACTGATGGTAAACTGAATCCCTTAACAACTGATGGTAAACTGAATCCCTTAACAACTGATGGTAAACTGAATCCTTTAACAACTGATGGTAAACTGAATCCCTTAACAACTGATGGTAAACTGAATCCCTTAACCTGGAAACTGCGGGAAGACTCTTAAGAGTCAGGGGGAAAAAAATCAATTTAAAACACCGTTTTTTTTTTGTTTTTTTTTTTTTTCCCTGGGCCATGCCAAATATCACTCCTCTACCTCCCCTCCTTCCCCACTTTCGTCCCCTCCTTCAGTTATCACCTATTTTCCCTGTTATTCCCTTATTCTGTGGTATATTTTTGTGCTAACATTAGCGAGTTGCAAGCAGGACATTGTCATCACTGTTAGCAAGCGAGTGCAAGAGAGAGAGAAAGAGTATCGATCGACAGTGTCTCTCCAGACTTGGGGAAAAGTGGCGGGAAAGGAGGTTGCCTCAGCCATACATTTTGTAACTCCCGGCCTGTATCACCGATTTTGACCATCCAAACGCTGTTTCCACTTGTTTTATTGTTGTAACAGGTTAATACCTTTATAATCAACCTATAATAGGCGCATATGGAGAAGTATTAATGCTATTTATGGTAAAATAAATATTTTAGTGATGGAAACAGCTCAAATACGTGTGCACAGGCAGAGGTGTCTCATACCCCCCATGCAGAGGTTAACAACTGTTTTTTCAATAACTAACAGAATAATAAGAAACTACGATGTCTCTGCATCATATTAAGATCAAGTTTATATAACTAGCACCATATTTTACTACAAAATCTCCAACACAAATGAGGAATCTTGATGGGAACTTTGCAATTCACCATCAATTAAAAAGAAACAGACTATAGTTAGTTCATTCCATAGGCTTACTACTCGATTGATAATAAAATGCTTTCCCTTATGCGAGTTAAAAAGCATTCCAATTATCTTACATGCGTGTCCTCTAACGTAACGTAAATGATCAGTGTGAAGTATTTCTTAACATCCATATTTTCAACGCCTTTAATAATGTCCAACACGTGGATTAGGTCCCCTCTTAGCCTGAGCTTTGTTAAGGGAGCCCACCTCGCTTTTGTTCTCTTTCTCTCCCTCTCTCTTTGGCTTGTATCCATTCGGCCCCATTCAGCCTACTGTTTTAAGACGTTCACCCCCATCATGTGTCAATATTTTCCTGGCGAGCGGTAGCGAGCCAGCATATATATATATTTGTGTTTGACAGCTAGCTACATTTTTACATTTTTCATTAGAAAAATGTCTCCGGCAAATCCGGATTTCACCATACAATGCTGGCTCGCTATCGCTCGCCAGGGAGAAATCGACACCTGGATGGGGATAAACGTCTTAAAATAGTTGGCTGAATGGGGCCGAATGTATACAAGCTAGAGAAAGAGAGAAATAGAGAGGAAGATAAAAAAAACAGATGACCCCCCTTAAATTAGACCGATTTAACTCTTTTAGAAGTTCTTTGTACGGCTTATTTCTTAGTCTAGGATACATTTTTGATACTCTCCGCTGTATTCTCTCCAGTTGATCTATGTCCTTTTGATAGCATGGACATCAAAATTGTACACATAATTCCAAAAGGGACGAGCCAAAGAATTGTATAAAGGGAGAATAACATTTTCAGACTTGTATTCAAACGATCTTCCAATGAAGCCTGAGATGACGGTGTTGCTAGCAACCAATTTAGCAACCCCGTCAGATACACTCATAAACCAAGAAGAAACTCAACCAACCAGAGCCAGGATAGCAAACATCAGGGAAAAGAAAAAAAGGAAGCGAAGGGCACATATCCAGACCGAGAAAGAAATAGAGCAGTCCGGCATACAAAATCCACGTTCTCCATGGGACCAGCAAATAACGCACCGATGTCAATGCCACCTACCGGGACGTACAGGAAATGCAGGGCCACTTACCGAGCATGATCTGTTTCCGTGCCAATCACAGGGGTCCGTCCCGGACCAATCACAGGATCCAGGATACGTGAAAAAGGTGTACCCACCCCAGGAACCTGACTTGAATTATAATGAGGAAGAATTTATGCTAATACCTCATGAACATCATTGTCATATTTCCACAGATGGAACCAAAAGAATCACCTCTACAGTGGAGAGAATCACCTATATCCACAATAGCTGATAATTAAAGAGTAACGAAAGCCTTGCATGCAACGTGGAAAATCAGGGAAAATACGAATTCATGTAAACATTTATCCTGCAACCATGCAAGCTTTCTAAAATATGAGTGAAATCTTTAGAAATAAAGCATAACAATATCCATGTATTCCTATGAGTGTTATAATTTTAAGGCAATTATTAACTTCACAATAATTAAAAGATCGAAATCCCCATGTCCTTACGATTCCGAATGAATTTAATTAGACTCAAATTATTATCCAAATATAGCTTGCCCGAAATATATGATCGACAGGCAAACACGAGGAAATACCTTCCATTGGCACTAGCTTTTTGTGGGTATAGTACCGTGTCGGAGATACTTCCGAGTAGTGCTAGCCATTCTCCCTATTAATAGTTCAACGAGTGTGGCGACCCAGCAGTGTGTTAGAGGCACTAGAAGTGACCATCTCTAGTTGTGTGTGAGAGGCAGTTCCCTTTGGTGTCCAGCCGAAAGAGGAACTACGAGTCCTACGTCGTCCAGATCCCCTCTCATGGGTATTACTTCTCCTCACCACCCATACCCTAAGTGTCTCTGTGTTACTATGTTTTGGGAATTATTGTGAAGGTAATAATTATAAAATATGCGAGTGTTAATTTCAACTTTTGTTTAGAGGCCTTTTCCAGACTCTCCTTGCCCCACTTGTTCATGTAGTACGAGAATCTAACTTCTATCTGTGCATACTATAAATAAATCAGACACAGAACGGAGTAGTGACAGATAAATAGCCGAAACGAGGGCTCATGCAGGAGTTTGCATGAATTAACGAACTACTGGAAGTAAAATAAACTCGCAGAACAAAGTAGCGACTTGAATAGCCAGAATGAAGGCTGATGCAGTAGGTTTGAATGAATTAACAAACTACTGGAATAAAATAAGTACGCAGAAGTAAGTAGCGATTAAGAGTAACCTGAACACAGGTTGATAAAGTATAAAATACTATTAAGACACAGAACTACGTAGTGTTTGATAAATAGCCGAAATAAGGGCTGATGAATACAGGGATGCGTAATCGGAATTCCTAAATTGGTTGAGAAATAATATTCTTAACCGGGTAGCGTAATTGATTGGATTATTCACAAGAACTAAAATAGATTAGAAATCTTGAACATAGATTAATTCAATCGCAATGGAATGGGGTTCACTTTTAATGTGGCGACTTGTTACTATAAAGTGATCTCTTATGAAAATTTGACGTACCACCGTCCTGAGTTTGAGTTTAAGTTTAAGGAAGAAAAATTGCTCTCGTTACACACTTCACTTCGAACTTGGACACTCAAACAATAATAACACAACTGAATAAAATCTGTGAGCGTCCCCTAAGTATTACGTATAGTATCAGGTATGTAGCATAAGTAAACAAATAGGTATAATGTTAACCTTGACGTAAAGTAGTTAAATCACAAATAATATATAAATAATTCACCTGTTGGTTAATCCATTCAAACACTGTGTCTATAGCTAATATTCTGCTATATTTTTTCAATACATATTTGTTGAATCTGAGTTCCTCATTGAGTGTGATTTTATCTCATGTACGATTGAATTTATTGTTTGTGTATCGTGTGAGAGATTATTCACAATTATTCTTTTATAGTTAAATTGTAAATTTAATTACCATACCATCAGGAGTAAAGCTAAGTTCATATCTTTTGTTACTGATTTAATGTTGCACTAAATCAAATATTTATACCGCCTGACCGCAGTACATTTGACCTTAACCTCTCACGAGGCAGCATTGACCACCGACCTCGCCTGGCGACCTATTTGTATTTCGAGTCACGCGTACCTGTGTGTACCTGAGTAGATGAGCTCAGTTACCCAAATATATACTTAATTATTATTCCTCTCGATATACACTTGACCCGTATATGTATTGTCATCATATATTATGTGTTTATCTTTTATAGCTGTATATTTCATATTTGAAGCTTTGTAAGTGACATAATTATTCATGAAGGAGTAAAACCTTTTTAACTCTTTCCAAGTCACAGTGATTACACATTGGACTCATACTCTATAGTTGAGATCCGGATGTCTCATTGACCTGTACTTCTATGTTCATAATAATAAACTAATGTAATGGTCCTGTGTGTTTATTGTGTATGGAGCGTGATTGAGTAACTTAGAAATATCATTATTATTGCTAGTTGTGTTCCTGTCGGGCAGGAACACAATTAAGCAAGTTGGATTACACCGTCGCATAACAAAGCCAATAATTGTGTTTGCTTTTAACAACCTCAGTACATTGTTGGTTGGGGTTTAAATTGTTTGATAATGTAAGTCCCAAGTTAGTTTGCTTATCAATGCTTTTGAGTTGACTACCATTCAAAAGAGTAATTTGATTTTCTGTTTTGTAACGTATATGTAATACTTTACATATAATGGTATTACATTTAATTTGCCAGGTTTGGACTCAATTTGCTAAATTATCTTCGTTCGTGGCCACCCATTCCGAGATCACGGCGTCCGGCAATAGATAGATAGATAGATCTAAATGATTTTGGATCTGTAGAGCATGCAAAGGAAACTCAAATTTGTTCGCAATGTTGGTATCGTCTGCACATTTTGAAATTGTACATGAAAGATCAATACTCTTATATACCTGCAATTCCACATAACACCTGGGATTATACCGGTGTTTCGTGGTGCCTTCGTGGTGCGATGTATAAGGTGTTGATTTTCGGTGTGAGCATCCTGGGTTCGAGTCCACGGACTGCCACATGTGTTTGTAAAATTTAATTAATCGATTTTAGGAGTATGGTTGGTTGTTGGAAGGAACATAATAATTTATGAATGTGCATAAACCAGTCTTATATACACTCAATGATATATGTATGTATCACCCTTTGAGGGACTGGACTCGCTTCCAAGAATATTATGAAGTTGCAGGGATAATTATCTTATATACTGTATACTAATATATATGTTCGTGGTGTCAGTTAGTTAAAATAGGCCTTCAGAGGCTATCAACCCTTCTGGATTAGTAAGCCAGCACATTATAAGTCAGGAATAGCGTCCTTTTCGAGAACTCCAGTCCCTTGCTGTTCATATACACTGCACGTCAGTATTTGTATTCCGTATTCCGTATTATCTTGACAGTATTCATCCACATTAGCTCCGGACCTCCCTTTAGTATTAGTTCAGGTATCGGCAGCACTCCAGGATGATCAGCCCCTGCCAGTCACCATTGTCAGGGCTTCGAGCCCAGAGATCAATTTGCATAACCGGATCCTAAATATGTCGTCACCACTAGACTCCCTCGGCTTTAAGTGGGGGTGGCCGTCTTTATTTACTCAGATATATATATATGTTTACTATTGTTTTTAGTTTCCTCCCTAGACCTCCACCAAGCTTAAAATAACACCCGCCCAAGACCCTCCTCCAAGATACATTTGTACATATGTTCGGTAGATAAATGCCCCGGCCGAAGGCTGGTTCCTCATTACAGGCTTGCTATCGTTCGCTAGGAAAAAAACGACACCTAAATGACTCGAAAAGTCTTAATATTGACAAATAAATTGGGCGCAAGGTCTTATAATCGCCAAATTAATGGGCCGAACGTCTTATAATCTGACAATTAATGGGGCTAAACATGAGAAAGAAAGGGGAACATAAAAACGAGCTCTCTCCCCTTAACCCGTTATGAGTTATCTGCTCAACAGGTGGCGTTGTGTGTGTGTAAGTGTGAGAGTCCGAGTGTCGTGGGTGAGACAGTGAAGCACGGGAACGAGGTGGCTTCAGAGATGGGGTCGTTTCGGGCCATGAGTGAGCACCGTGCCTCATGTGAAGGCAAGATGGCAGGTGCTCGTTGTACTCTACGTGCTTCACATGTCTCACTCCCTAGACTGGAACAAGACCTCATGGGCTTCACTGTTCATTGTAAAACGGTGAATGTTAAGGCTCTCAGCCTATGCCCGAGAGGAAGTAAGTTGGAATATAGAAAAAAAAAAAAAAAAAAAAAAAAATATACTGTTACGTCCTCTACACCTTCCCATGCCACCTACAGTATATAAAGCCACTCGCATAAGTGCCAGACGAGCCCATCCTCGCAAGGGAGCGAGCTGTCGCTTCAAACAGTCTACTGCACCAAATCACCACCCATAACGAGGGGCGTCGCGCTCCTTGGTGCCGCTAGAGGAGCGGCGAACACATCCAAAGGTATCCAAAGGTAAGGTATACCTCGCCTCACAATTGGTCCCGGTACTGTAGGTCCTTTATGGGGAGATGGGTTGGTTTTCTGCTCCCCTTTCTTCCTCATGCTTAGCCCCATCAGTTTTCAGATTGTATGACGTTCGGCCCTTTAGTTTGGAGATTTTAATTTCTTTCGCCCCATTTCTTTGTCAATATTAAGAGTTTTTGGAGCATTTATTTGTCGATATTTTCCTGGCGAACGACAGCGAACCTGTAATGGGGGGGATAAGCTTACTGGAGCTCTAGGGAGGAAACTAAAACAATGATTAAACACAATACATATACAAATATGAACAAATATACGCCCCACCCCCCTACATTGCTTGACTTCTAATTGATCCTTCTCTTGCGGGGTTTCTACACATCCATTACACCTTATAACACTTAATATAACAACTTTCTTTTATCTCCCATTATTACTGATTCGCGTGCATCCTGTATCCAACTTTGACAACTACCAAATTATATATTCATTAACAAATCAATTGGATAATATGAGGTAACTTGAAATGCACCGTACATTGGAGGGAAATACATTTATGACAGTGTTTAAGATTTGTGTACGATAACCCAGCTTCGAATCCCAGGAGGATCACATGCTTTCAGTAATTTCATTGGGAAGGTTTGGTGTTGGGAGTGAAATTAATATATTAGAGTATTATGAGGTGCTATGAAGAACATTTATATTTTGGGAAGATACAATATTCGAATTAAGGCCCATTGCCATTGATACCAATGACAGAAAAAAAGTCACCATGGTGATAATTCCACTTCTGGTAGAATAGGGGAACCGCCCATTTCTACTGTTCCAGCGTCTTAGGGCAAGACAATACCTCCTGGTATTCTTCAATGATGGCCATGCTGGTATCGGGAACGATGACGGATAATGTGTTTTGGGACTCTCTGAAGCCATATTGCAGGGTCTTGTAGCTGTCTCCCGTGGACAGATAACATAGTGTGATTGCCAACCTCAACCAGGGTGTCAATGATTTCCTCTAGAAGGTGTCCTTTTTTATCCTGGGGCCAACCGCATCCAGCAGCCCATGAGTAACCTGCTTATTACCACATCAATATCTGCTGCTTCAGTTGCCAATTCCACTTGCAGCTTCAGTAGTTCCAATTGGTGGGAAAGCATGGCCATTGCGGGGTCCAGGTGGGCACCAGGTATATGTTTCAGGGTTGTAGTGTGACGAGGTATGCTACATCCGCTCCTATACATATGCTCATGAAATCCCCTGGGTATTCTTTTGTCGACACACGTAACATGGTCGTACCTACTCGGTGTTGGTTGTAGCGCCATCGTAGGTAGTCATAAGTGCATTGTAAGTACGTCATGGGATTCGTTTGGCCATTCTTTTACTTAAATTTGTAATTTCATTAAATGTGTGGCGACTCGTCATAACTCGTTACGTAGGTCCATCGTAAGTCATGCTTAGCTCCCTCATACAACCATCGTTAGTTAATGAAGTCGGGTTATTTTTCCCGACAAAACAACAATTTTCCGGATTTTCTGACTTGTGGCCGAACTCATATATTTGTAAAAGCCCCTTTAACAGCAGATAGGAAAGTGGAACAAGTGGCAATTTATGATGGCTAATTTGGAGGAGTACATATTAGTACCCTATATACATAATGAGGTCTAGAGGTCTTATTCCAGATAACGAGTTTTGCTACCGGCACTCAGGGTTACCAAATCAAGTCCGCTAGATAGTAAATATAAGCCGATAATCGCTAGAATAATGCCAAAATCTCTAGGATATCTCTAAAATGGTTCAAATCTCCAAGATATCGCTAGAATTCATGTCGCTAGATGTAAAAAACTGCCTCTAGATCGAAGCAAATACCTAGCGGGAAAGTAGCTAAATTGGCAACACTACCGGCACTACATAGCTGCATTACCCAAACTAGCAGCGCCTGTCTCGTCATGTTAAGGGGAGATGAGGCCTTTTTTGGGGCCCTCTTCTACCTCGTGTTTAGCCCAATTACTTTTCAGATATTAAGATGTTTGCCCAATTAGTTTGTTGATTTTAAGACTTTACGTCACATTTCTTTCACTAAGACCTTTCGTGCCATTTAGATGTCGATTTTGTCCTGGTGAGCGATAGCAAGCCTATGATTTAAGAGGAACCGGCCTTCGACGACCGGGACTTTTTTCTATCGAAAAGTGTACAAATTTGTCTTGTTGTGTTTATTTTAAGCTTGATGGAGGTCTAGAGAGGAACTAAAAAATATATAGAAAAATACATAAATGAGCAAATACAGTAAGTATGGGCATCTCCCCTTAATACAGTAAATATAGGCATCTCCCCTTAATACAGTAAATATAGGCATCTCCCCTTACTACAGTAAATATGGGCATCTCCCCTTAATACAGTAAATATAGGCATCTCCCCTTAATACAGTAAATATAGGCATCTCCCCTTAATACAGTAAATATGGGCATCTCCCCTTAATACAGTAAATATAGGCATCTCCCCTTAATACAGTATATATAGGCATCTCCCCTTAATACAGTAAATATAGGCATCTCCCCTTAATACAGTAAATATGGGCATCTCCCCTTAATACAGTAAATATAGGCATCTCCCCTTAATACAGTAAATATGGGCATCTCCCCTTAATACAGTAAATATGGGCATCTCCCCTTAATACAGTAAATATGGGCATCTCCCCTTAATACAGTAAATATGGGCATCTCCCCTTAATACAGTAAATATAGGCATCTCCCCTTAATACAGTAAATATGGGCATCTCCCCTTAATACAGTAAAATATGGGCATCTCCCCTTAATACAGTAAATATGGGCATCTCCCCTTAATACAGTAAATATAGGCATCTCCCCTTAATACAGTAAATATGGGCATCTCCCCTTAATACAGTAAATATAGGCATCTCCCCTTAATACAGTAAATATAGGCATCTCCCCTTAATACAGTAAATATGGGCATCTCCCCTTAATACAGTAAATATAGGCATCTCCCCTTAATACAGTAAATATGGGCATCTCCCCTTAATACAGTAAATATAGGCATCTCCCCTTAATACAGTAAATATGGGCATCTCCCCTTAATACAGTAAATATGGGCATCTCCCCTTAATACAGTAAATATAGGCATCTCCCCTTAATACAGTAAATATGGGCATCTCCCCTTAATACAGTAAATATAGGCATCTCCCCTTAATACAGTAAATATGGGCATCTCCCCTTAATACAGTAAATATAGGCATCTCCCCTTAATACAGTAAATATGGGCATCTCCCCTTAATACAGTAAATATAGGCATCTCCCCTTAATACAGTAAATATGGACATCTCCCCTTAATACAGTAAATATGGGCATCTCCCCTTAATACAGTAAATATGGGCATCTCCCCTTAATACAGTAAATATGGGCATCTCCCCTTAATACAGTAAATATAGGCATCTCCCCTTAATACAGTAAATATGGACATCTCCCCTTAATACAGTAAATATGGGCATCTCCCCTTAATACAGTAAATATGGGCATCTCCCTTTAATACAGTAAATATAGGCATCTCCCCTTAATACAGTAAATATGGGCATCTCCCCTTAATACAGTAAATATGGGCATCTCCCCTTAATACAGTAAATATAGGTATCTCCCCTTAATACAGTAAATATAGGCATCTCCCCTTAATACAGTAAATATGGGCATCTCCCCTTAATACAGTAAATATGGGCATCTCCCCTTAATACAGTAAATATAGGCATCTCCCCTTAATACAGTAAATATGGGCATCTCCCCTTAATACAGTAAATATGGGCATCTCCCCTTAATACAGTAAATATAGGCATCTCCCCTTAATACAGTAAATATAGGCATCTCCCCTTAATACAGTAAATATGGGCATCTCCCCTTAATACAGTAAATATGGGCATCTCCCCTTAATACAGTAAATATAGGCATCTCCCCTTAATACAGTAAATATGGGCATCTCCCCTTAATACAGTAAATATGGGCATCTCCCCTTAATACAGTACATATGGGCATCTCCCCTTAATACAGTAAATATAGGCATCTCCCCTTAATACAGTAAATATGGGCATCTCCCCTTAATACAGTAAATATAGGCATCTCCCCTTAATACAGTAAATATAGGCATCTCCCCTTAATACAGTAAATATGGGCATCTCCCCTTAATACAGTAAATATAGGCATCTCCCCTTAATACAGTAAATATGGGCATCTCCCCTTAATACAGTAAATATAGGCATCTCCCCTTAATACAGTAAATATGGGCATCTCCCCTTAATACAGTAAATATAGGCATCTCCCCTTAATACAGTAAATATGGACATCTCCCCTTAATACAGTAAATATGGGCATCTCCCCTTAATACAGTAAATATGGGCATCTCCCCTTAATACAGTAAATATGGGCATCTCCCCTTAATACAGTAAATATAGGCATCTCCCCTTAATACAGTAAATATGGACATCTCCCCTTAATACAGTAAATATGGGCATCTCCCCTTAATACAGTAAATATGGGCATCTCCCCTTAATACAGTAAATATAGGCATCTCCCCTTAATACAGTAAATATGGGCATCTCCCCTTAATACAGTAAATATGGGCATCTCCCCTTAATACAGTAAATATAGGCATCTCCCCTTAATACAGTAAATATAGGCATCTCCCCTTAATACAGTAAATATGGGCATCTCCCCTTAATACAGTAAATATGGGCATCTCCCCTTAATACAGTAAATATAGGCATCTCCCCTTAATACAGTAAATATGGGCATCTCCCCTTAATACAGTAAATATGGGCATCTCCCCTTAATACAGTAAATATAGGCATCTCCCCTTAATACAGTAAATATAGGCATCTCCCCTTAATACAGTAAATATGGGCATCTCCCCTTAATACAGTAAATATGGGCATCTCCCCTTAATACAGTAAATATAGGCATCTCCCCTTAATACAGTAAATATGGGCATCTCCCCTTAATACAGTAAATATGGGCATCTCCCCTTAATTCCTCGCCACCTGAGAAACCTCCCACTCTCACACCAGTACTTCACTCACTGGGTACCGTCCACCATTGGCAGTATCTCAATATATCCATACCATGCTAAGACATTATACATACATATTACGTCACCATACCAGTGCACAAGGGCTCACATACACTCCTTTAAGGGGCGATGGCCGTACTGTATTTATTTCATCATTTATAATCTGTTTATAATATATTTTTTGTTTCCTCCCTTACCTCCATCAAGCTTTAAGAAAATACTCCCAAGATCCCCCTTCGATATGAATGTGTAAAATTTTCGGTAGAAAAGTGTCCCGGCCGAAGGCCGTTTCCTCCTTAATTACAGGCTTGCTATCGCTCGCCAGGAAAAAATCGACACCTAAATTACACGAACTGTCTTAATATTGACAAAGAGGAGGGGAAGAAAGGTCCTAAAATCGCCAACTAATGGACTGAACGTCATAAAATCTGAATGTTAATAGAGTTAAACATGAGGAAGAAGGGGGACCAGAAAAACTACCCATCTCCCCTTAATAACAAAGGTGATCCAAAATATCCACATTCATTTTCCGTGTCTCCCCTTTCTCTCTCCACACGTAATCTATTATAATATCTCCTCCATAGCTTTCTCTCTCCACACGTAATCTATTATAATATCTCCTCCATAGCTTTCTCTCTCCACACGTAATCTATTATAATATCTCCTCCATAGCTTTCTCTCTCCACACGTAATCTATTATAATATCTCCTCCATAGCTTTCTCTCTCCACACGTAATCTATTATAATATCTCCTCCATAGCTTTCTCTCTCCACACGTAATCTATTATAATATCTCCTCCATAGCTTTCTCTCTCCACACGTAATCTATTATAATATCTCCTCCATAGCTTTCTCTCTCCACACGTGATCTATTATAATATCTCCTCCATAGCTTTCTCTCTCCACACGTAATCTATTATAATATCTCCTCCATAGCTTTCTCTCTCCACACGTGATCTATTATAATATCTCCTCCATAGCTTTCTCTCTCCACACGTAATCTATTATAATATCTCCTCCATAGCTTTCTCTCTCCACACATTAATCTATTATAATATCTCCTCCATAGCTTTCTCTCTCCACACGTAATCTATTATAATATCTCCTCCATAGCTTTCTCTCTCCACACGTAATCTATTATAATATCTCCTCCATAGCTTTCTCTCTCCACACGTAATCTATTATAATATCTCCTCCATAGCTTTTGGTTCGTATCATTAGCTCAATTTGATCTCACTCACTCACTCACTCACTCACTCACTCACTCTCTCTCTGTTAGTAGTATAATCGTTCAATATTCGCTGTTAACTGATTACGAAGGAAAACACTGCAAACCAAATTACCAACACCAGGAATTATATGTGAGTTAGTAACATTAAGGCGGGTCACCTGCTTTTTTGTCTCTCCTTTTCTCTCTTTCTGTGGCTTGTATCCATTTGGCCCCATTCAGCCAACTGTTTTAAGACGTTTATCTCCATCCAGGTGTCAATATAATATTGGTGAGCGGTAGCGAGCCAGCATTGTATGGAGAAATCCGGCTTCGCCGGAGCCATTTTTCTATCGAGAAATGTACTAATTAAGCCTGCTGACAAAAACTTTATAAACAAAAATTGTGGCTTGCTTTCGCTCGCCAATAACAAATCGACAACTGAATGAGGGTAACCGTCTTAAAACAGTAGACAGAATGGGGCCGAATGGATACAACCCAGAAAGTAATAACAGCAACTGATATATAATTGTTTTCAAAGTGATTACTTTCAATAATACAGTTCATTGGATGGAATACATTAAATGTAACCCCTTCTTTAGCGGCGACGTCCTATTAACTTTATTCTGGCTACTATTAGACGAATTTTTTCAGTTTCAAAAGAGCCTCCAACAACTAATAGGGTTTGAACTATCTCACTTAACCCACTTCACTACCCAAGATCCTTCTTAAACTTCCCAAAAACGTCTAAATATAGCTAGAATAAAATGAAAACAGTAATGTAAAGAAGTGGTTATTATGAACACGAAGAATGTCCTTGTGTATTGCCATGATATATTTCTTAATTCTGTGTTTTACATTTGCTCTCTCTCTCTCTCTGTCTCTGTCTCTCTCTCACTCTCACACACTCTCTCTCTCTCTGCACGTCACTGAGGACAGATCAGCCCAACACAATTGACATGTAATTCCAAGTAACACAAACCCATCGTGCAGTTAATTACGATTGGCTATATAATTCCGTCAGCTTCCCAAGGCTCTCTAATGAACACTGACATCTGCGAGTAAAATATATATGGTGGATGAAAGTATTAACCCCTTCACCACCATTAAAATATATATGGTGGATGAAAGTATTAACCCCTTCACCACCATTAAAATATATATGGTGGATGAAAGTATTAACCCCTTCACCACCATTAAAATATATATGGTGGATGAAAGTGTTAACCCCTTCACCACCATTAAAATATATATGGTGGATGAAAGTATTAACCCCTTCACCACCATTAAAATATATATGGTGGATGAAAGTATTAACCCCTTCACCACCATTAAAATATATATGGTGGATGAAAGTATTAACCCCTTCACCACCATTAAAATATATATGGTGGATGAAAGTGTTAACCCCTTCACCACCATTAAAATATATATGGTGGATGGAAGTATTAAGCCCTTCACCGCCATTAAAATATATATGGTGGATGAAAGTATTAACCCCTTCACCACCATTAAAATATATATGGTGGATGAAAGTATTAACCCCTTCACCACCATTACGTAATTTTCATCATAGTCTGGTTACCATTAGACGATTGTTTTCAGTGTATAATCTACCTATACGACTCAAATGGGTAAATACGATCTCAATAAACCCTCTCAGTAAACTAGGTCCTTCTTAAACTGCATGAAATCATCTCATTTTAGCCAGAATCAAAGGTCAACAGGTGTCATGGTGCTGAAGGAGTTAAAGGTTTTGCGTTAAAACTAAGTAAAGCATCGCAAAGGTAAATTATGATGACACATGAATAGAGGTTCCCGGACATCTCAACCAGTGCCAACTCAACCTGGGCTAAATAAATAGGTGTCAAACTGAAGTAGTAACCTAACCAACGTACTCTACTTAATCACACCTAACCTAACAGTATTGGTTGAGTTGTTGAGAGCTACTGGTTGAAATGGTCTACTGGTTGAGGGGAATGGGAGTATTTATTTGCTCATTGATATATATTTTGTTATATTTGTAGTTTCCTCCCTAGACCTTCATTAAATTTAAAAAAAAACACCCCCTAAACTCCCCTTCGATATATATTGGTACATTTTTCGGTAGAAATCACAGGATCGCTATCGCTCGCCAGGATAGCACGAAAGATCCTAGTATTGACGAAGAAAAGGGGTGAAAGTTGATAAAATCGCCAAATTAATGGAACAACTGACTTAAAACTTGACAACTAATGGGGATAAACATGAGAGAGAAGGGAGGCCAGAAATACCACCCATCTCCCAAGCAACATGTGAGTGTCTAGGTGAGGAAGATACTGTCAGCTATATCCACCAGATCTGTCACTTCCCTGAGGGCTAAGTCACCTGAGCTGACAGGTAAATCCAACGGTTGCCTCTCACATGTTCAAGACATATTACAGTACCAGTATGTAACTAAACATATATGGTCGTCGTGAGTGGTATGTGATTGAGCCTACCTAACTATTGGTAAAATGGTAATTACGAATGAATACAACAAGGTGACGAGATCTAGGGAAACTCCATTTTACCCAAGACTGAATTATACTGTTATATATTAGCTAGAAATGTATGGATGAGAAGACCTACAACTTAGGTAGTGCATGGGTGCCAAATCTGCATTATACCTTGCTTGATCTAGATACCTTGATAATTAAGCCTCTACTATATAGCTTTAGTCAACCGATTTCAGGTTGAAAGTAGGCCTAAATGAGTATGCAGATGGGCATAATATTTCAGAAGAAAACATCAGGAAAACACAGCTTTTCAAACATTAGCTAGAATCACACGGGTAAGCTGTACAATGCAAATAGTTTTGGGGTGGTTAATCAATTAGGATGGTTATTTTAAGTTTTCAAGGTAATTTGAACTAGAACGACTCTCCCATGTGCTGGTTAACAGTGGGTACTCTAACTCCAGCGTCACCAGTACCGTTAACCACCACCTAGAAAAATGGTATAATCAAAATTCCCTCAACACCAACCCCTCTGACGACATCAAGATTTTCTACCGAAATTACATGTCACCTGACCACAAAACTGACAAATCCATTATGAGAGAAATTATCAACAAACATGTCCTACCCACCAACCCCGACAACAAAATTAAATAATATAGGTTTGAAACCCGGAGGGAAGAATGAACATCTAATATTTACTAGTGGCCCCGAAATCATTGACGATATGCCTATTAGTATAATAGGCCCCTTTCAAGCACCCGCGGTCAGCTTGTTTGAAACACCCGCCGCAGGGGAAAGAGTCCTAACATTATAAGTGTAACGCTAATTATATTATGGAATCGTCTTATGATTGGGTACTCACTACGAACAAACTTTGTAAAAAAAAAAATATATATATATATATTAACTTAAAATATGTTATATAAAGGCTTTCCAACTCGTGGATGTCTTTTGTGGATTCTAGCCGAGACGCTGAACCAAGCGTCTCCATTCTCCCTTCAATGATATATCAAGATTAAACTCAAGACATCAAACGAATGGGAAGGGGATGGAAGGGAGGGCCCTACATCGACATCGTCAATTATTTCGGGGCCACTACTAAATATTAGGTTTTCATTCTTCCCTCCGGGACTCAAACCTATAATTTATTAGTGGCCCCTCCATCATTGACGATATGCCTGATATCTCAAGTCTGGATGGGGACATTCGAGAAAATATCAAAACCACAAACCACTAATACCATAGGTAGAGAAAAAGAACCACATAACAAACTTAAGTCTTTATTGTTTACATACAATACAATAGAAAAAAGGAAAGAAAACAGTGCGTTACTTCGAAGAAGATCTGCTTAAAATGACCATACAGGTACATCTGTTAAAGAATATCACATTGAAATTCAATAAAAAACTTGTTTTCCAAGAACATTCTTTTATTCCTGTCCAACATTGTAAAGGCACAAATAAATCATTTGATTATATCTTATTACCTTAATATTAATTTTTACATACCATATATTTTGTACAATTTATACTTAATATCCTATAGTTGCAACTATGATAGATATCTTATACAAATAAAAATGAAATTTTTAGCTGTATAACCAGCTCGACTTATCAAGTATCACAGCTCGTGAACTTATCACATAGTCCGGCAGAGGGTCTAGGGGTCCTGATCTCTCCAGCACCCTCCCCCCTCCTTTTTCACCATTAAGATTAAAACCTAACTTTAGTAGCACATAGACCAACTAGACCCTCTGACGTAAGGCCACACAGGTAAATTTTGGCTTATCCAAAGCCACAGACAGGTACCGCATCATGAAAGTATGATTGGAAGCCCACAGCTGTGTGTTAGCTATGTCATCAAATTGAGTAATTTTGCAAAAATCGTAATGAGACAGCCCATTTTCTGATATCGTGGGCCCTTCCCACTACACCAGGATTACTTTCACGAATTACATCTACGAGCAAATAAGCCAATTTTCTTCTCGTGACGCGAGTACCTGTACTATTGACCCATAAACATCCCTGTTGTTGGGGCTGAGAAACCCTCATAAACTTGATTAAAGCCTGCACAGGGCATACGACATGATGTGTATGCCCGCGTTTAAGTACCGGGATCGTAAACTCAGAAAAAACATGATCAATATGTTCGTTCTTGGCAACGAATGTGGGAGATGGAGCAATTTGTAAATTCTCATTGAGTCTCCAAACCCTGAGGCAATTTGGTTCGTTGCTCATTGCCGCCAGCTCAGACACCCTGTTACCTGTGGCCAAAGCCAGAAGGAACACAGCCTTCTTTAATAATGAGCCAAAATCTGGCGGGAGATTATACTTGCGCGAATGAAGCAAAGACAAAGCTTTGTCAAGTGACCAGGTAGGCATGAGCTGACGGGGTGGTGGGCGAAGCTTAAAACATGCCCTCCTGAACCCTTTCTCCTCTGCCTGCGGTATAGATAGACCTGTGAGATCGTAAAAGGGTGTTCTAATAGCAGGCAGATGATTCTTCAGTGTAACTACAGAAAGGCGATTTTGTTCAAACAAATAGTCCAAGTACTTAAAAACAAAAGCTACTTATGCGTCAGTTTGTGCCGTTTCTACTATCCAGGTTGTGAATGATTTCCAATGTAATTGATATTGTCTCCTGGTAGGCATAGTATACTGATTAAGAAATTTATTAGTAACACTCTCTCCATACAGAGCTAACCATTTGGCATTCTGAATGTCCAAAAGGCAATAGTCAGTGAGGTCTCTAGGTTGCCAATTGTCTCCAAGTGAAAGTACGAGACCGGGAATGACACCAGGTTCTCGTACCACATTTTCAACTGGTGGTACCACACCTGAGCCGGCCAAAGAGGCGCGATCATTGAGCCTAAGCCCCGGTAACCCCGTAGTTTGTGAACTACCTGACACATGAGTGAAGCGTCGGGAGGCGGAAAAAGATAGATGGAATTCCACTTGTTCCAGCCCTCCAACAATGCGTCTGGACCCCCCGCCGAAGTCATTCCCCGGCGGGTTAGGTAGAGTGGAAGCCTGTGGTTCTCCTCGGACGCGAATAGATCCACTTGTCGATGGTATGGCTCTGCAATCATCTTGTTGAAGATATTTTGCTTGATTGCCAATTCTACTTTGGTGCTCTGTCGCTGGGACAGAGCGTCCGCCCAGCCGTTTGCTACACCTGGGAGGTATGATGCATGAAGATGAATGCTCAGCTCTTCGGCCAGAACAAAATTCTTCTCTGACAACTCTAGCAACTTCCGAGACCTCGTTGACCCTTGCTTTTGAGTGCAGTGCACCGCATTCAAATTGTCCATTCGAAAAGCTACTGATTTCCCCCGCAAGGAGGAGCCGTGAGTTTGAAGGAAAAACAAAGGGACTAAAAGCTCTTGCTCGTTGATATGACAATTCTCGGTTTGGGACCAAAGACCTTGACCCTGATGGCCTAGGCTCGACTGATAACCCCAGCCTATTGTCCCTGAAGCATCAGTAGGTGGGGGAGAGGTCCACGTCATTATTGAGTGCAATATTTCTCTCCTCTCCCAGACCGACAGTAAGCTGTGAATTATTGGAGGAATTTTCCACAGTTTTCCCGCCGGCAATAGCGGGAAATATTTGTTTCCTTCCAAGATTAATCTCTTTACTTTCAGCCGGCCCAACTTTACAGTTAGTTGAATCCAGTTGAGAGAGCCGACTAGGGATTCCCAAGTCCTTCTAGTGGTATTCAGACTGTGGAGAAACACGAACAATTTCTTTCGAAATCTGTTGCGGTTGTCCACACTCTGACTGAGAGTAAGATTGGCTGTGTCCCAGACCAGCCCTATCCACTGAATTACCCGTGTGGGAACAAGATGGGACTTTGCCAAGTTGACCTTGAACCCTAGGGATTGTACATGATTTATAATGTGATTGACATGGATTTTGCATAAACTCTCTGACTCTGCCACTACCAGCCAGTCTAGGTACCACAATACCTTGATCCCCTGATATAACATTGGCATGAGGGCCTGCCGGACTAATTTTGTGAATATTCTCGGTGCAAGGTTCAACCTGAATGGCATTCTCTGAAAGACATAGGTCTCTTGCCTGATCCTCAAGGCGAGGAATTTTTGGAACCTTTTGTTGACCGGGACATGCCAATAGGCATCTGTCAGGTCTAACAAGCACATCCAACCTTGCGGCGGAAGGGTTAGCCTGATGTTATTCACAGTGAGCATCCTGCAGGGTGAATTGTGAATGTGAGTGTTCAAACACGATAGGTCTACGACTGGTCGCATCTGAAGACTGTCCCACTTTGGTACGAGAAAAAGTTTGGACGTGAAAACAGGACAAGTTGGATTGACCGGGACAATGATATGCTTGGTCATCATTTCCTGGACTAGTCATTCCACCTCTAAAGACACATGATTGACTTCTCGAGTCTGACGTAAACGAGGTCGCCGGAGCCACCGCCAGGTGATGCCCTTGCGTACCACTGTCCATGCCCAAGTTCGCCATGACCAGGCCCGGTGACACGCCCGAAATGACCCAGTTACTTGACTGGGCTTGTCCGGTAGAACTACCCTCGGATCCAACTCGCCCTCGATGGGCCCCGGGAGAGAGAGAGTTTGAATAACTAGTTTTTTGCTGGTGGTGGGGTAGGGGTAGACGGCTGACTGGTTTTGGCAGATGTCGCTCCCTGACCTGACTTGTTTTGTGACATATTCATATTATGCCACTTGCCTGATTGTTTTCCCTGTTTTGGCTTGTGCTGAGTACTTCCTTGAGCTGGGGGAGACATGGGGCCCTGAAAGGGCTGCTTAGCACCATTAGGCTGTGACTTACCTCCACTCTTAGGCTTGGAGTACGGCTTCTTAAAGTGCTCCTTCCTAGTCTAGGAAGTACTTGGCTGTAAGCTGTCAACCATATTATACACTGCCTTCCAAGTCTCAAGGTTTAGCAAAGAGGCAGTTAACACAGGGGAAAGAGTTTCCCGGCGACTAATGTCGTCCGGTAACTTCTTTACCATATACACTCTTAAGTCCTGACGTGCACGAGCAGCCTCCAACAAGGCTATTCGTATGTCACCCAAGGACTGGATGGAATTTTGTAAAAGAAGTCGCCGGGATAAGTCGGTGGCCTTCCTTACATTTTGATCAGAAATAGCGGCTATGGTCCTCATGAATGACTGGGCTATTTAGCGACTCAAAATAAATTGTGAAAATAGTCTAAAAGCTTTATTCCTCAATTTAAAGTCTCTGTCTAAGTGTGCCGAAGAGGTGGGGGGGGGGGGGAGAAAAAGGTTCCTGCAAGTCATAAAGAGACAGTTTAGGGGGAGACAGGAATTCAAAAAGGGCAGGAGAAACCCCTCCGGCTTTATTGATAGGCATTGAGAACCAAATGTAGTTATCCTGAGGTATTTGGTGGAAGGATTTTGATGTGATCGTAGCTGTAAACAGTTGCGCCTCAGCCTCCCAGTCCACCCACGGGCCCAGACCTACCTGCCCCACCTGCAGAACTGGATTGTGAGACTGATCTAGAACCGAAGTTGTATCCAACTCCGGCGTTAGCGTATTGAGCGATTTAATATCGTTCACGCCGTCAGACTTCGTCCAATCCGCAAAGAGTCGTGCAGAGGAGGCAGGAGGTAATGCCGGAGTAGCAGAATACACAAAGAATTCATGAGAATAAACATTCGGTATAGCTTTGATAGTGACATCTAATAATTGGCCCTGTTTATCTTTGGCCCTCAACTTCTTACTTTTACTCATCTCAATTACCCACTCACTAGGAACTGTGATCTCCCCTGATATGGTTATCTGTGCAATGCTCAGGTTTTTTGCCATGACTTGAATCCACGAGCAGTCGGGACCATATAAGAGAGGCATAGGGCCTTTCCTATGAGGAAGTTTATCAAGAGGAGGGGGAGTAATGTCCGTGATGACACGAACATTGGTAGTTGTTAAGGAGGCAGGCACTGCCGTGCCACTCGCCGCGGTGGTTGTCTGATTGAGTGTTAATAGGGGGAAGTGATATATTAGGTGGCACAAATCTGGCTGGCTCTAGAGGCCGCACAACTGACCATATCAGGGAAGCTCCCGGCGTAGCTGTGGGAGTCTCCTGAGATTGTTTAGGAATATTGTATTGGCGCATGACCCTGTGTACAATATAATCAAGATCATTAGCTGTTATACATTTACTGTGGGATCCCTTTGAAGATTCTGATCCCACTTCTGACCCTTCATCAGTATGTCTTGGTTGTGCTGAGGACAGTTCAGTGTCCTCTGGCTCATCCGGCACCTCAATAATTTCCGGCGGTTGTTGCCGAGGTTCAGACACTGGACCATTCACTGGCCATACTAAGTCACGGACCGATGAAGGAATGGTCTCTACAATATCACTTTCCCTAACATTATCCTGAACATGAACAATGGGTTCAATATTTGAGGGTTCAGACTGTCTCCATACACTTCGTCCCTGTTCAATAGGAGGTTGGGAATCTGGTATCACTTGACTCACCTGAAAATCGTCATAGTCGTGGTGTCTGCAGGCCGAGTAGCCACGGTATTGTTCTGCTAACACTCTTTGCGAAACTGGCAAGTTAAAGTTTAATTTCGGAATGGCAAATTGTACCTCTTGGGGTCCACCTAGAGACTCCCTAGATTCCTCCCTGGGAGTCGACTCAGTCCCCTCCGTCCCTACCTCGGAGCTGCCAGATTGGACGTTAGGCAATGTAGAGGTAGAGGTGGAGGGAAGTGGACGTGACTCCGGCGTTAGCCGGTGCCGCGACTGTGTGTCCTCCGTGCGGGAACTCTAGTGACCCTTATCTGATTTCCTGTGGCTTGAAGCCGCCGCGTCATCCTTATGTCTCTTGTGAGGCCTAGACGTCTCCACCGAAGACTACTTGGACTGCTTGAGGGGAGACCTTGACCTGGACCTAGAGTGGTCACTCGGCGAAGGAGAACGTCCCCTCTTGTGGCGGCCGGGGTGGGGGGTGGTGGGGGGGAGGGGGTTACCCTACCTGAGTCACTACTATCACTGCTACTTACTAACTCTTTTGATAGAATTTTGCATTTAGCCTTAGATTTGGAAGTTGACTTGGACGGCGTTAATTTTAAAACAGGGACTTTATTACTAGGTGCTCCCAGAGAGCTTCATCGTCGCAATGTAAAGCCTTATGGGCAATGTCATTCGCATAGGCATTGAAAATGTTCTTAGTTTCTTTCAGTGCCACTAGGCACGAATGATTTATTTTACTAAATAATGCAGAACGTTGTTCAGAACAAATGGAACACTTCTTAGATACCCAAAGGCCCTGTGATCTATCGAGGCACTTGACACACTTCACGCAGAGTTTATGTGCAAAAACTTGGATAAGTGAGCAAGTAGGTGTAGCACAAGGGTTGACAAGAGGCATGATGGAGCTAAAATCCCCCCCTGCCGGGATCGGCCCCTTCCCCTGCTGACCTGTGCTGCTACTGATGTGCTGTGATCTGGAAATAAAAAAAATCCAGGAATCAATGCTCATAAGGATAAACCGAGAGGTTCACACATCATAAACACCCCAAATACGCCGGAAAATTAGCTGTTGACCAACCGCTACTCTAACCTTCCGCTGTACTTGTATATGAAAAAACCCTGATGGTTTCTTCGTCTTTTTGAACTGCTCACCTGTGAAAAACTGTCACTGGCCCATATTAACCATTTTAATTCACTATCGGATTGTCTATTAGGACCTGAGGAATAGTCAATTACCTCACTGGACTTTTCCGCCGGGCGTTATAAGTCAAATCATGCCACGTGAGGCTATCGGATAGGGCGAGTTCACTCGGCCGGGCCGAGATTACTTCCCTTAGGAATCTGCATTTCCGTCGGGACTCCAGTGGTGCAGCACACCACGCCGGGTTATTTGGCAATTTCCTTTCTCGCCTGCAAGGCGAGTATCCGGCATCAATACAAAGAAAGATCGCCGGAAGGAAAAAACAAACTTTGGAGGTACCGACTTATCTGAGAAAGTCAGCCATCCCCCCAAAAAAGTCAGAACATCTCCTGACACCCTGTTAACATGTATATTATCACACATGAAAAACAAGGGTCACATCTTAGAACTAAAGACAGTATTAATTAAGCATTAAAATAATACCCCTAGCATACTAAGAATACCCCTACTGAGGCTGGCCACAAGGCTCATCGGAATAATCACATAGAATCTGTTACTCTTACCTCTGAAGACACAGCAGCAGCGCACAGAGAAAACCCCACGACCGAGGGGAAAAGCAAACCCGGACTCTGGAAAGTTTCACACCACGTGTGACAACTCTTGAACTAGAGCGTCTGCTAAGCAACAAAAGAATGCAACTACCTCATAGAGATGGCCTGAAGCATTGTCCCACGCATATAATAGCCTCCTAACTAACTGGTAAATAGCAAAGCTAGGGTGCAGAAACAAAAACAAATACACACGAGGCGCAGGCCCGAAGGGGACCGATATGGCACCTACACATAATACCCTAATTTAACACTTCCCTGCAGGCATACCAAAGGGGCTGCCAGTCCTAGCTAGACTAAACTTATTCTATTACAACTCAGGTATATACAAATGAGAGAACACTGGCAAAGCACGTCCACACAGTATGTGCGCAGGGGAAGGAAGGGAGTATGGAGACGCTTGGTTCAGCGTCTCGGCTAGAATCCACAAAAGACATCTACGAGATGGAAAGCCTTAATATAACAAAAGCATTTTATTGTTTTTTTGGTTTTTTTTACCGAAGTTTTTTCGTAGTGAGTACCCAATCATAGAAACGATTCCATAAGAAAATTAGCACTACACTTATGATGTTAGGACTCTTTCCCCTGCGGCGGGTCTTTCAAACAAGCTGACCGCGGGTGCTTGAAAGGGGAATATTATACTAATAGGCATATCGTCAATGATTTCGGGGCCACTACTAAATATTAGGTTTTCATTCTTCCCTCCAGGACTCAAACCTATATTATTTAATTTTGTTGTCGGGGTTGGTGGGTAGGACATGTTTGTTGATAATTTCTCTCATAATGGTGTCGTCAGTTTTGTGGTCAGGTGACATGTCCTACCCACCAACCCCGACAACAAAATGAAATAAATAATATATTAGAAATCCCCCAAGACCTCTAACTATGTCCGAGTCCGATGAACAACGACCATGTGGTATACCAACACACCTGTATTAATGGGGACTGTGGGCCCCAATCTTATATTGGTATGACACAAACTTGTTTGTCCCGTCTGCTCACCCTCCACCTCCAGTCTGGGGCAATAAAAGATCACTACCAACCCCGGCACCAACCTCCCTTAACCCGTACAGACTTAAATAAACACACCTCCATACTGGACAAAGAAAATTACCCTAGAAGACTCTCAATACTCGAAGCACTTTATATTCAAGCCTTAAGCCCTAACATTAATAAGCAACCCTTGACCTCTAAATTTTACCGTCAGCGAACGACCACTACCCCGCCGTAGCTCCCACACTTTGTCACCCCCACCATCCTCCTATGCCCCCATCTCCTACGTATCCCATAGCCCAGCTGAATACCACCAGCAGCCAACCAGCGAGGACTTCATCTAATTCCAGCCAACCACCGACAAGATACAGCGAGCGACTTGCTTGGAGGTTACCCGCCACCAATGTAGGGCGCCCAAACGCACAGTAGCTCCGCCCACATCTCGTCCTCCTGATCTACGAATATGTATTTATTATGTTCTCTCCACCAATCAATTTTACTCCTAAACTCGATTAATGAAATTAACAAACACATGTGGCAGTCCGGGGATTCGAACTCAGGACGCTCACACCGAAAATCAACACACTTATGCATTGCGCCACGAAAACAGTATATATACCTGTAATTTGTTTAGATTATTACTTCCACCATCAGGTACAGTAGCCCAACTCAGTTTTGCGACAAAATTAGGTACGTGGCACCTGTCTAGTTTGCACTCCCGTCCCATGCCCGTATGGTCGTGTCTAGCAGAGACCCGTGGTGTCTAAGGCAGGCGCCACCGCCTGCGATACCACAGCCAGGGCACACAGACACAATACTCGCGGTTCCATGTCAGTTGAACCAGTGCCACTTCAACCAGTGCCACTTTAACCAGTACTAACTCAACCAGTGGCCACTTCAACCAGTGACCATTTCAACCAGTGACCATTTTAACTTGTAACCTAACCTAACATAACATAACCTAACCTAACCTAACCTAACCTAACCTAACCTACTGGTTAAAATGGTCACTGGTTGAAGTGGCCACTGGTTGAGTTAGCACTGGTTAAGTGGCACTGGTTAAGTGGCACTGGTTGAAGTGGCACTGGTTCAACTGACCTGTCACCAATACTCGCACATGCTGGGCGCTACATATGACATTATTGCTATCATTATTTGTTTGTATCATATTAGAAGGCTCTCTCTCACTCTCTCTCTCTCTCTCTCTCTGAGGTTACTATCAATCGATTTTCACGCTACGCTATTTGTAGATTAATTAGCACACACACACACACACACACAGAAACGGAAGGCAAAGTTCAGTGTTATAAACCCACATTCTACGCTGATTTCCCTGATAAAACAATGAGGTGTAAATAATTGTGTTCTTTTATTTAATTAACTCTCTTTAGATAATACAGGTATTTTATAACCTGCATCATCTTGCAGTGCTGGGTTATACGAGTAGTTCTATTTGCAACATCTGCATCAGGTAATATTATTAATGATAAGAACGTGTATTAATATACAGCTAAAGTTCTTACTGTTTCTATGAGATACTATTAGAATATAGAACATTATCGTTACCGTATCATGATTTTAGAATCTAACTTCGATGAAATTCTGTCTACTATGGAAATATATGGGAGTATAACTAAACATTATTTAGTTTACCGGGTATATAATTTAAGTTCTATTTTACAGAATCACACACACACACACACACCCACACACACAGTGGTCCGTAGCATATTGGTTAGCGCACTTGGTTCACAGCCAAAAGGACACGGGTTCCATTCCCAGGCGGTAAAGAAACATTTAGGCAATTCTTCTTACACAATGCGCCTCTCTAGACCTAGCTGTATAAATAGGCCTCTGGAATAAGAGGCCACTTACGACGTCTTTTTTAGTGTTGGTGGTCTATACTAGCTGGACGGGTACAGTACAGGTCAACCAAACACTCAAAATCCAGATATCGGCAATTGGCTGATTACAGATTACATGCATATCTACAGCCACTCCAACCATGCATTAACACTTCACGCAATATATTCCCAGGTCGAACTTTGTTTGGTAAAAACATAAATAAATAAAAAAATAAAAAACGTGAAGCTGTAATTATTGGAAACTGAGGTGATCAGAAAATCCTCAATACTCTCTTGCCCACATCACACCTAGTCATTCATTCAGCAAGGTTGCTGAACGCGGTAGTATGGTTGGGATGAGCGAGAGTGGGGTGTCGGAATGTTTACCAGTGGCAAAAAAAGGTGGGAAGAAGGACAAATGACAGACTGACATAGAAGTGGAGCTAAGCGGAAAACCACGTCAGAACTGGACCAAGAAATTAAACAGTATATGGATAACCATCCATTCTCCAACGCCGAGGTAGCTAAGCAACATTTGCAATTTCAAACTTCTACAGAAACTATACGCAAGATATTAAAGGAAATGGGATATAAACATAGATCACCAGCTGTCAAGCCAAAGCTAACCAAGAGGCACAAACAAACTAGGCTTGATTTCGCTCGACTATTTGTTGACCAGGGCATTGACTATTGGGCACGAGTTGTTTTGATAATGTCAGAGAGGTTCCATAATAGTACCAGGACGATTAAAATTGTATCACTTAGCCGAGTTGGCGGGGGTTCTTCAAATAAGAATAAAGGTTGCTTCCCTTATATCCGCTCATGGCCGAGTGGTTACGGTGCCTAACTCTCCCAAACATACCTGGAGTGAGTGGGTTCGAATCCTGGTCAGGATACCTCTCTCCCAACCAAGAGTTGTTTTCTCAGACAAGAAAACTTTCAGCTCAACCACGCATGGGTCGAAGACTGCGCTGTTGGAGGCCTAGGAACACACGGCATGCGAGTTAGTCCTAGTTGATATCGTGCATAAAATATATAGAATAGTCATCATACAGAGTAATACTTTTAGTCCAGTAAATCTAGCAATCATTTAACTGGACCTAGAACAAATTGCAATAGAAGGTTTTTTGGCTTTAACTTGTTTATTAGGTCCCTCTGATGAACATATAAAAAGTCTCCAACTTTTGGACACTGGGAAAGTGGTTAATTTGCATAAATTCAAGATGGCCGTCGTCCAAAGCTTCAATTTACAGATAACTTTTTTCTGGTTGCTCCTAGACCCTATAAATGTATTACAAACAACGTTTTTTGGCTTTAACTTGTTTATTAGGTCCCTCTGATGAACATATAAAAAGTCTCCAACTTTTGGACACCTGGAAAGTGGTTAATTTACAGCCGAAAAACCTTACAGACAGGCTGAACTGTCTCTTTCACAAGGGGTGACACAGGCACTTTGTGCTTGTATGGGTTTTTTGACCTGTTGTCCCTCTTTTTTATAAAAAAAAAAAAAAAACCATGACGTAGTATGACGTCATTCAGAGCCAATTATGTAATTCATGATAGGAGTTCGTATTCACTTGGATCATCGGTGCTTGCATCAAAGTTGCTATTTTGACAGAGTCCTTTACATTGACCACATGCACTGGAACATTCAAGCTCATTCCGTTTGCAACTACAGCGTTGAGTGTCACAGTTGCCCTTACACTGACATCTGACCAATTTCAGTAGTGAATCAGGAGCCACTGGCGAATCCATCGTCTTCGGTTCAAGCTGTCCCTGCTCTATAACCAAGTCGCTTGGCAGTCCTGCCCACAGCCGATCACTTCGGCGGATCACAAATAGACCAGAGTTCAATTGACAGAACATGTCTGGGTTGAGCTGCTCAAGTTCAATCATGTCTTGAATGTACACATGGGCTGACTTGGCATAATTGTTATGACCACACGCTGCAAAGTACGGCAACATCTCCTGGAGTGTTCCGAGGTACAGTAGGAAATCGCCCATTCTCAGTGCCCTCAGGAAGCGACGCAGCAGGTCAATCATGTCCATGTATTGAATCCATAGCTTTCCCATCTTATGCTCTGCTAAGGAGCTCTTCTCAGCTTTAAGTTTTTCAGAAATTCTGTTGAAAACGTCTTTACTGCAGACTTCATCCGGTGAAACGTCTTCACGCAACAGCTTATCCAAAAGATCTGCAGCCTCCTGGAAGTCCTTGCATGCGTCACTTTCCTCATCTACCATTGAGAGGTTGACACCGTATGCCCTGCCTAACACAATCGAACTCAAGGCTGTGTCAACCAAGAAGTGGCCTCTGATTGCTCGTGCATAGGCTTTCCCACTCAGCATTTGGGTCACAGCATTTTCAGCGTATATAAGTTCCAAAACCTCCTTAAGCCCAGATGCTTCCATAACATGGCCCATGCATCCCAAAAAGCTCATCACAGAGTGAAAGCCACCAAGGTTCAAAACAATGGGTTTCAGTTCGCTTCCTTCCTTCTCATGAACAATGATCGTCTTCGCTTTCCAATAAAGCGGTTGGTCGAATGTCAGCATTGGCGTCGTTCCCTGGCGATGGCTTTCCGCAGCAACGAAGTGAAGTGTTGAGTAAATACAACTCATGTCCGTAGGGTCCATGTCAATCATGGGCAAGAAATGGACGGATGATTTCCCTGGGTGTGGTCCATGGCACACACTCTGCATTAAGCCGGACCAGCCTGGTGGTTTTGGTCGAAGCAACCATGAAATTTTCCACAGTATGTCCAGATTTTCAAGATTGTCAGATGCTGAAATGGGGTCAAGCTTTCTAAATTCGAGAGGCCCACCCTTCTTGCGAACACTGCGGTAGTATTTGATTTCAATTTGAGCTGCCGTGAAGTTGTTTTCAGGTGACTGCAATCTTGGTATTGATGTTGTGTCTCTTACTTCAGGGGTGACAGCAACAATTATACCCATACCATGGTATGTTCCTCGCCCATCAAGCGTACGCAAGTTGTGATCAACATTGTCTGCAACGAACTGTCCAAACCTGCCTGCAGTGGATATGTTGGTGCCCCTGAAATTGGCAGCACACTTCGAAAACCTCAAAACTTCTGCGTAAGGCAGACAGAAGCCGTGGCTGTGTAAACTGTCCACAAGAAAGCGGGAACCAAAGTGCTGGTGCATTTGAACCGCCAATCCATACTGAATGGGTGCTACAATGGCCCTTGGTCTGGTAAGTTGCACGATACTTTGTCCAATTGATGCAACTTCAAGATCACATGACTTGCCACTGAACGTCTCTTGCAGCAATATACGAAGGGACTGCGGAACGTACGCCACATTCTTTTCCAGCGACCGGAGTTCAGAAGGATCTGGATAGAAATCTCTACAAGTATCAATGTTCTTTATATCTGCTTTGATCAACCGTGCCGCAGCCCTGACTATCTTTCTTTGTTCTGCTTCCTCATCATCAGTCTGTGGTGAGTCTTTGAATTGTTGCAAAATCTTTGCAGCACTTTCTTTGACAGTTACAACATCGCTGCGTCCATGCACGTTACTAATAACCAGTTCATCCCCAAAATATGAAATAAGTTTTTGTTTCATGTATTTTACACTATACGTTTCAACATCAGGGCACAACTGGGACATTCTATCAACGAGATCAACCACTGTAGTCTGTTCATCATCATTGCCACTGACTAGGTCCTCGATTGCGAGTAGAAATGCTTCCTCTCGTGAGGCATCTACTTTGCGACCCTTGCGAGGAGGTTCACTGTCTGCGGAATCACGATATTTGGAGGGGATCTGCCTATGTGTCTGGAAATTTGAGCTGCACTGCTTGTGATATATTGCGTCAGCTGCTGGAAGATCGCGTGCAAAGTTAATTCGGCCTCTAACAGTGTCAGCCCACTCATCAGCCCTGGCATCACATGCAGAAAGTATTGTCCTTTGAAAGTTGAAGGTGCGTACTGGATACACTTCTTCTGAATCATGCTTTGTGTCCAAATAGATTTTTGTACCACAAAAAATGCAGTTCTCTGTAAAACAAAAGTCTGGTGTCTGAGAACGAAGAGCAGGTTTTTCAGGACGTTTCTTCTGCTTCCCAGGAATTCTATTTGGCTTCGTATTGACATGCTTCTTTCGGCAATCAATGTGCACCGTTTGGCCCTCGGACACGGTAATTGATGGCGTTCCACGTTCAGTACTGGCCTTGTTGATAGTATCTGCTCCCTTCGCCCTCAGCTTGACTGTTTCTCCTTCGTCTAACGTGTTTGAGCAAATGCCGCAGGGATTATGCACCACCTCTTCTTCCATGGCTTCGGTAGATGTCGCACCAATCTGTTGAAACAAGAAACAAGATGATGGGATTAGTATAGGCCTAGGCAAAATGTAATAGACAATAATGTGCAGTAAAGGTAGGGCTTGACCTAGAACAAATTGCAATAGAAGGTTTTTTGGCTGTAAGGTTTTTTGGCTGTAAATTAACCACTTTCCAGGTGTCCAAAAGTTGGAGACTTTTTATATGTTCATCAGAGGGACCTAATAAACAAGTTAAAGCTAAAAAACGTTGTTTGTAATACATTTATAGGGTCTAGGAGCAACCAGAAAAAAGTTATCTGTAAATTGAAGCTTTGGACGGCGGCCATCTTGAATTTATGCAAATTAACCACTTTCCCGGTGTCCAAAAGTTGGAGACTTTTTATATGTTCATCAGAGGGACCTAATAAACAAGTTAAAGCCAAAAAACCTTCTATTGCAATTTGTTCTAAGTCCAGCCCTACTTTGACTGGTCTATTTCCATCATATCACTCTTGGCTAATTTCATATTAACCGAGCATTATAAAACATCTTAATTTCTTTACTCATCCACTAATACCCCTAACTTACTAATTAACTCCTTACTTATATTGTCCAAATACTATTAAGCTAGCATGACTTGATATAATTATGCACATTAACCCTTGGAATCCGGGAGGCCTCGTATGAGGCAAACAAAAATATTGGCAGGAATCCGGGAGGCCTCATATGAGGCAAAATGTGCGGCTAAAAATCGCCGCTAAAATCATCATAACTCGGCAACCACGCATCGTAGCGATGTTATCTCAACGGCAGTCTACAGACAACAACAAGTTCTACAATTTGCAAAACAATTGACTGCTCTAGGTGGTCTCAATCAGTAGCTACTGAATTATGAAGCTTGACTGTACGAAAATGGCCCCGGACACAGCGATCTGAATCATATGAGGCACCTCGGATCTGATGGGTTAACCACTCCTGTCTATACCATCGGTTGTTTATCTAAAAACCAACCACGTTCGGTTTAGTAACTCATCCTAGCCATTTCGCCCGCCACTATCTGTGCAATATATGATAGATCTTCCCCTATTACTGTACTTCCTTCCCCCTTAGTGAATGCATATAACTTGTTTGCGAATATAATAAATAATACCTTACCTTAACTATGATTGGTGAATAGAGAGACCAGTTTATCATGAGAATCAATAAATATATAATCATTAATCCCATTAGGATTGACTAATTTGGGCAGTTTAACCGGGCTTTTCATTGGAGGGTTTATACAACTTAAGGAGGTTCTGTAGGAATTATAAAGACACATACTATGTCATATTTACCCTTTGACTTTCATATTCCCTTTCTACTCTGAATAAAATAGTTTCCTTTTCTACTCTGAATATAATAGTATAATGCTAGTCTGACTAAACTGCCAAATACGCGTCCTGATTCCACTAGGCCTACATAAACATTAACATAAACACAAATCATAAAAGAGGGATTTTTTCAGAGGGCTGACTCCATGGGCTGACTGGCCCATGGTATGAAGACTAATATTAGTCTGTATACCATGGGCTGGCCCATGGTATAAAGACTAATATTAATCTTTATACCATGGACTGGCCCATTCACGGCGGATCCCATTGACAATCAGCACATCACAGCCATGTGCCTATCTAATTATGTTTCTAAGCTTTCTGTCGTTATTGATCCTACTGTAGCAATCGGTAGCCTATTTCACATATCTACAAAACTGTTGCATGCTTATCACGGAGCAGCAGTCCGTTTTCCACATCGTCTTTGTGGATCCCACTTACAACTTAAGCATCTGTATATCCTCGGTGACAGGTCAGTTGAACCAGTGCCACTTCAACCAGTGCCACTTTAACCAGTGCTAACTCAACCAGTGGCCACTTCAACCAGTGACCATTTCAACCAGTGACCATTTTAACCAGTAGGTTAGGTTAGGTTAGGTTACTGGTTAAAATGGTCACTGGTTGACGTGGCCACTGGTTGAGTTAGCACTGGTTAAAGTGGCACTGGTTGAAGTGGCACTCTCTTACTCTACACTTCTAATAAATGCAAGCCTATTGTTTTCCCAAGTCCCCTTTCTTTTGTACTGACCATATCATGTATTTCATGATATTCACTACCTCAATAATCTTTTACTTCTGATAAATGTTCTAACCCATTCTGGCTATAATTCCGTGTCTTTTGGCCTTAGTCGTCAGGCGTTAGAATATTAGTGATGTTCTAATGTTCTATTATTCTGGATTGTTTTGCCATTCTTCTTTGTACCGTCACTTCCAATCAATTTATGGACACTGGACAGCAAAATTAAAAACATAATCCATGTGAAGCCTTACTAAGGACGGGTGACATTTTAAAATTACGTTTGTTGTTATTCACGCTTCTACTGCAGATATCTATTTAAAAGCTCTTATTTCCAACAATGTTGCATTGGTTTTTTGGTTTCATATCACGACTGACGATGCCTTCCAAATCTTATGTAATAATTGAGTTACTTAATTCCATGTTATTTAGCCATCTAGATACCACTGATATTGCGTCTTGCCCCTTTCACCGCTCAGATTGGTGAACAAATTATATATTTTTTCTTCTGAAATATAGCTGGTGGTTACTGGCTACCCAGGCCTTGAGTAAGGGAGATGGGTAATGGAATCGGACATCACAAGAATGCATTGAGCTATTGAATCTCCTCATACGGGATATATATGGTGGGTAATTATTGACGAAACAAATATTGGTAAATTTATATCCTGAAATTTCTGTCGATTTCCCAATGTTCAGTAAACTGCATGTATTTATCTACATTAAATATCAACTGACAAGTTATTGCACCATTCGGGTAGTGTATCAAATTAATTTTGGAGAGCATGAATCGTTATCAGGATCACTAATTCAACCTAATTTTAGTGTCACTTGAAAAATTACCAATCTTTTTAGTTAGGCCTAAATCAAGGTAATTAATGTAAAAGATGAACAATTGAGGAACTAAAACTGACCATCGTGTTAGACCAATATGATTGTATAGGCTACTGTTAATGTTAATATTGTATAGGCTACTGTTAATGTTAATATTGTATAGGCTACTGTTAATGTTAATATTGTATAGGCTACTGTTAATGTTAATATTGTATAGGCTACTGTTAATGTTAGTTTTTTGTTTCCTACTAGTTAGCCATGGTCTAATTCACGTAATATAGTTCGCCCTATTCCATGAGCTGCTTCTTTAATCAGCAATCTTTCTTGTGGATATTTATCGAAACTTAACTGACATGTCAATATCTTTGAACGTATGTTTTATTTGTTTATCGATTCGTATGCTTTGGAAAAGAAAGGTTAATAGATAGCGAGACACACGCAGCCAACACGGTTAAATTCCATTACAAGATTGATAATTAAGCATTTAACAAATGTGACAGCATTTACACATATATATATATATATATATATATATATATATATATATATATTATAATATATATTATATATATACTGTATATATATATAATATATATTTTATATATAAGTATATAATTCATACAGTATATATATATATATATATATATATATATATATATATATGTTCATAGCCAGGTAATAATTTTCTTTAATACATACGAGGCACCCTCACCTCACACGCAACGAGTTAGAGAAACACACCACCATACTCGATAAAGATGAACCTATACTCGAAGCTTTATATATCCAAGCCTTACATCCCAACATCAACAACCAAACTCTGGACCTTCAGATCCTTCCTTCTGCCAAAAGGCACTACCCTACAGGACCTAACACCCCTCCTCGCCCCCCGGTGCCCTTGACGCAGCCCCCCGCGCTACCTCCTTCAGCTTCGTCTTCTGCAGGCGCCACACAACTTAGGCCACGCCCCTCGACACGCAGCCAATCAGCTTCGACCCCACCTACTGACCACCATCCCGCATCCAGTGCGCATGCGTGAAGCGGTTAACCCCTTCTCTCTCCTAGTTTACGCTTCCACCAATAGCAGACTTTTGCCCCCTGTTTTCCGCCTCCTCTGATCCTCCACCCTCTATATATACCCTTCCTGTTTACCTTTTATATCATTCCTTCCTTACTTGATAATGCTGGTTGTCCAGTGAAACGCGTCGTATATCCTGTATCATCATGTACATTTATGTAACCCTGTACCACCATGAATTTTGCTCATCTCCTTCATCTACTTCCTGCCACCCAGCGAAAACTCATCAGAGACCTGGAAACTTTGAATAATAAAATTTCCAACGCAGAAATTGCCATTTCTTTCAACCTCGTATGTATTAAAGAAAATATATATATATATATATATACATATATATATATATATATATATTTGTTTTTATTTTATTTTTCTCAGACTTACAGACATACACCTTGGTCTACTCACACTTGTTTTACTGATGTCCACAATTAGGAGGAACCATACAAACGGTACCAGCACCATCTAACTCCAGTATCTAGAGTTATATATATTTCTGCCTGGAATCAAGCCAAATCTGTTCTTCGACTTGACAAAAACTCTACCATCATTAGTAAAATCAATGCACTCTCCAATTCTATGTAGCTGATCCATTATGACAAGTGGATGTAGTTCTTCTGAAACTTTCTGACACCTGGGCATAAACCTCTTCAACAACTTTACTTCTTCTTCTTTCCCTCCTCTTTTCTGCTCGGACGGCACCACCATCACTTCTTCCTCGGAAAAAGCTGAACTCTTTGCTCAAGGTTTTGCGAAGAACTCAACCCTGGAACATTCCTGTGCTGTTCCTCCCTCTCACTTACTTATGCCTAACATCCTAATTTCTTCTAAGGAAGTACTTTCTACCCGCACTGGTCTTAAATATTAAGAAGGCATACGAACCAGATGTTGTTCCTTCTGTTGTGCTCAAAAACTTTGCTGTGCTGACTCCTCGTATAGGAAAACTCTTCCGCCTCTGTCTTTCTTCTAACACCTTCCGTTTTTTGCTGGAAGTTAGCTCTCATTCAAGCTGTCCCAAAGAAGGATAACCTCTCTTAACTCTCCAACTATCGTCGCATCCCCCACACATCTTGTATTTCTAAAGTTTTCTAATCTATCCTCAATTCAAAAATTTTTAAGCATCTGAATTCCCATAACCTTCTTTCAGATTGCCAGTACGGCTTCCTTAGAGGCCATTTAAACCCGGATCTCCTTTTCTACATGTCTAACTCTTGGTCATCCTCCCTTCGGGACTTTTGTGGAACTTTTGCTATTGCATTAGACATATCAACAGCCTTTGATACAAATAATGTATTTCTAAACTACCATCCTTTAGCTTCCATCCTTCTATCTGTGCTTTCATCGCTAATTTCCTCTCCGTCCGTTCCAAAGCTACGGCAGTGGATGGCCATTGTCTACTTTCTTTATCAGGAAAATAGAATAACACACACATAAACATTTACAGCACAATAAATAACATCATGTTTCTCCTCTCTGTCATTTCCTCTTCTATTTCCTGTGTGTTAGTCAGGAAAAGAAAGTGAGAACATGAAACAAGTGGGCGAAAAGGGAGGTAATGATAAACGCTGATATTCTCTCTTGAAAATTTCTCTCAGGTGAGACTCATGTTCCAAACTTGAGACTGTCGAAGCGAGGAAGAGTCGTCCTTTGGCAATATATTAACTGTTCTGTCACAGCGCGGGGCAGAGAGAGAACTAGAGAATACAGGTACATTTAGTGAAAATAAGACTTCAGAGGCTATAAACCCTTCTGGATTATTATCCCCTTCGTAACCGGTGACATAATTGTATTATATTCTAGCCACTATTAGACGATGTTATGCAGTTTAGAAAGGATCTGCAATTAACAGAGTTGAATGATCTCACTTAACCCTTTTTACTCCCACAGAGCCTTCTTAAACTGCACAAAATCATCTATATATAGCTAGAATAAAATTAAAAAGACGTCGCCGGTACAGAAGGAGTTAAGCCAGCAATCTTAAGGGGGGATGGGATGGATTTTGTGGCCCCCTTCTCCCTCGTGTTTAGCCCCAATGGTTTTTAGATTTTAAGATGTTTGTCCCATTTGACGATTTTAAGACTTTATTCCCTATTACTTTGTCAATATTAAGGTTTTTAGTACCATTTAGGTGTCAATTTTGTCCTGCCAAGCGATAGCGAGCCTGTAATAATAAGAGTAACCGGCCTTCGGCCGGGACAGTTTTGTACAAATTTATCTTGAAGCGGGTCTAAGGAGTATTTTTTACAGGCTGATGGAGGTCTAGGTAGGAAATAACAAAAAATAATAAAAATATAAACAAATATGTATATACGCTCATCCCTCCTAAGGGGGGATGAGCGTATATATATATATATATATATATATATATATATATATATATATATATATATATATATATATATATATTGTTTTATAATCCCTCCTAACAACGTATATATTAACATATTGTTATATATTCCCCCCTAACAACGTATATATTTACATATTGTTATATATTCCCCCCTAACAACGTATATATTTACATATTGTTATATATTCCCCCCTAACAACGTATATATTTACATATTGTTATATATTCCCCGCTAACAACGTATATATTAATATATTGTTATATATTCCCCCTAACAACGTATATATTTACATATTGTTATATATTTCCCCCTAACAACGTATATATTTACATATTGTTATATATTCCCCGCTAACAACGTATATATTAACATATTGTTATATATTCCCTCCTAACAACGTGTATATTTACATATTGTTTTATATTTTTATTATGTTTTCGTTTCGTTAAGCGCACCTTCTAAAATACACAAAATACAGTAACTAAGTCAATATATAGCGCTTGGCAGGAACAGGAATTGTGTTTGTATGTTGACATTACTGCACTCACTGTCGGCTTGTTGACAATGTTTTTTGTTATAACTTTACAACTGAATCTGTGTATGAATATATATATATATATATATACGTAGATTATAGATATATTAACCCCTTCTGTACCAGTGATATCTATATAATTTTATTCTAGCTACATTTAGACGATTTTATGAATTTTAGGAAGAATATATGGTACCTAAAAGGATTAATTGAGATAGTTTGCAACCTTTCAACTGGTAGACATCCTTCCTAACCTGAAATAAATCGTCTAATAGTTGCCAGAATATAATATAAAGAATGTCACTGGTACATAAAGGGTTAATGAATAATATTATACAATAAAATAACGGACACTGGAATGCATGAACATTATAATCAAACGCTACGATAGTTATACCGTACCTGCATAATGGACCACACATGAACATTATAATCAAACGCTACGATAGTTATACCGTACCTGCATAATGGAACACACATGAACATTATAATCAAACGCTACGATAGTTATACCGTACCTGCATAATGGAACACACATGAACATTATAATCAAACGCTACGATAGTTATACCGTACCTGCATAATGGACCACACATGAACATTATAATCAAACGCTACGATAGTTATACCGTACCTGCATAATGGAACACACATGAACATTATAATCAAACGCTACGATAGTTATACCGTACCTGCATAATGGAACACACATGAACATTATAATCAAACGCTACGATAGTTATACCGTACCTGCATAATGGAACACACATGAACATTATAATCAAACGCTACGATAGTTATACCGTACCTGCATAATGGACCACACATGAACATTATAATCAAACGCTACGATAGTTATACCGTACCTGCATAATGGAACACACATGAACATTATAATCAAACGCTACGATAGTTATACCGTACCTGCATAATGGAACACACATGAACATTATAATCAAACGCTACGATAGTTATACCGTACCTGCATAATGGAACACACATGAACATTATAATCAAACGCTACGATAGTTATACCGTACCTGCATAATGGAACACACATGAACATTATAATCAAACGCTACGATAGTTATACCGTACCTGCATAATGGAACACACATGAACATTATAATCAAACGCTACGATAGTTATACCGTACCTGCATAATGGAACCACACATGAACATTATAATCAAACGCTACGATAGTTATACCGTACCTGCATAATGGAACACATGAACATTATAATCAAACGCTACGATAGTTATACCGTACCTGCATAATGGAACACACATGAACATTATAATCAAACGCTACGATAGTTATACCGTACCTGCATAATGGAACACACATGAACATTATAATCAAACGCTACGATAGTTATACCGTACCTGCATAATGGAACACACATGAACATTATAATCAAACGCTACGATAGTTATACCGTACCTGCATAATGGAACACACATGAACATTATAATCAAACGCTACGATAGTTATACCGTACCTGCATAATGGAACACACATGAACATTATAATCAAACGCTATGATAGTTATACCGTACCTGCATAATGGAACACACATGAACATTATAATCAAACGCTACGATAGTTATACCGTACCTGCATAATGGAACACACATGAACATTATAATCAAACGCTACGATAGTTATACCGTACCTGCATAATGGAACACACATGAACATTATAATCAAACGCTACGATAGTTATACCGTACCTGCATAATGGAACACACATGAACATTATAATCAAACGCTACGATAGTTATACCGTACCTGCATAATGGAACACACATGAACATTATAATCAAACGCTACGATAGTTATACCGTACCTGCATAATGGAACACACATGAACATTATAATCAAACGCTACGATAGTTATACCGTACCTGCATAATGGAACACACATGAACATTATAATCAAACGCTACGATAGTTATACCGTACCTGCATAATGGAACACACATGAACATTATAATCAAACGCTACGATAGTTATACCGTACCTGCATAATGGAACACACATGAACATTATAATCAAACGCTACGATAGTTATACCGTACCTGCATAATGGAACACACATGAACATTATAATCAAACGCTACGATAGTTATACCGTACCTGCATAATGGAACACACATGAACATTATAATCAAACGCTACGATAGTTATACCGTACCTGCATAATGGAACACACATGAACATTATAATCAAACGCTACGATAGTTATACCGTACCTGCATAATGGAACACACATGAACATTATAATCAAACGCTACGATAGTTATACCGTACCTGCATAATGGAACACACATGAACATTATAATCAAACGCTACGATAGTTATACCGTACCTGCATAATGGAACACACATGAACATTATAATCAAACGCTACGATAGTTATACCGTACCTGCATAATGGAACACACATGAACATTATAATCAAACGCTACGATAGTTATACCGTACCTGCATAATGGAACACACATGAACATTATAATCAAACGCTACGATAGTTATACCGTACCTGCATAATGGAACACACATGAACATTATAATCAAACGCTACGATAGTTATACCGTACCTGCATAATGGAACACACATGAACTTGATAAATGTATCTGACTGTACCATTGTCAATATTTCCTGTTTGCTCAGAACTAAATACAGTCGCCAGTAGTCAAAGGTGATATAAATTGTATTGCACACATCTGACTAACACACTAAAGAAACATTTACTAGATTTCATATAATTGCACATTAAGCCTTAGTCGGAGTTTTCTATTGGTATTCTAATGTTATTTGTCTTATAATGTATCAATTATTCTTGCAAATGTATGAGCATGGGCGACTGTACGTCAGGCTGTACCCAAAATATTAATAACATTGAATATAATATTTTGACATAATTATTATATTGTTATTATTATAAACAATTGGAAATTTCAATAGGATTGTGATACACAGCTTCAGATTATTCCGCCCTGCAGAAGAGCGGTCGTAACATTTCGTTGGTACTTAAACATCATCTTATGTTATGGTTGTCTAGCCAATAGTATACTTAATTTATCCGAAGCTAATCATAACAACACAAATGCAAACATGGATATACTGAGAAATAGAGATGTAGTTTACCAAACGTACAGACTTTATAACGCGGATAAACAGATACTGACAGAAACAGGGTGATAAACTGACACACCCATAGACTGACACACCGACAGACAAAGACACGGGTAATCCAGACAGTAGAACATCAAACAAAGAAACGTTTATGGTCAAATAAGTTAGCACATTGGCAAAGTAAGAGTAAGATAGATAACAAGTATTGGCCAATTAGCTGGTCATTAGAAACGATTTATGGCAACATCAACATCTGAATCACTTAGCAGCAGCTATTTAAGAGGGGATGGACGTTTTGTTGTTTCTCCCTCATTATAGTCTCATTAGTTTACAAATATTAAAAAAGTTTGACTCATTAGTTTGGCGCTTTTAAGACCGTTGATCCCATTTATTTGCCAATATTAGGACCTTTCGCGCCATATAGGTGTCGACTTTTTTCCTGGCGAGCGATAGCGAGCCTATAATTGTAGGAGGAACCGGCTTTCGGCCGGGAAATATTTCTACCGAATTTTGTTTACACATTTATCTCGAAGGGGATGTTTTTTGAAGATTAATGGAGGTCTGGGGAGGACAAATAGATTAGCAAATAAATAGCCCATCCCCCCTTAATGCTGAAAGTATTATTTTCTCCTTGGTATGGAGAGTTTAGGGATATTGACAATACAGTAAATATTATTATTGAATATCGAATCCTTATTATGGAGATTTAAATAGGCAATGGAAGAAAATAGGTGATGGCACATATACCTCATGTTTAGCCCATTTGTTTTGATATTATAAGACGTTTGTTTCATTAGTTTGGCGATTTTGAGACCTTTCGCCCCATTTCTTAGGAAATGTAAAAATCTGTCTTGCCATTTAGTTGTCGATATTCTCTTGGTGAGCGATAGCGAGCCTATTCTACCGAAACATTTACACATTTTTCACGATGGGGTTGGGGGATGGGGGGAGTTTGTAACCTTCATTGAGGTCCAGCTAGTACAATAAACATATGGGCCTAAACATATCTCCTATCCCCGTAACCCCTTCTGTTCCGGTGACGTCCTTCTAACTATTTTGGCTACTATTAGACGATTGTATTCAGTTTAAAAAGGGCCCCCAGCAAGTAACAAGCTCCGAACTATCTCACTTAACCCATGTCACTAGTCACTACCTCAGAAGTAGGGGAGCTATCCCCCCGCCAAATACGGCTTTCTAGGACCTTTCCTACCTGATGCTGAGAGGATTGGGTTCTAGTCATGTGGTGATGGGCTGGTCTATCAGAGTGAGAACTGAGCGATCTCTGCCATACCCATAGCTTACTCTGACTGTTCCTTTTACTTATATATTTTCTAGATCTCAAGTGACGGCGTCTCTTCCGTGGATTGACCTCCCAATCTACCAAGATTGGAAGCCAAAGCGTCACATTTTTCCTTTGCCCCTCAACTTTCTCTTCATAATTGCTGAGGGGCACAGGCACGGCCTCCTATATACAAAGCCTGTGCGATGGTCTCGTGACGTCAGCACTACGTCACCACACTTGGTCCATCGGTCTGTGACCTGACCATCACCCCTTCCCTCACCACTGCAGTACCTATTAGACCAGTCAAAGTAGGGCTGGACTTAGAACAAATTGCAATAGAAGGTTTTTTGGCTTTAACTTGTTTATTAGGTCCCTCTGATGAACATATAAAAAGTCTCCAACTTTTGGACACCGGGAAAGTGGTTAATTTGCATAAATTCAAGATGGCCGCCGTCCAAAGCTTCAATTTACAGATAACTTTTTTCTGGTTGCTCCTAGACCCTATAAATGTATTACAAACAACGTTTTTTGGCTTTAACTTGTTTATTAGGTCCCTCTGATGAACATATAAAATGTCTCCAACTTTTGGACACCTGGAAAGTGGTTAATTTACAGCCAAAAAACCTTACAGCCAAAAAACCTTCTATTGCAATTTGTTCTAGGTCAAGCCCTACCTTTACTGCACATTATTGTCTATTACATTTTGCCTAGGCCTATACTAATCCCATCATCTTGTTTCTTGTTTCAACAGATTGGTGCGACATCTACCGAAGCCATGGAAGAAGAGGTGGTGCATAATCCCTGCGGCATTTGCTCAAACACGTTAGACGAAGGAGAAAAAGTCAAGCTGAGGGCGAAGGGAGCAGATACTATCAACAAGGCCAGTACTGAACGTGGAACGCCATCAATTACCGTGTCCGAGGGCCAAACGGTGCACATTGATTGCCGAAAGAAGCATGTCAATACGAAGCCAAATAGAATTCCTGGGAAGCAGAAGAAACGTCCTGAAAAACCTGCTCTTCGTTCTCAGACACCAGACTTTTGTTTTACAGAGAACTGCTTTTTTTGTGGTACAAAAATCTATTTGGACACAAAGCATGATTCAGAAGAAGTGTATCCAGTACGCACCTTCAACTTTCAAAGGACTTCATTCTTCAAATTCTTCAAGGATTATGATCCATTTCAAGAATCAAATGAACTCAGGAATATTGCCAACGGTGTGACAGGACCAGCCTCGGCCAATCCTCATTTACTGTATGAGGTTGGTATGAACATTTTGCAGAAGATGGAAGGTAGCAATGCTTTTGACTTTTCATTTAGGAAGAAAGATCAAGTTAAGTCGTTGGGTGCAAAGGTTACAATCAGTGCTGAAAAAGTACCAATCGACCCACAGCTCCTTTTCCAGAGGCTCCTCATCTTTGCTAATAACAGGGACTTAGGTGTTGAAGAGGTCTTTGCGTATGAGTTGTCTAGCTACCCTACTGCTCTGTTCGATAAGTGGGGGAGGCTCAGGGAAGCCAATAAACCACAGCTAGGAGATGAGATAGCTGCTGTTGTTCCCAAGTCGTCATTGGAATCATTTGAGGAAGAAAGGACTGTGACCCATGTTCTGGATGGTGGTTCCTTATTGCAAAGGATTCCATGGAAGAAGGGTGACACATTTGAGGACATTGCAAGCATGTACATGAAGCATGTTTCCAAAAACTTTCTCAACCCGGTGGTTGTATTCGACGGTTATAAATCAGGACCTACTACCAAGGACATGACACACAATCGACGATCAAAAGGAGTCTTTGGTCAAAAGGTGATGTTCACTCCAACCATGCCCCTTCGGTCAAAAAAGGAAAACTTCTTGTCAAACTCGGACAATAAGCAAAACTTCATTGACTTATTGTGTGAAACATTCAAGGCAAATGGAATTGACTGTGTCAATGCGCCAGCAGATGCAGATGTCATGATTGCGAAGAAGGGAATTGAGCATGCAAGGGAAACCGTGACGTATGTGATAGGTGAGGACACAGACTTGTTGGTGCTGTTGTGTCATTATGCGGAACGAGGGATGAATGATTTGTATTTCAAGTCGAGCAAGGAAGGTGGGAAATGTTGGCATATTTACTCAGTAGCAGAAGCTCTCGGTGAAAGCATCTGTCGTGTCCTGCCAGTTGTCCATGCACTCTGTGGATGTGACACAACCTCACGACTGTATGGTATTGGTAAAGGGGCTGCCTTGAGGAAAGTGAGGGAAGACAACGGTTTCTTGAAATGTATAGAAGCATTCTGTTGCCAAAGTGGAAGTAAAGACGCGATATCATCAGCTGGTGAAAAGGCCTTGGTTTATTTGTACGGGGGAAAAGGAAATGACACCCTTGACGGACTGCGAAAGACAAAGTTTTGCAACAAGGTGGCAAAAAGTTCAACTACCGTTGAAGTTCACAGCCTTCCCCCAACAACCGATGCAGCCAAATACCACTCGTTCCGAGTTTATTGTCAGGTCCAGGAATGGATGGGGAACTGTGTGGACCCCGAGAAATGGGGCTGGTGTCTGCGGAAGGGACAGCTTGAACCGAAGACGATGGATTCGCCAGTGGCTCCTGATTCACTACTGAAATTGGTCAGATGTCAGTGTAAGGGCAACTGTGACACTCAACGCTGTAGTTGCAAATGGAATGAGCTTGAATGTTCCAGTGCATGTGGTCAATGTAAAGGACTCTGTCAAAATAGCAACTTTGATGCAAGCACCGATGATCCAAGTGAATACGAACTCCTATCATGAATTACATAATTGGCTCTGAATGACGTCATACTACGTCATGTTTTTTTGTTTTTTTTTTTTATAAAAAAGAGGGACAACAGGTCAAAAAACCCATACAAGCACAAAGTGCCTGTGTCACCCCTTGTGAAAGAGACAGTTCAGCCTGTCTGTAAGGTTTTTCGGCTGTAAATTAACCACTTTCCAGGTGTCCAAAAGTTGGAGACTTTTTATATGTTCATCAGAGGGACCTAATAAACAAGTTAAAGCCAAAAAACGTTGTTTGTAATACATTTATAGGGTCTAGGAGCAACCAGAAAAAAGTTATCTGTAAATTGAAGCTTTGGACGGCGGCCATCTTGAATTTATGCAAATTAACCACTTTCCCAGTGTCCAAAAGTTGGAGACTTTTTATATGTTCATCAGAGGGACCTAATAAACAAGTTAAAGCCAAAAAACCTTCTATTACAATTTGTTCTAGGTCCAGTTAAATGATTGCTAGATTTACTGGACTATATCTAGCCAGTCCTGAACACTCTGCGCGTGAGAAGGCAGCATGTCTGTGTTTCTGTTTTAATCAAAGAATTCACGGATATATTCATGAGTAACTCGATTCAGTGGTTCATATCATGATGCCAAATAAGTGTTGTGTGCCATTGTGCAAAGGCAATTATGCCAGTGGCCCAAAAGTGTGTGTTTTTTCGTTCCCCACAAATGAAATATTGTCGAACGAGTGCCTTAGAGCTATAAAGAGAGACCATTTTACTCCCAATCACAACAGCAAAGTAAGTAGACCTACTTTATTATTATCGCCATTGTTAGTGTTGTCGTTCTATTACAGTGCAAGTATTTTATAGCTTAATGTAATACCATATAAACGAGATTTTAAGGAAACTGTAGCGAGACCTAGCTCAAATATGGCGGGTAGGAGAAGTCAAGGTTAGATCTCGGTCAAGCTAATTTTACACGCCGAGAACACTATAATTCATAATATTACTGTCTATCACTCTAGAACTATCCAAAAGTTGCTTTAAAGCTATTTTTTTCCTATTGTTTATGTTACATATTTGATATACGTAATTAACTCAAACTGAATTAGATAATTGGCAATAATTAACAATATATGAAATAAAATAGTTACCCCTTACTTGATGCGTTTTCCCTTATACTCTATCACATAGTTCATTGGATACCTCATTTCTCCATATACAGTAGATTTTATCTGCATATATATATATATATATATATATATATATATATATATATATATATATATATATATATATATATTTACACCAACCAACTTCACATCTAAACTCAATTAATGAAATCAACAAATACATGTGACACTCACATCGAAATTCCGCGCACTTATGCTTTACGCTATCAAGACAGTTATATATACAGTATATATATATATATATATATATATATATATATATATATATATATATAGAGAGAGAGAGAGAGAGTATACCGTACTAGTCGAAACTTTTTGCAGTATTCCATTTATTTTGACAGTTTCTTTCACTTGAGATGGTTTTTAATATGCTGCAGCAGTAGGCTACTATATATTTAATTCATGTTATATAATTGGCTAATAAAGCCAATATTTCTGGTTCCATTCACGAGCACTTATATTTATTGTAGTCATATATTCGTTAAGGCCACACATACTGTATGTAAGCATATATTAACAGAACTTTTAACATGTAGGTCTATATAAGCATATAAGTTAACATATGGGGACATACTAAATATAATACGAATTTTCATAATTACTTAAATGCATAGACATTGGTAACATGACGATAACGGTTTGCAGTAACTTCGGCCATCATGCAACAGGGCCGAAGTTACTTTTACAAATTAATCCCAACACAATGACACCATTTTTAACCATTTGTTTTGGCTACGATTTTATTCAGTTTAAAAAGGACCATGTTACTTACTATTTTGATAGATGTCTTGATTTAAACATTATTGGAAATACAAAACATACATACCGGTACTTTCACTAAACTTTACAATACCAACAGTACCTCGACTGAGTGAGAAGAAAATTAATAAATATTTTCAATTATCTATACAGTAGTCATACTAGGTTTGTTTCTTATCTTGGGTATTTATATATATTTATATTATGCTATAAATTCAAATAATCCTACTAATGTAATTAATAGTTACTATTACAATACCAACTGTTTATTTAAAATATGATAGTTCATGCTCACAAACAATCGGTCAGTATAAGTAACACATTCCACTCACCTATTTACAGGTGTGTGAACTACACTTTTGTCCAGAAGATATATAGAGAGAGACGTCATGCTTTGATGAGAGAACTGGGATCAAACTTACAGCCAAATTAAAAATTCCAAGGCTTCGTAAGGGAGCAGTCCCATCAAAGTTACCCAACTGTCCCTCCTATCTATCAAGAACACCTTCGTCGAGAGAATCACCAGCAGGAAGGAGATGTAGAAAGGAAGAGGTTGCAATCCAGACTGATATTGCACAAAGTGTTGTTGAGGATTTACAACACAAACAAAACAAGAAATTTGCAACACTGAATGAACTGAGAGAGAAACTGGATTCTCTGGATACATTCTGGAAAGTAATTGAGCAAGAGGATTCAGTTTTGATTTGTCACATTATTCACAAACCACTCCCTAAAATTAACTTGTCTCTAGCATAAATGAACTTAAAATGAAATATATATTAACAGGAAAATTTCAGACCGATCAACTTGAGGCCAGGTTCAGTAAATATCGACAGCTTGCAGGTTGCAATTACAATATATCTGTCCGGCAAGTATTTGAGTGTGAAAAACAATTGAGGATGATATCTGTACTGAAGATACCCTTTAAAAATCATAGCATAGATTTGTCTAAATTTGAAGAAACAAAGTGGGAGAAAATGGAAAACAATGATTTGGTAAATATCCAAAGCTTTGACATAGATGTAACACAGGATGATATTGAAAAAAGCATGGACCTTCTTCCAGTTATAACTTACTTGGCTGGCTACTGTTGCTATGCGGTGTCCAAAAAACTGAAATGTAATTTTTGTAAAGACCTTCTTACTAGTCATGAAAATGTAGATAATTTGCCAGATAATAACAGCTACATACAGGGCATTAGCAGAGTTTTGTTTTACTATATCCTGATGATTCTGTAGTTAACATTATTATGTATAATTATATTGTCATCAACAAACTAACTCAAATACCAGAGTTTTCAAATTCATTGAACCAGAAAAATCTATCCACTGAGATCACAATGAATGTTCTGGTAGATAATGATGCTTTCCTCCCAATAAACAACTGCGATAATGATCATAACGTAGACAAAATTCAAAAAATGTTAGTGTGGGCTTCTACCATAGGGCTTCTACAAATGCCTTGCTCAATTATTTTTGTGCAAAAGAAAACGATCACATATATCAAAACAAGCAGTCAGGAAAAAAAGGAAGCTCCAAACCTTAACATAAGAATATGTTGGAGTGATAAGGACGAAATGTAAATGTATGTAAATTAAGTGTATATGTAAATATAAGTTAGTAAATACGATCCACTTAGTATTTCGTTTATCTATTATTCTATACCTTTCTAAAATCGGATAATGTATTGATACAATATATATATATATATATATATATATATATATATATATAACATTAATTACTTAATAATAACGACAATGTAACATAGTCAGTTTAATGATATATCGAGGAGTAAGCATAAATATGAAGAGTGTAACAATGTTACATAGTCAGTTTAATGATATATCGAGGAGTAAGCATAAATATGAAGAGTGTAGCAATGTTACATAGTCAGTTTAATGATATATCGAGGAGTAAGCATAAATATGAAGAGTGTAGCAATGTTACATAGTCAGTTTAATGATATATCGAGGAGTAAGCATAAATATGAAGAGTGTAAGTGGGAATATGTGGGAGTGTGAGCCCGCCACCCAGCGCGCGAGTGGCCTGGGCTTGTGACGTCACAGGCCAGCGCACAGGCCTTGTATATAGGAGGCTGTGGCACAGGGCCCTGGGTGGGGCTTTGGTTTCCCGGGCGTTTCCTCACCCTCCTCAGCTCCCCGCCATGGAGTGGCTTCGGTCACCCAGGCTTTATTGTGGTCGGCAGGGAGGGTTCTGTGGGGGCACTCGGTTATGGCCTTGGCCTTGCTTGGGGCTGTTCGGCCAGGCAGCTTGGGGAACAACAACAACAACAACAACAACAAGAATAACACTAAAATGACGTCGCCGGTACAGACCGTGCCGGTCATCACTACCGAAAAATGTAAACTTTTTCTCGAAGCGGGGTCTTGGGGAGTTTTTTATTTAACCCTTTTCACGCACATGATGCGATTTGAGCATATTCTGGGATACTTTAAAGCCTTTATGACCATCAGTGGTGTTGAGAAACCTTTAGTTTATTTACTTCAACCTCAGCAGTTGTCTTTGAGTTACCGTACTCATTTTGGAGAGGTAATTATAAGAGGTAATTCTGATTGGTAATCGGCAACCCCTACGTCCACACGTGCGTGAAAGGGTTAAGTTTAATGGAGGTCCATCTCGGAAACTAAAGAGATAAATAAATACATAAATAAATGGTATGGCCATTGAAATGTCGGGTTGGTATTTCAACTCTACTTTGTATAATCTTGTTAACAATCCTGTAATATATTATCGTGAGATAGAATATGCTCGACAGGGTCACGTCTAGCTTTATAAATCTTGCATTAACTCTTCACCCCAAGGCAGCATTCATACAATAAGAACACAGGTTAATTTACACTCTAATTTATTGAATGGCATAGAATAATAACTCGACTCTATCGATCTGTCATGTATGGCAGACGATAAAGGAAAATCAGTGACGTATCAAATATAGAATAGTCTATAATGATAACTTAAATATAATAAGTCATGTTACACACACACAGTATCAGTAATATGAATAAGCAGGAAAATAAGTTTTACACATGTACACAGTAATTCAATAAGATGATAACACGTATGTGAGCAAAGCGTCTAACGTGAACATTTCTGACATGAAACGAACCTGCCTGAGGAAGCGTTCACGGGCGCGGTGTGGTGAGCGGTTATCAAGGGGATTAGCAAGGGGACATTCAGGTGCGATAGGCAGGTATATTTGTACCAGCCCTAGGTCAGATGGACTGCTTATTTGTAAATTCTCAATTCTCTACAATGCGACTATAAAGCACAGATGAAAGTTAGAGATATACTAAGGATCTTAGAGGCAAGGTAGGTTAAATTAGAACTAACTTGTCTAAGCGGTTCTGTGAAAGAATCAATACACGAGGTACGAAAAATAATTATAGACAGGGTATGAGATCAATTCACATGTATATAGAATTTAAATTCAAATTTAGATCAATGAATCGGTATAACAAGGTTTTGCAATGAATGCAAATTAATATAAAAAGAGGAAAATACACTTAATTAAAATGCGACTGGAAATCACAGTTTATTAGAATTCGAATGAACTCAGAATAAAAAGGAGCATACACGATGCAGTTGTACTGGGTAAAATACTACGATAGTAGTATGAAAAGGAAATTTGAATACCAAAACACATCCCTATCTGGCAATATGTGACGCGGATTACATAACGCAAGATGCAATAAAACATTTACCGTTTTAATAGTAAATTAAATGGAGAATCGGTCCCTAAAATATTATGGTGACACGAGTAAAATATAACTTGAATAAGAGTTACTATGAATGTGTGAAACAAATATTAACAACCCGCACACGTAGATTAGATTAATTCACAAGCACTGTATAAACTAGATAGATTGAATAATAGAATTAAGGTTAATTCTTGACTTTTCGATATGGAAAGATAGATAGATTAAAATTTGGGTATAGGTCCTAGGTAAATGGTGGTAAAATAGGGAATATCTTCACGGTATACACTTTCGACTCAACTTGGATACACAAGAGAATAAATAACATATAAAGGTGAAATCTCAGAGTATTCCTTCTTAAGCCTGGATCGAGATAAGTTTATATAACGGGTGCTCAATTTATGATTATTAATAACACAATAAGGATTACACTTCAAAGGATACACGGAGCAATATCTGGTACCATGAATTCACTTGTACAGATCAAGATTTATGGAGGACAAATGACTATGTAACGTGTACCTAGATAGGTAATAGAATAATTAATTGGCACAGATCAACTTATTAACACTTCCGGAATACTCGCATATTTTACCTTACCTTCAACAATAGCCACAAATTGAGATACGCAGAAAAACTTAGGATAGCGTGGGGGAGGGATAGAAGGGCCAAGTACGAGGGTCGGGGCGTCGTAGAGCTTCGGGCACGGCGGCTGGACGTCAGGGGACCAGTTCGTCAGGAGTCCAAGGGCAGGGGGGCACAGGACAATAGGCACCTTCTCTCTCGGGGGGGGGGGGGGGGGTGAACGACTCTCGGACAATATAATCAGGACAGAGCGTTAGGGAGGGGAACGACTCCCGGACAATATAATCCTGACGGAATGTTAGTAGGTGGGTAATACTCCCGGACAATATAATCCGGACGGAGTAAACCTACTGAGTGTGAACTGACTTCCTATAATTTCAGTCAGACTATATTTGGGGTATTTCTCTTGGTCAGGTTGCATGATCTCACATTAACAGGGGCATAGTAAATACATAAAAAGTGGCTATGTCGAGGATAATAATTACATGAACAATATATTATGGTGCTTAATAACATCGCACTGAAGTTCTTGTCCTTTTGGCCTGTTTCTTAATTATACTATCTAGCCTGGTGATTTAATTCGTGATTTTCTGTTCACTAATTGTTTTGGCTATTTGGATTGTTTATGTAATGATTTTCTTACGTGGCATTTCCTATCACCATTTCGCTTTCCTTCTCGTATGGCAGCTTCTCGAGGGTGAAGTGCCCCAACGATTTAAATATTCCCAGGGCTCTTTATGCTTAGCTTGCATAACTACTTTTCCACTACACATAATTACTTTCCCATCGTTGTATTTGGGGGATAACTTTGCCTTGGTTGTTTGAGCCCCGCGATTATTGCTTACCTGACCGTCGGAAACTATTCAGCTTAATTGTATATTTCATATTAAACCTGATTTTGGAACGCTTATGCCATTGATATGCACATTACAACATGGAAATCATCTTTCAATAATATGAAGACTTATCACTTCTTAAATACAAGACACGGCCTTCTCAATTTGTCTTAACCCGTTCAGTACCAATTATGTCCTTTTCTTATATACCATGCTCGTGGTGCAATGGTTAGAGTGTTTACAAATCTGTGTGTGATAACCCTGGTTGAAATCCATGTGGATCACATATATGCTTTAATTAATTGCAATGGAGGTGTTTGGTGTTGTGGTGAAATTAATAAAATATAGAATACTGGCTAATAATAGACTATTTCACCCAGCAATTAACAGGCTTCGAATGTTCTTAATAACCCTTAATACTACCACAGATCCTTCTTAAATTTACAAATTTATCTTGAAAAGGGGTCTAGGGGGTGTTTTTCTAAGCTTGATGGAGGTTGAGCGAATAAACTAAAAAATAAATAAATATATAGACCAACACACAAGCACTACCCCCTTAAACAAAGAGCCTATATACCCCTGGCCCAACACACGAGACAACCACCGTACCAACACCTACGACAAACAACCATCCATCCTACTCTTGAGGGGCTGCAGGTCATCAAGATATATGTGTGTGTCGATAACCTTGTGGGCAAGGTTTTAAAAGCCGACGAAATAAATATACATTACTTGGACAGCAATGTCGTCGAAAAAGAAGAAGAAGAGTCTTTAGAAGTTACTAAACGCTCTCGGTTATTATTTTGTAATTGTTATATATGTGCCTGAAAGAGACAAAAGACAAAAGCCGTCTGAAACAAGTGCCCAATCCCCCCCCCCCCTAGGTTGAAAGACTGATAAGAGCGCCAGAATCAAGGTAAAATGTAGGTAACTTAGATGTGTTGGCAACATTTGTAGTGTGTTTGTTAAGTGTAGAGAAATTAATATGAGAAGGAGATTTTTGTGAGGGTTAGATGAATTATTTTCTGTGTAGATGAGGCACAAATAGAAACAGTGGGGGAAGCAAGGAAGAAGAAATAGGAGTTCCAGCAACTCCTTATCATATGCCTATGTGGCCTCCCCTGGGTACTGCCCTACTCGATTGGTGCCTACAATCTCCCCAGGGTAAGAGTTAATTACCATTTGATTATACAAGATTACATTAAGGTTGTTGTAAACTATTGAATATACTGTAAATATACATACGCCTCATCCTCTCGGTATTTTGTTGCCCTCTCATTAGTACACAAAGCTGGAGAGATAATGTTTCGCAAAACGAGGAAGACCTGGTGTATTATGGATGTGAGGGAGAATGCATCAATCTTACTATCGCTAACTTGTGATTAAGGATATATTTATTTATTAGTTGAGGAGGTGTGTCTGGGTGGTCATGGATCTGGACTTGTAATCCAACTCTCCAACCTAAGAATTGTCACATTTTCTTAGTCTTTCTTTTACTCATATAGTGAACTGTGGAACTCTCTACTTCAATCAGTTTTCCCTTCATCCTATTACTTAAAATACTTTAAACATCGTGTGACCAGGCATTTTTACTACAACATCCATTGAATTTGGCTATCTGCCACTCTTTTGAGTCTGGGGGAGACACTCGTTACAGGCAACCTGCCTTTTGTTTCCTCCATATACATAAAACAAAAGTCCTACTCACTCCGGTTTGAACCCAGACATATCTGAGGGGTATCATTTTGGGGGTCACTATATGTTGCATTTAATCATAGATCACTATCATCAACCCACCTACATAACATAAAGTATATACCTCTCATACTCCAAGCATCCCCAAAACTAAATATATTTACCCCTTCTGTACCGGCAAAGTATAATGTATTGTATTCTAGCTATATTTAGACGATTTTGTGCAGTTTAAGGATTATCTGTGGTAGTAAAAAGGGTAAAGTGAAATAGTTCGAAGCCTGTTAATTGCTGGAGGCCCTTTATAAACTAAATAAAATCGTCTAATAGTAGCCTGAATATAGCTAAAAAGAGGTCGCTGGTACAGAAGGGGTTAAGCTTAGTCAGCATCAGTATCTTACTAAACTGGTAAAATTATACAGCATGCATACAGGGCATTTGGCGTCGAGTGTGGCACTTTGTGAGTTCTAAATTTAGGTGTGTAATGCCCTCGCAAAAATCCCGCAACCCCAATACTGTACTACCCGAGTTGACATTTGGGATAGTGTAAAATAGTCGTTGATGGCGAAGTCTAAGAAACCCATCACGTGAAACACTACGAGACTATCACCTGGTTCTTTCAAGGAGAGCTAAGGTTACTATCCTATTAACATCCGCGGTAGTACAGTGGGTTAGCGTGCGGACCTGGAGTGACCTACAGTCACCTTCTGAGGTCGCTAATCAAGGTTCGAACCCTGCACCAGGCATCTCAAAGACTGGGGAAAATTAAATTAATTAAATCATGTGATTCTCTCAGGATTTGAATTTAGGATATCTCATACAAAACTTACACGCTCCTAACCGTTATATCAGACAGTTACAAGTACAGCTCATGACTACGATTAATATCCATTAATATCCAAATAGGAAGCCATGACGATCACAGGCAGCTGTCCAGAACCAGAATGTCATAAGTATTTTGTCTCATCATCTTCTCATACTAATTCTCTAAAATATCTCTCTACATACCTGCAATGCTTCATTCAAATCGACCGTTCTCTCTCTCTCTTTCTTACAATAATCAGTGTTCTTCAGAGCTTCTTGGGTGTATGCCTTCTCCCTTATGGAGTATAGGTGGCATACGCCTTTCAATATATTTCCACACCTATTTTATACATCCTTCTTCCACTCAACAAGTAATCTCTGGATCTCCTTCCCTCAAACTTTCTTTCCCTTTATCCCATGACTTAAACTGCTTCAGGCTCAAAGTGTCCTGACATTTCTACTCTAAAGTACCTTGAAACTAGCTCTCAACCACGCTTGCTATTTGGGAGAGACACTAAATACAGGAAACTTTGACATTGTCTCCTCACACACATACCAAAAAAAAACATATATATATTAACCCTTAATTAGCGGCGAGCAACATAAGTCGAGTTAAATAAAGCTGGACTATGTGGCGGCGCTCGACATAGGTCGTGTGGCAATTTCAGCACGTAATGTTGCTGAGAGAGAGAGACAAGTGGTGGCAGGAGAGTAGCGAGCGTATGACTGCTCCAGACCACCGCGGCGAACCTACTGACACGAATCCCACCTCCTCCCTTTTGCACTCGCGTTGCACGGTTATTGCAAGAAAACTAGCCATCATAAAAGGATCGTTATGGTGTCATTCGAAAGCTCTGTTTATGCCCTTTCAGGGATAGATACTTGTTTTACGTTCTGGGTCTTATTTAGGCATGAAAATTATCACGTAAACAGCCCTATTTTGGCTAAAAACACCCCGCTGGGCGGTACATATAAATAAACCGCATAGGCCGCTCGTAAGGTGTTAATAATAACATAAATAAATATATAAATATATAAATAAGATAACATAGAATAAACATAATTTTGATTTCCCTCTAAAGTTCATTGTATACCAGTTCATATAGTCAATGTCGATGTACAACTTATTTAGTACAAATTAATCTAAAGGCTCCCGCTGTGATAAAAGATAAAGTTTGTGTATTGCTATACCCAAACAATGAAGGGAAAACAACCAAATCGACAAGTTCTAAACAAACCGTTGTTTTCGGCCCTGTTTGTCACTTTATATATCAGTATGTGATTTGTGTGTGGTGTTTGAGTTCCCAGAAATATGGTGTGGTGAAATGGTGTCCATTTCTGTGCTTTAACCTGAGGAATGCATCATCATGTTTTTGAAAGGCCTACCAGTGCAGCACCTTTGACCCAATGAAAGTGTGGCGAGAGAGGGTGGAGGGAGGTGAGAGAGAGAGAGAGAGAGACATACGTGTGCTTCGTGGGCCTGCTCGAGGGAAACTGACTCTCCCGGCTGCCATCCGCGCATGTGAAGGTTATGAGGAAGTGTGGGAGACCATGACTCTTCCTATTCAGAGCAGAGATACGGAGTAATGGCGAAAATAGAAGAAAGAGGTGGATAGACAGGGAGGGGAGGTGGGACACAAGGAGCAAGGAGGGAATATAGAGCGATAATACCACCTAATCCCATATTGCTTCTATTTGAGTGCCTGTGAGGCTTTTATTTTCATGGGCTTTCTGCTGTTAGGCCTATCGCATCCGCTATACAGACACTTCCATAAGGCCTATCGTTTTTGCGGGGTTGAAGGTCAATTCAGACAGAAAATTGTATATTTACCATATAAAGCAATATTACTGCTCTATATGTGCATATTTTACTTGTATAATAAATATGTGAACTTTGAAGAACCAGAACATAGGTGTAAAGAGCAAGTATCCAGTGAAACACTATTTTATTGTGACAGGATAGGTGGCAGATGAATTCCAGCTGCAAGTACGAGGGAGGAGGGAGGTAGGGAGAGTATAGAAGAGGGTGACTGGACATATTTCAAGTTTAAGGGACGAAAGAGAGTAGGAAAGTGAAGGGGAAAAGTAGAATAAAGGAGGAGGGAAAAAGTAGAATAAAGGAGGAGGGGAAAAGTAGAATAAAGGAGGAAGAGGAAAGTAGAATAAAGGAGGAGGGGAAAAGTAGAATAAAGGAGGAAGGGAAAAGTAGAATAAAGGAGGAAGGGAAAAGTAGAATATAGGAGGAGGGGAAAAGTAGAATAAAGGAGGAAGGGAAAAGTAGAATAAAGGAGGAGGGGAAAATAGAATAAAGGAGGAGGGGAAAAGTAGAATACAGGAGGAGGGGAAAAGTAGAATAAAGGAGGAAGGGAAAAGTAGAATAAAGGGGGAGGGGAAAAATAGAATAAAGGAGGAGGGGAAAAGTAGAATATAGGAGGAGGGGAAAAGTAGAATAAAGGGGGAGGGGAAAAGTAGAATAAAGGGGGAGGGGAAAAGTAGAATAAAGGAGGGAAGGAGAGGGCGGGGGGAGGTAAGACACATGTAAGGGCAAGGAAGGAGGTGGTGGTAAGAAGACATACCATATAATCACATATTGCTTCCATTTCACCAGCACTGGTGTGCTTTTTATTATATTTATATTTGCATTTACCATCTTCCAGAAGGAACATCGCATATTCCAGAAGGAATGTCGTACCTGTTAGGTTAATTCAACGTTTGTCAGTTGCCAGAGGAATAATTTAAGAAACAAATGTACCACATCCAAATCAAATTTAGTTCGAATTTGCTTTGAATTCCTCCAGGAACCTAGATAATTCGATATACTATTTTACACTACTTATCAGTTGTACTCGAGCACATAAATCATGTATAATCCTCAATATATTCAGGGTATAAGAAAATCTTATACAAATTTTTTTTCTTTTTTCTATGTGATTGAGAGAGGCAAAAGGCAGAACTGCCTATAGCGAGTGCCTTCCCCATAGTTGAAAGAGTGACAGGGCCAAAATCAAGGGACGTTCGAGCCAAAATGCCTGGACACACGGAGTTTGAAGCAATTTAAGTCATAGGAAGAGGGAAAGACTGATTCTGGGAGAGAGTTCCAGAGCTCAGCTGTTGAGTAGAAGAAAGTTTGAGAGTAACGTTTCACTCTTGGGTTGGAGAGTTGCACAGAGTAGGGGTGGGATTTAGTTGCAAGACAGGTACCACGTGCCCTACGTAAAGGAGGTGGTATACACTGGGAAAGCTCTGAGGAACACTGATTATTATAGTAGCGATAGATTAGCGAGAGAGATGCAACATTGCGGCGGGGAGAGAGAGATGGCAGAGAGTTGGTGAGTGGACGGGAGTTAGTGATACGAAAGGCATTCTTTTCAACTTTGTCTAGGAGAGTGGTGTGAGAGGAACCTCCCCACACATGTGAACAATACTCAATACAAGGATGCACTATGCCCCTGTACAGAGCAAGAAGCTGTGCAGGGGAAAAGAACCCCCTAAGGCGGTTGAGCACACCCAGCTTCTGGGATGCTGCCTTAGCAAGACTGGTAATATGGTCCTTCCAACTGAGAGGGGAAGAAAGAGAGACACCAAGAATATTGAGAGAAGAAGAAGGATTGATTTTTGTATTGTTGAAGAATAAGGGATAGTCCTCTGGGAGTTCCTTACGGGTAGATAGATGGAGAAATTGGGTTTTGGAAGCATTAAAGGTAACAAGGTTTTCTCTGCCCCAATTGGAGATAGTAGTTAGATCAGAATTTAAGAGTTCTATGACTTCATTACGTTTGTCGTTGAGGGATTGCTGGCTGGGGCGTTCTGAAAAACTAATGGAGTAGTGTAAGGTTGAGTCGTCTGCGTATGAATGGATGGGAATTAAGGTACAGTTGAGGAGATCATTTATAAAAATTAGAAAGAGAATAGGAGATAGGACAGAGCCCTGAGGAACACCGGAGTTTATAGGGTGAGGAAGTGAACAATGGCCGTCCACAGCCGCGGCTATGGAACGGCCGGAAAGGAAATTAGAGACAAAGGCACAGATGGAGGGATTTAAACCGAAGGAGGGTAGTTTAGAATTTAAAAATTTGTGCCAGACTCTATCGAAGGCTTTCGATATGTCTAGTGCAATAGAAAAAGTCTCACCGAATTCCCGAAAGGAGGATGACCAAGAGTTAGTAAGATATGAAAGAAGATCACCAGTAGAGCGACCCTTAAGGAAGCCATACTAGCGATCTGAGAGCAGATTATGAGAAGAGAAATGCTTAAGAAATTTGGAAGCAAGAATAGTTTCAAAAACTTTAGAAAGACAAGAGATGAGAGCAATTGGACGATAGTTGGAGGGTTGAGAGCGGTCACCCTTCTTTGGGGCTGGTTGAATGTGAGCAAATTTCCAGCATGAAGGGAAGACATTAGAGGATAGACAGAGACGAAAGAGTTTGCCTAGGCAGGGAGTCAGCACGAAAGCACAGTTTTTGAGAACAACAGGAAGAACACCTTCCGGACCATACGCCTTATTAGTATTAAGCCCAGAGAGGGTAGAAAGTACATCTTTAGAAGAGAATAGGATATTAGGCATAAGTAAGAGAGAGGAGGGTGGAGAGGGAGGAATAGCACCGGAATCATCCAAGGTGGAGTTTCTAGCAAAAGTTTGAGCGAAGAGTTTAGCTTTGTCAGAGGAAGAAGTGATGGTTGTGCCATCAGAGTGGAAAAAGGGGAGGGAAAGATGAGGAAGAGAAATTGTTGGAGAGGTTTTTGGCTGGATGCCAGAAAGCTTGGGAAGAGCTAGAGTTGGATAGTTCAGTGCATTTATTATTGATGAAATAGTGTTTGGCAAGTCGAAGAACAGATTTGGCTTGATTCCGGGCAGAAACATAGGAAGAATGAGAGTCTTGAGTTTTAAGGCGTCGGTACCGTTTGAATGCTTCCTCCTTATTGTGGACAGCAGTAGAACAGGCGTGAGTAAACCAAGATTTTTTAGCATTAGTCTGAGAGAAAGAGAATGGAATGTATGCTTCCATGCCCGATAGGATTACCTCGGTAATGCGTTCAGCACTCTCCGAGGGTCCCCGGCCACGGAAGCAGAAATCATTCCATGGGAAATCAAAGAAGTACTGCCGGAGAGCCTCCCAGTCGGCAGCGCCGAAGTGCCACAAGCGCCGCCAGCTAGGAGGATCGGGTGGTCGTACTGGAGAGATAGGACAGGTGACAGAGATAAGTTTAACCCGCAAGGCGCGATAAGCCTCACGGAAGTACCTGTATAGCGTACGCGATATGTCTCCCGGAAGGAAGACCATGAAAAAAAACTTCCAAAATGCCCCACGGGCAATACAAACAGAGCAATACATAATTAGGTGAGATAATTCCTCTTTAGTACTTTCTACCACTCCTCCACGTTTGTACCCCCACCTTTTTCCGCCCTCTTCAGTTATCGGCTATTTTTCCTCTTATTTCTCTCATTTATCAGGTATTTTCCGCGCCACTTATCGTTAGGCGAGCTCGGAGACATGTGCGAGTCAGATAAAGACCCTCTAGCAACCAGAGACCTCTCCCGGGCCACTCAGTTACTTGCGAGACATTGCAGAGGAGATATATATGTCTCTCACCCGGCTGCCTCAGAATACGACCACCCGGCGAAAATATAAGTTTTCCATCACTCAATTGCTGTTCCCACTACTATTATTTCTCTTCAATGTTCATCATATAAGTAAAATAAACGCACATGGAGAAGAAATAATGCTTTATATGGTAAATATAACAAATTTTGTCCGAATCACAGGGTTTAATTGTGCATATTTTGACATTTTTAGACACCTCATTTTCACTCTCCTCGGATTAAGATAATATCCGATACATCGAATATGCTGGGTATAGGATTAAACCGCCCGTATGCAGGCGGGATTTAGTGCATAATATCTATATACCAGTGACTTGATTGACAAATATACCAGGCGCTGTGAGAATCCCTGAGTGTGATTTTATAGAATACTAGTTGCTTGATTTGTTGTCTAGATTGTTGTGGTAAAGAGGCTATGGGTTAGGTCTGGGAGGCAACATCTGCAGAGCACCAAGCTGGGAGCCAACACCACGTACAACTGTGTGTGGTCATCACAAAGCTTCAGATTTAAACCAGAGGCCAAGGGCAGTACATAAGCAAAACAAAAACAACAACGGTTTGATGGTCTTAATATGATGGCTTCCTGTTTAGCATATTAGTTTTGAAATGTTAAGACGTTCGTTTAGTTAGTTTGGCGATTTTTGAGACCTTTCACCTCGTATTTTTTTCAATGCTAAGACCTTTCGTGCCATTTAGGTGAGTTTTTGTTTTTCTGGCGAACGATAGCGAGCCTGTAATTTTAGAAGGAACTGGCCTTCGGCCGGGACATTTTCCTCGATAAATGTACAAATATATCTTGAAGGGGGGTCTTTGGGTGTTTGTTTTAAGCTTGATGGAGGTCTAGGATGGAAACTAAAATTGTTAGTAAAACAATAAATATATAATCAAATAAATACGCCCAACCCCCCTTAAAAGCAGCACTAACAAGGGATGCCAAAGCTGTAACACTAACATATTCCTACAGCGACTATACCCTGTTTCTGTTCAACTGGCGGTAAATTGCAAAGTTCCCATCAAGATTTAAAAAAAAAAAAAAAAATTGTAGTGAAGTATGATGGTAATTATACAACCTTGGTCTTAATATGAAGCAGAGACATAGTAGTTTCATAGTTGTTTCCATTAAATATCGATAAATTAGCTGCTAGGGGATTCAATTTACCGTCAGATGAAATGTAATGAGTATAGAACTAACTGTACATGACGACTTTGTTAATCCGGATGTATCTTATAAGGCTAATTCACCAACCTAATGCACATCAATCGTTGTAGTATTATCTTATAAGGCTAATTCACCAACCTAATGCACATCAGTCGTTGTAGTATTATCTTATAAGGCTAATTCACCAACCTAATGCACATCAGTCGTTGTAGTATTATCTTATAAGGCTAATTCACCAACCTAATGCACATCAATCGTTGTAGTATTATCTTATAAGGCTAATTCACCAACCTAATGCACATCAGTCGTTGTAGTATTATCTTATAAGGCTAATTCACCAACCTAATGCACATCAGTCGTGTAGTATTATCTTATAAGGCTAATTCACCAACCTAATGCACATCAGTCGTTGTAGTATTATCTTATAAGGCTAATTCACCAACCTAATGCACATCAGTCGTTGTAGTATTATCTTATAAGGCTAATTCACCAACCTAATGCACATCAGTCGTTGTAGTATTATCTTATAAGGCTAATTCACCAACCTAATGCACATCAGTCGTTGTAGTATTATCTTATAAGGCTAATTCACCAACCTAATGCACATCAGTCGTTGTAGTATTATTATTTTAGTGTTATTCCTTAAGCCGGTATCACACAGGAGCTTTTATAGTCAACATTCGATGATCAAAACAATTCTGACAACAGTTCCGGATTATGCACTGGTATCGGAAACTAGACTGATGGTAGATGAATTTAGGTGACATCAATATTTTACATGTTGAACTCATAAGCTGCCAGACCAGTGTTGAGGATAAATGTTGAGGGAAAAAGTGCTCGCGTGATACCAGCTTTAGTCAACCAACCCAGGGACATAATTTATACCTCCGACCTCGCCATAGTCGTTGTTCTAAGGGGGAGGTAGTTGCTTTTACCTCGCCATAGTCGTTGTTCTAAGGGGGAGGTAGTTGCTTTTACCTCGCCATAGTCGTTGTTCTAAGGGGGAGGTAGTTGCTTTTACCTCGCCATAGTCGTGTTCTAAGGGGGAGGTAGTTGCTTTTACCTCGCCATAGTCGTTGTTCTAAGGGGGAGGTAGTTGCATTTACCTCGCCATAGTCGTTGTTCTAAGGGGGAGGTAGTTGCTTTTACCTCGCCATAGTCGTTGTTCTAAGGGGAGGTAGTTGCTTTTACCTCGCCATAGTCGTTGTTCTAAGGGGGAGGTAGTTGCTTTTACCTCGCCATAGTCGTTGTTCTAAGGGGGAGGTAGTTGCTTTTACCTCGCATAGTCGTTGTTCTAAGGGGGAAGTAGTTGCTTTTACCTCGCCATAGTCGTTGTTCTAAGGGGGAGGTAGTTGCTTTTACCTCGCCATAGTCGTAATACTAAGGGGGAAGTAGTTGCCTTTACCTCGACATAGTCGTTGTTCTAAGGGGGAGGTAGTTGCTTTTACCTCCATAGTCGTTGTTCTAAGGAGGAGGTAGTTGCTTTTACCTCGCCATAGTCGTTGTTCTAAGGGGAGGTAGTTGCTTTTACCTCGCCATAGTCGTTGTTCTAAGGGGGAGGTAGTTGCTTTTACCTCGCCATAGTCGTTGTTCTAAGGGGGAGGTAGTTGCTTTTACCTCGCCATAGTCGTTGTTCTAAGGGGGAGGTAGTTGCTTTTACCTCGCCATAGTCGTTGTTCTAAGGGGGAGGTAGTTGCTTTTACCTCGCCATAGTCGTTGTTCTAAGGGGGAGGTAGTTGCTTTTACCTCGCCATAGTCGTTGTTCTAAGGGGGAGGTAGTTGCTTTTACCTCGCCATAGTCGTTGTTCTAAGGGGGAGGTAGTTGCTTTTACCTCGCCATAGTCGTTGTTCTAAGGGGGAGGTAGTTGCTTTTACCTCGCCATAGTCGTTGTTCTAAGGGGGAAGTAGTTGCTTTTACCTCACCATAGTCGTTGTTCTAAGGGGGAGGTAGTTGCTTTTACCTCGCCATAGTCGTTGTTCTAAGGGGGAGGTAGTTGCTTTTACCTCGCCATAGTCGTTGTTCTAAGGGGGAGGTAGTTGCTTTTACTCGCCATAGTCGTTGTTCTAAGGGGGAGGTAGTTGCTTTTACCTCGCCATAGTCGTTGTTCTAAGGGGGAGGTAGTTGCTTTTACCTCGCCATAGTCGTTGTTCTAAGGGGGAGGTAGTTGCATTTACCTCGCCATAGTCGTTGTTCTAAGGGGGAGGTAGTTGCTTTTACCTCGCCATAGTCGTTGTTCTAAGGGGGAGGTAGTTGCTTTTACCTCGCCATAGTCGTTTGTTCTAAGGGGGAGGTAGTTGCTTTTACCTCGCCATAGTCGTTGTTCTAAGGGGGAGGTAGTTTGCGTTTACCACGCCATAGTCGTTGTTCTAAGGGGGAGGTAGTTGCTTTTACCTCGCCATAGTCGTTGTTCTAAGGGGGAGGTAGTTGCTTTTACCTCGCCATAGTCGTTGTTCTAAGGGGGAGGTAGTTGCTTTTACCTCGCCATAGTCGTTGTTCTAAGGGGGAGGTAGTTGCTTTTACCTCGCCATAGTCGTTGTTTCTAAGGGGGAGGTAGTTGCTTTTACCTCGCCATAGTCGTTGTTCTAAGGGGGAGGTAGTTGCTTTTACCTCGCCATAGTCGTTGTTCTAAGGGGGAGGTAGTTGCTTTTACCTCGCCATAGTCGTTGTTCTAAGGGGAGGTAGTTGCTTTTACCTCGCCATAGTCGTTGTTCTAAGGGGGAGGTAGTTGCTTTTACCTCGCCATAGTCGTTGTTCTAAGGGGGAGGTAGTTGCTTTTACCTCGCCATAGTCGTTGTTCTAAGGGGGAGATAGTTGCTTTTACCTCGCCATAGTCGTTGTTCTAAGGGGGAGTAGTTGCTTTTACCTCACCATAGTCGTTGTTCTAAGGGGGAGGTAGTTGCTTTTACCTCGCCATAGTCGTTGTTCTAAGGGGGAGGTAGTTGCTTTTACCTCGCCATAGTCGTTGTTCTAAGGGGGAGGTAGTTGCTTTTACCTCGCCATAGTCGTTGTTCTAAGGGGGAGATAGTTGCTTTTACCTCGCCATAGTCGTTGTTCTAAGGGGGAGGTAGTTGCTTTTACCTCGCCATAGTCGTTGTTCTAAGGGGGAGGTAGTTGCTTTTACCTCGCCATAGTCGTTGTTCTAAGGGGGAGATAGTTGCTTTTACCTCGCCATAGTCGTTGTTGTAAGGGGGAGGTAGTTGCTTTTACCTCGCCATAGTCGTTGTTCTAAGGGGGAGGTAGTTGCTTTTACCTCGCCATAGTCGTTGTTCTAAGGGGGAGGTAGTTGCTTTTACCTCGCCATAGTCGTTGTTCTAAGGGGGAGATAGTTGCTTTTACCTCGCCATAGTCGTTGTTCTAAGGGGGAGGTAGTTGCTTTTACCTCGCCATAGTCGTTGTTCTAAGGGGGAGGTAGTTGCTTTTACCTCGCCATAGTCGTTGTTCTAAGGGGGAGGTAGTTGCTTTTACCTCGCCATAGTCGTTGTTCTAAGGGGGAGGTAGTTGCTTTTACCTCGCCATAGTCGTTGTTCTAAGGGGGAGATAGTTGCTTTTACCTCGCCATAGTCGTTGTTCTAAGGGGGAGGTAGTTGCTTTTACCTCGCCATAGTCGTTGTTCTAAGGGGGAGGTAGTTGCTTTTACCCCCTCATGTTTAGTCCCATTAACTTTGAGATTTTAAGACGTTCTTTCCATTAGTTTGGCGATTTTGAGACCTTTCGCCTCGTTTCTTTGTCATTATTAAGACCTTTCGTGCCATTTAGGTGTGTGTGTTTTTTTCCTGGCGAGCGTTAGCGAGCCTGTAATTTAGAAGGAACCAGCCTCCGGCCGGGACATTTTTCTACCGAAAACTGTACAAATATATCTTGAAGGGGGGATCTAGGGGGTGTTTCTTTAAGGTTGACGGAGGTCTAGCGATGAGAATGAACAAATACATTAATAAATTATATACATTTAACATAAAACAAGCAGTACCCCCTTAACTGAAGATATACCCTTATACAGATTACTATATGTACATTTTTAGCCTCATAAATGTTGCTAACCATATAAGGTACACGTAAATGTTGCTAACCATGTAAGGTACACGTAAATAAGCTTCGATATCCACATCATTGATATTTCCGGGTCCTCTTGGCCCATGGTGATATACTGATAATAAATACCGCACACACAATAGCACAATAATATATGTCAGTGATATAGCAATATGAGAGAGAGAGAGAGGGGGGGGGGGGATTCTGGATATTGATTCAATTATGTGCAAAGGTTAGGCTGAAGGAGAGATATGTATAACTCTATTATATATAACACGCAAACACTAATATTTCAGACACACACAAACACACTCCTTGATAACAATAGACGAGCCTCAATCAAAGAGAGAGTTAACAGGGGGAAGTGAGACAAGCTTGGCAGAAAGAAAAATAAATACCTTGAGGAAGCGACTGAGATGGAAAGGGGGACGTTTGCCAGTCATTTCATTAACAACTCTGCCATTTGACATTTATAGTTTGTTTGTTTATTTGCATTTCAAATAAGTTTAGTTAGGGTAACACTAAGTAAGTGTTAATAGAGCAATATTTTTAGTTAACCCATTCAGTGCCGGTGACGTCCTTTTCATTATATTCAAGCCACTATTAGATTATTTTATTCAGCTTAGGAAGGATGTCTACCGATGAAAAAGGCTACAAACTATCTCAATTAATTTATATAGATACCATAATTTATATCCTTCCAAACCTTCATAGAATCGTCTAAATATACCTGAAATCAAACATGAAAGACGTCGCTGGTACTGCATGGGTTAAGGTAAGGAGAGAGGTTTTAACCTTAACATAGTTAAGGATGATCAGCATAGATTATGAGTGATTCGAGGATCACTTTACCAAACTTTGACCTCAGATGATCTGGGGATTGTGTTCACGGAGAAATGGCGGTTATATTTAATAGGTAGCCTCCTCTGTTTCCACTGACCAACCTAGTGAACAAGCCTACATCTTTTCTATCTTAAACGACCTAGAGCAGTTGGTCCAGCAACTCACCCATATCCCGGATCGCTTCGGAGATCGACCCAACATTCTTGACTTGTTTCTAACCTCTAACTCTTCTGCTTATTCTTGTAAATCTTTTCTCTCCTTTAGGCTCCTTCGACCATAAACTAATATCTGTTACTTATCCTATCTCTCCGGTAAGGACACCCGATCCTCCCAATCGGCAGCGTTTGTGACACTTTGGAGCTGCCGACTGGGAGGCTCTTCAGCAGTACTTCTTTGATTTCCTATGGAATTACTTTTGCTTCCGTGGCCGGGGACCCTCGGAGAATGCTGAACGCATTACCGAGGTAATCCTATCGGGCATGGAAGCATACATTCCATTTTCTTACTCTCAGTCTAATCTCTAATGCCAAAAAATCTTGATTTATTCACGCTTGTTCTACTGCTGTCCGCAACAAGGAGGAAGGATTCAAACGGTGCCGACACCTAAAAACTAAAGAATCTCATTCTTCCTGTGTATCTGCCCAGAATCAAGCCAAATCTGTTCTTCGACTTGCCAAACACTATTTCATCAATAATAAATGCACTGAATTATCCAACTCAAGGTCTTCCCAAGCTTTCTGGCATCTTTCCAAAAACCTCTCCAACAACTTTTCTTTCTCGTCTTTCCCTCCCCTTTTCCACTCTGAAGGCACAACCATCACTTCTTCCTCTGATAAAGCTTAACTCTTCGCTCAAACTTTTGCTAGAAACTCTACGTTGGATGATTCCGGTGATATTTCTCCCTCTCCACCCCCTCTCTTCTACTTATGCCTAATATCCTAATATCTTCTAAAGATGTACTTTTTACCCTCTCTGGGCTTAATACTAAGAATGCGCACGGTCTGGACGGTGTTCATCCTGTTGTACTAAAAAACTGTGCTTCCATGCTGACTCCCTGCCTAGGCAAACTCTTTCGTTTCTGTCTCTCCTCCTAAGTCTTCCCTTTTTGTTGCAGGTTTGCTATCATTCAACCTGTCTCAAAGAAGGGTACCCGCTCTCAACCTTCCAACTATCGTCCAATCTCGCTCATCTCTTGTATCTCTAAAGTTTGAGAAAATATTCTTGCTTCCAAAATTCTTAAGCATTTTTCTTCTCATAATCTACTCTCAGATCGCCAGTATGGCTTCCTTAAGGGGATATCTCCACTTGATGGATTTTTTCTTGACCCCTTTCTCCCTCATGTTTAGCCCCATTGCTTTTGATATTATAAAACGTTTGCCCCATTAGTTTAGCGATTTTAAGAACTTTCACCCCATATTAAGACCTTTCGTGCAATTCAGGTGTCGATTTTATCCTGGCGAGCGATAGCGAGCCTGTAATTTAAGAGGAACCGGCCTTCGGCCGGGAAATTTTTCTACCGAAAAATGTACAAATTCATCTTGAAAGGGACTCAAGGGGATGTAATTTTAAGCTTGATGGAGGTCTAGGGAACAAACTAAATACCTCCCCTTAAGGGTCGCTCTACTGGTGATCTTCCTTCATATCTTACTAACTCTTGGTCATCCTCCTTTCGGGACTTCGGTGAGACCTTTTCTATTTCACAAGACATATCGAAGGCCTTGGATAGAGTCTGGCACAAATCTGCGGCGTTGGACGGCCATCGCTCACTTCCACATCCTATCAACTCCGGTGTTCCTCAGGGCTCTTTCCTATTTCCTATTCTCTTTCTAATGTTTGTAAATGTTCTTCTCAACTTCAGTCCCATCCATTCATACGCAGACGACTCTATCTTACACTACTCATTTAGTTTTCCAGAATGCCCCAGCAAGCAATCCCTCAAAAGCAAACGTAATGAAGCCATACAACACTTATCTTCTGATCTAACTACCATTTCCTATTGGGACAGATTTTTTGTTATTGCCTTTAATGCTTCCAAAACCCAATTTCTCCATCTTAATACCCGTCGGAACTCCCAGAGGACTATCCCTTATTCTTCAACAATACAAAAATCAATCCTTCCTCTTCTCACAATATTCTTGGGGTCTCTTTCTCGTCTGCTCTCAATTGAAAGGACCATATTACCAGTCATTCTAAGGCAGCCTCCCAGAAGCTGGGTGTGCTCAACCGCCTCAATGGGTCCTTTACCCCTGCACAGCTTCTTGCTCTGTACAGAGGCACACTGTGTCCTTGTATTGAGTATTGCTAACATGTGTGGGGGGAGGATCTTCACACACCACACTCCTAGGCAAAGTAGAAAGGAAAGCCTTTCGTATCATTAACTCCCGTCCACTCACCAACTCTCTGCAATCTCTCTCTCTTCGCCGCAATCTTGCTATTCTATTGCTACTACAATAATCAGTGTTCCTCAGAGCTCTCCCAGTGCATACCACCTCCTTTACGTAGGGTACGTAGTACCCGTCTTACAACACAAACCCACCTCTACTCTGTGCAACTCTCCAACTCAAGAGTGAAATGATACTCCCAATCCTTCTTCTGTTCAACAGCTGAGCTCTGGAACTGTCTCCCAGATTCAGTCTTTCCCTCTTCCTATGACTTAAATTGCTTCAAACTCTGTGTATCCAGGCATTTTGGCTCGAACGTCCCTTGATTTTGGCCCTGTCAATCTTTCAACTCTGGGGGAGGCACTCGATACAGACAGTTCTGCCTTTTGTCTCCCTCACTCATATATTGGCCTAAATAGATTTTTTTTTTTTTACAATGTCGTAATACTGTGCAGAACATAGCCGTATTATTATTGTATTTTTTCTATGTGGATGAGGGAGACAAAAGATAGAACTGTATGTGACAAGTGTCTACTCCAGAGTTGAAAGAGTGACAGGGCTAGAACAAGGGAATATTGAATTAATTTAGGCATTAAATTTTTTTTTTTTTTTTTTTTTTTTTTTTTTTTATTATTTTTTTTTTTTTGTGGCAGAAATAAGTGTGCTGTGCTTGTTTAGTGTACTGTAGAGAAGTAGATAGCGGGAGGAAGCGTCTGTGAGAGCTAGCTGGATCTAAGAGACTGAACTGACAACACACTCAATATACAAACAAAAAAATATGGTGTGTTTAAAGAGCATTCTGCCATCTTGTAATAAAATCAAGGAAGTTACCATCATATCGACATGTCGTATTCAAGTGTCTCGGTAAAAAGTCCGGATAATAGATTTTTTTGTATTTGATTCTGGATTAACCTGTACTATCCCAGTGACGACCGACGGCCTTCAGTAAATAAGTTACATGCCATTACCAGCAACATCCAGCGGCCGCCGTCAGTAATATGTAGTCCTTGTAACTGCCAGTATCGAGTGGTAGCTGCTATCATGACTTGTAAACACTGCTCTGAGGCATTGGCAACACTTCCCAGCTTGGTTGCAAACTTCCACAGGCTGGCTGGGTCAGTGTTTCTCCAACTTTTGAGGTGGGAGGAAGTTTTCTGTTGCCTCTGAAGCCATTTTGGCGACACTGCCTGGTACATGAGGGTACATTTATGGTAATACCCTCTTGTACAATATGGGTTAACATCTTTAAAAAGGTATGTTAGACTTTGGTTATGGGAGGATGGGAGTACTTATTTGCTTATGTATATTTGTATTATCTATTTTCGTTTCCTATTTAGACCTCCATCAAGCTTATATACCCTTAATTGCTGGTGGTCCATTTTAAACTGAATATAATAGTAAACTAGTTGCCAGAATATAATGAAAAGGATGTCACCGGTATTCCATCTATCTATCTATCTATTGCCTGATGCCGTGATCCCCGAAGGGCTGGCCATGAACGAATCGCCCCCATGCACCTCTGTCCCCAGTCAGTCGACGCCCCTCCCCCAACCAGCACCGCCTTCATTCATATACTTCCTCACTCCATCCTTCCACCTCTCCTTCGGTCTACCTCTCCCTCTCTCTCCTTCCACCTCGCTCTCGTACACCCTCTGAGTCATTCTCTCGCTTTCCATACATTCCATATGGCCGAACCATCTCAAGTTGTTCCTTTTCACACTTTCCAGCACATGTACCTCCACACCACACCTCCTTCTTACTTCTTCATTCGTCTGTCTATCCCTCCATGTAACTCCAAACGCACTTCTCAAGTAATTCATTTCCACTGCTCTCACTCTTGGTCTGAGTCTCTCAACCAACGTCCATGCTTTGCTTCCGCAAGTCAGTGTCGGGATTACCACACTGTCATGCAAGGACTTCTTCACTTCCATACTGGCCACCCTATTTCTTGTTACTTCTTTCAGCATTCCTACAACCCTCTTCCCCTGTTGTACCCTCTCCCGCACTTCTTCATCCATAGTCCCATCTTTACTCAACACACTGCCCAGATACTTAAAAGAGTTGACGATCTCCATAGCCTGACCGTTCAACTTCACCTCACACTCTGTGACTTCACCCCTTTCGAAGACCATAACCTTGCTCTTCCCCGCATTTACCTTCAAATTCCATTTTTCGCACACTGTTCCAAACTCATTTACCAAACCCTGCAGCTCCCATTCATTATCGCTCATCAGAACTGTATCATCCGCAAACAGCAGTATAGGCAGCTTCCACTCATTTCCCTCCCTTTTCAGCAATACACCAACAACCACTGCTCTTGATAGTATTTCTTTCATGACTCCATCCATATATACAGTAAACAACCACGGGGACATCACACACCTCTGTTTCAACCCAACATTCAGAACTCGCTCTGTTCACTCTCCACACGTACTGCCGCCTTTGCACCCTCATCCATACTCTTCACTGCTTTCAGCAACTTGCCATCTACTCCGTATATTCTAAGTACTTTCCACAAACCTTCTCTATCCTCTCTGTCATAGGCCTTCTCCAAGTCCATAAAGGCAACATACACCTTTTGTTTCTTCTCCAGATATTTCTCCACAACACAATTCAGGGTAAAAATCTGATCTACACATCCTCTTCCCTTCCTAAAACCTCCCTGCTCGTCGCCTATCCATTTCTCCGTTCTCACTCTCACTCTCTCAATCACTACCCTACTGTATACCTTCCCTACTACGCTTAGAAGACATATTCCTCGGTGGTTACCACACACTCCTCTTTCCCCTTTGCCCTTATATAGGGGACTATTATGCCAGTCTTCCAGTCATCGGGTGCACTCTCCTTCTCCCATGCTAGTTTGCACATTTTCCATACCCATTCGATCACTATCTCACCACCATACCTCAACATTTCCCCACACACTCCATCTGTTCCTGGTGCTTTCCCCAACTTCACTCTTTTCATGGCTTCCCACACTTCAGACCTCCTGATCCCCACCTCCTCCTCCACTACTTCTCTTCTTCTCCCTCCCATACCATATCCAACTATGTTTGCTAGCTCTTCATTCCTTACATTTAGCAACTCATTGAAGTACTCCCTCCATCTTTCGACTCTCTCTTGCTTCTCGGCTAGCATTCTCCCATTCTTATCTTTCACACCCTTACTGTTTCCCTTGCTACCTTCCCTAACTTTCTTGACTTCTTTCCAGAACATGTTCTTACTCTCCCTCCATTTTACACTCAGATTCCTTCCAAATTCCTCATCTACTCTTCTCTTACTTTCCTTCACTACTCTCTTCACCACCCTCTTACTCTCCACGTACCTCGCTCGTTTCTGTCTCTCGAAATCTTCATTCCCTCTACTACCCTACCACTCTCTATATGCTTTCTTCTTTTCTTCCACAGCTATTTTCACCTCTTCTGTCCACCTTTCACTCCCCTCCCTCTTCTCCTCACTCCACACACCTCCTCACATTCTGCACAGATCTCTTCCTTAAACACCTTGCTCATCTCCTCCACTTTCTCCATAACTTCCAGGTCGAACCCACCTAGTCGTCTTTCTACTGCTCTCCTGTACTCTTCCCTGATTTCCTCCTCCTGTAACCTCTCCAACCTCCTCACCATTCCACCTTCCTCTCGCCTCCCTCCAGGTTTCCTCACCCACTTTTGTTGTATCCTAACCTTAGCTACTACTACATATTGATCAGACAGACCCCCTCCAATACCCCTATACACCTTAGCATCCATCACAGATTTCTTCATTCGTTCATCCACACATGCATAATTATTCAATCAATGACTTTCGTTCCACCACTGTCTTATCCTTCATCGTCCACACCCGTTTCCACGTGTACCTGTGGATCATTCTGTGTCGGAAGAAGGTATTAAATGGGTTAAATCGATATTGTTTGTAAGGTTAGACTGAAGCAGGAAATTGTAAATGGGGTTTCATTAGCTACAGAAGGATTTCTTTGTAGAGATTTAAGCTGGTATTACACAAGCGATTTTTCCCTCAACACTTATCATTAACACTGGTCTGGCAGCTTATGAGGTTATCATTTATAATATTCCTGCTACCTAAATGTATCTATCATCAGTCTAGTTTCCGATACCTGTGCAAAATACTCCAGAAATATTGCCAGAAAAATGTTGATCATCGAATGTTTACTAAAAAAACTCTTGTGTGATACAGGCTTTACGCTTAGTCTAATACCTTTAACCCATTATTCTATTGTTAATTATATTACAGCATGGTTTTCTATTAGAGTATTGGTATGTATGTATGTATGTATATACTCAGGCACATTCCCCATAGCTGGGGATGGCCGACTCGAGACAGAGTCCGAATTGAAACATTTAAATATCCAATTCTTAGGGTCTGGGATCACTTTCGCACTCCCTCACCCTTTTTCTGTCTCGTGTAGTAGTTTATAAATTATAAAAGAGGATAGCAACTTATTAAGGTTTCAAATTTATATAAATAATTGTACCTCAAAATTATTGCATAGGGCGGTTGTAGCCTACGTTAGCAACCCTTCTTTGAAATGAGGTTGATAAACGGACGAAATACATTGGTGGAGGAGAGTCTTTTGTGGCCACACCTACGGAGATGAAAGTAGTTTGGATCAATTATGCGGAATACTCTACAACACTTCTAAGCACAGTGAGTGTAGAGAATGCCATGAAAAGACGCTAAATATATGTAATTAATAATGAGTAAGAAACTATAATAGCCTAACCTTCGTCTGGACTGATCCAGTTTAGGTGGTACAATCTATGTCGCCAGGTTCTCCACTGCTCACTATCCACATAATTGCCAGCTCTCTCCCACTTCTGTCCGTGTTCATCTTGCAACATTTTCTTAACCATGTATGTCTTGGCCAGGCTCTTGATCTATTGAGCACAGTCGTGAGTAACTTTTGCAGCGGCAATGATGGCTAATTAGCATAAAGATTTTTATTAAACTCAGCAAGGCCTCTCTTTGAGAAAAGGCTAAGACATGCTTCGCAAAGTGCTGATTCATATTCCTATCTAGCATCAGATTGTCGAGTCTCCCTCTGAAAGAAAAGTATCAATAATTAAAGACTGTGCTTCCCCTTGGCTTAGCTTCTACATAGTGATTCGAGCAAATTGCCTTACCCATTACAATAACTTTCCTTTCAGGTCCACTGTCTCAGTTGTCAGATCAATTCACACCCCAGATCAACTCACTTTCAACTAGTTGTCCAACCATCAGATCACCTGACATGTAAGTATTTGTTATGTGTTCCTTTCTCTGAATGCACACATAGACTGTACCTAGCTCTTCCGGCCCCATACCTTGCTTGATACCTTAACTCCTACTGTACCATTGGGTACTACCATAAAAGTCCCCCCCAGTCCCAAGCAATGTGGCCAAAATGGCAAGATATAGCAACCTCTTACCTCAAAAGATGGAGGAATACTGCCTCTCCCATTCTGTAGAGTCTTGTATATAAGCTGAGAAGTGTTGCCAAGGTCTAGAGCAGTTCTCAAACGTCGTGGTAACAGGCACTGCCTGATACTCGCAGAAGTTACAAGGATCGTATATTACTGACGGCTGGCAGCCGTCACTGGGACTGGGGAGTGATTTATCTACTGACGGCAGAGAGTACTGGACGGGTTAAGAAACACGATCAATATGATAATTGTATATTCATAAATAATGTATCTGTATCTCTGGTAAGGAAATGTTTTGGTTTCAGAGGCATCCAAAAGGAGCCATAAAGAAGACCCCAGAAGAGCAGAAGTACAGTACAAGAGCAGGAGAAGAAACCAAAGCCAGGCACTGCCTGAGACACCAGGAAAACTAACCTCCATAGAGAGAGGAACACAGTGTATTATAGCTATTTGTTCTTGTCTTATGATATCCTTTCATAACTATTACATTCAACAATACACACCCTATCCCTTACTTTTGAACCATAATATCCTGCTTGTATAATACCAATGTAATGCAACATAAAACATTTACTACATTATAAGTCTGTCCAAGTGATTACATAAGGGTCCACTAAAACTAATATCTTCAACCATTATCACCAAATGAAATAAGGTCAGGACATTAGCCTATACCAAATTACCAAGCTTGATAAAACAGTCCTTCATAAAAGTGTGCTGAACCATAGCTCCTTTAACCCTGCACAACATCTTACTTTATAAATAGGCACTATGCGCCCATGCTTCATGTAACTTTTGCATGTGTATGTGTGTGTGTGGGGGGGGGGGGGGGGGTAATCCCTATACCGCAATTCTCGAAAATGTAAAGACAAAATCATTTTGTATCATCAACGCACCTCCTCTTACTAATTATATAGATCAACTCTCTACACTCCACAATCTTGCGTGTCATTCACTTTTTTACCTCTATTTCTATAATCTAAGTACTTTCAAGCTTTTCCAGTCTATACCTCCTCCCTTACAGTGTATGTAACACCCACCTTTGAACACATTCACATTCTGTCTAACTCTCTAAACCAAAAGTGAACCAGTTCTCCCAGTATTTCTTCCACTCAGCAAATAACTCTAAATCTCTCTCAGTCTATCATTCCCTCATCCTATGACATAATCTGCTTCAAATCCTGTGTGTCCAGTTTTTTGGACTATCATACCTTGATTTTAGTTCTCTCTCACTCTTTCAATTTGTTTAGGGACCTTTGTTGCAAGCAGATTTCCAATTGTCTCCTTCATACACATTGGAATATACAGTATATATATATTATGTCAGTAGTAGGTACATTTCCAGGATATCTAATTTTGTAGATGAAGAGTAGGACAAGAGTCACAACAGTATTTTTTGTTTCTATGTGATTGAGGGAGGCAAAAGGCATTACTGCCTATAGCGAGTGCCTCCCCCATAGTTGAAAGAGTGACAGGGCCAAAATCAAGGGACGTTCGAGCCAAAATGCCTGGACACACGGAGTTTGAAGCAATTTAAGTCATAGGAAGAGGGAAAGACTGATTCTGGGAGAGAGTTCCAGAGCTCAGCTGTTGAGTAGAAGAAAGTTTGAGAGTAACGTTTCACTTTTGGGTTGGAGAGTTGCACAGAGTAGGGGTGGGATTGAGTTGCAAGACGGGTACCACGTGCCCTACGTAAAGGAGGTGGTATGCACTGGGATAGCTCTGAGGAACACTGATTATTATAGTAGCGATAGAATAGCGAGAGAGATGCAACATTGCGGCGGAGAGAGAGAGATTGCAGAGAGTTGGTGAGTGGACGGGAGTTAATGATACGAAAGGCCTTCCTTTCAACTTTGTCTAGGAGAGCGGTGTGAGAGGAACCTCCCCACACATGTGAACAATACTCAATACAAGGGCGCACTATGCCCCTGTACAGAGCAAGAAGCTGTGCTGGGGAAAAGAACCCCCTAAGGCGATTGAGCACACCCAGCTTCTGGGAGGCTGCCTTAGCAAGACTGGTAATATGGTCCTTCCAAATGAGAGCAGAAGAAAAAGAGACACCAAGAATATTGAGAGAAGATGAAGGGTTGATTTTTGTATTGTTGAAGAATAAGGGGGGATAGTCCGCTGGGAGATCCGGACGGGTAGATAGATGGAGAAATTGGGTTTTGGAGGCATTAAAGTTAACAAGGTTTTCTCTGCCCCAATTGGAAATAGTATTTAGATCAGAATTTAAGAGTTCTATGGCTTCATTACGTTTGTCATTGAGGAATTGCTAGCTGGGGTGTTCTGAAAAACTAATGGAGTAGTGTAAGGTTGAGTCGTCTGCGTATGAATGGATGGGAATTAAGGTACAGTTAAGTAGATCATTTATAAAAATTAGAAAGAGAATAGGAGATAGGACAGAGCCCTGAGGAACACCGGAGTTTATAGGGTGAGGAAGTGAACAATGGCGGTCCACAACCGCGGCTATGGAACGGCCGGAAAGGAAATTAGAGACAAAGGCACAGATGGAGGGATAGAAACCGAAGGAGGGTAGTTTAGAAATTAAAGATTTATGCCAGACTCTATCGAAGGCTTTCGATATGTCTAGTGCAATAGAAAAAGTCTCACCGAAGTCCCGAAAGGAAGATGACCAAGAGTTAGTAAGATATGAAAGAAGATCACCAGTAGAGCGACCCTTAAGGAAGCCATACTGGCGATCTGAGAGCAGATTATGAGAAGAGAAATGCTTAAGAAATTTGGAAGCAAGAATAGTTTCAAAAACTTTAGAAAGACAAGAGATGAGAGCAATTGGACGATAGTTGGTGGGTTGAGAGCGGTCACCCTTCTTTGGAACAGGTTGAATGTGAGCAAACTTCCAGCATGAAGGGAAGACGTTAGAGGATAGACAGAGACGAAAGAGTTTGCCTAGGCAGGGAGTCAGCACGTATACATGTGTATACATGCAGTTTACATGTTGAGTTATTTATTTGCAAATTTTCGGACGTATCACACATCCATCATCAGGCTATATTTCAACATTCGATCCTAAAAAGAAAGTAACCTAGTGTAAACATATGTTAAGTACAAGCTTTGTATTTAACATATGTTTACACTAGGTTACTTTCTTTTTAGGATAGTATGTTGAAATATAGTCTGATGATGGATGTGTGATACGTCCGAAAATTTTCAAATAAAAAACTCAACATGTATACTGTTGTGGCTCTTGTCCTACTCTCCATCTATATATATATATATATATATATATATATATATATATATATATATATATATATATATATATATATATATATATATATATATATTTTATATATATATATATATATATATATACAGGTATATATATATATATATATATATATATATATATATATATATATATATATATAATTATATACCCGGTAGTTATACTGTATATATACACACAGTATAACTATTGCAACATCAAAATATATTATTGACTTTTCTATTCTTCGAGGTGTTCTCCCACTATTGTTGTCAGTTGGCCTAGACCAGCAGACTCCAGCAGGAACCGTCAGAGGCAGATCAGTAACAACATATTGACTTAAGCCGGAGTCACATGTGCCTTTTTTCGAGCAATTATGGTCTGGAAGCTTAAAAAAATACACTTCATCAGAATTCACCTGCCTAACATAATCCACCTTCAGTTTAGATGCCGATACCAGTGCGAAAAAATTCCAAAACAATACGAGAAAAATATTGCTCAAGGAAAATTGACGGAAAAAGTGCTCGTGTGACAGCGGCTTTAAACCAGTGAACCATCTGGCGCCTGGGAGGAGAGACCAGGATGCCAGATCTAGGAGGCCTGGAGAAGGGGATCAATGAGAAGAAGTTCAAGGGAGAGGTAGCCACCTTTTCTGGACCCCCTTCTCCTTAACCCCTTATTGGCGGCGCGCAACATATGTCGAGTGAAATAAATTTGGACTAACTAGCGGTGCACGACAGCTGTCGAGCGCCATTTTCAGCACGTAATGTTGCTGAGAGAGAGAGCTGAACGGTGGGACGAGCGTAGTAACCTTATGACCGCTCCCCTCGACCACCGTGGACATACTGAACTGTATTCTACTTTCCTCCCCCCTTTCTCACTCGCTACACAGGGAATTATGTAAGGAAATTACCTTATTTCAGGGTTTTTGCACTCGTGTTGCACGATCGTTGCAAGAGAACCAGTGGTCATACAAGGATAGTTCGGGTGTCATTGGAAAACTCTGTTTACGCCCTTCCAGGGATAGATACTTGTTTTACGCTCTGGATCTTATTTAGGCATGAAAATGAGCATGGAAACAACCCTATTTAGGGTAAAAAAAGGTGTTAATGATTAGCATATTAAATTTGAGATTTTAAAATGTCTGTTCCGTTAGTTTGGCGATTTGGGGACCTTTCGCCCAATTTCTTCGTAAATAGTAAAACCTTTTGTGCCATTTAGGTACCAATTTTTTCCTGGCAAGCGATAGCGAGCCTGTAATTTTAGAAGGAGCCGGTCTTTGGCCGGGAAATAAAATTTACAAATTTATCTTTAACGGGGTTCTAGTTTCTTTGTTTTTTTGTAAAGCTTGATAGAGGTCTAACTAAAAAATACATAAACTCATAAACTGCGAAGCTATGGTAGTTCAAACCCTCCCGCCAAGCGAAGGTATTTGGTTCTGTTCTGACGAAAATAGTCATAGTACCATATATATAATTATTACTTATCTATACTGTATGCACCTATTTTGCTTTTAATATGAACATATGAACATTTAAGAGCAATAAAAGAAGTGGCAATAGCATTTGGGGGTGAAAATTACGTATTTTTGCCGCCCTGTCGTATCCTGAGACGAGAGCCGGGGCAGCGTATATACAGTAATCCTTCTTCGAGCTATAGAGCAACACTAAGGCCTTGCACTAGAAGTCTCTCTGTTGCAAGGATCTCTAGCTGCCTCACCCTTGTTAACCCACTGAGCACCAGCTAATAAATAATAAAAACACACTGTAGTACCAGTGGATTTTTTTTTTTTTTTTTTTTTAACAGCTTAACCCTTAAAAAGCGGCCCACCACTTAAGTCGAGTTAAATAAAGCTGGACTATGTGGCGGCGCTCGACATAACTCGAGTGGCAATTTCAGCACGTAATGTGGCTGAGAGACAGAGACAAGTGGTGGCAGGAGACTAGCGAGCGTATGACTGCTCCAGACCACCGCGGCGAACCTACTGACACAAATCTCAGCTCCCTCCTCCCTCTCTCACTCGCTACATACTCAATTATGTACCGAAAGTACCGAATTACCTGCTTTTTGCACTCGCGTTGCACGGTTATTGCAAGAAAACTATCCATCATAGAAGGATCGTTATGGTGTCATTCGAAAGCTCTGTTTATGCCCTTTCAGGGATAGGTACTTGTTTTACGTTCTGGGTCTTATTTAGGCATGAAAATGATCACGTAAACAGCCCTATTTTGGCTAAAAACACCCCGCTGGGCGGTACACATAAATAAACCGCATAGGCCGCTCGTAAGGTGTTAAATAGGTGAGAAATGAAGAAAAACAACACTCACCTCGGTCATTTGGGGGTCCTAAGGGGGGAGGGGGGGCCTCAACCATCAGCTGTTGCCTAGCGCCTCTTCAAGTCTCCCACGCCAGCACACCACAGCTGGGCAAGGCAGCATGGTAGATGTACGATGCGTCCAGTTTTCAAGTGACGGTTATTTACACCACCCGAGCATAATGTGTGCCTTCATAGTTCATATATTAGCAACATGTATCACATAATGTCATTGTAAGTGAAGTTACAGTGTGATATGTGCATAGATTCAAATTTTATAAGTGCCGACGATTGGCAAGCCCCGCGCGCGTCCTGGTTACCATGGCGACTGGCGGCCATCTTGGGCCAAGACAGCAACAGAACGCACGCACGTACACACGACCAGCGGAATGACACTAGTCTGCCACCACTCTCACTTTCATTTTCTGCCTCTCACTCATTCTGTTTATTGATTTTATACTTTATCGTATGATTTATAGTTATAATATGAGTTTTACACATTGTTTTAGGCACTTTTGACTTAGAAATATGGGTTTTGACATTGTATTTTTAGTAGGGAGAGTGTGGGAGGGGGGGTGAGTGTGGGAGGTGGTGGTGAAGGTAGGCGTGGGGGAAGACCATGTACATAGCAACATGACACACTCATCTTCAGCTCGTCTCTTCTGACCCCTACGATGACCTGGCGGAATTTTGAGGAATGCCATGGGGTCTGGCTCATCCTCCTCCTCCTCTTCCGCACTTGATGGGGTATCAACTATGTCTTGGGGACCAGTAGGGGAGCGATACACACTGTATTCCCTTTGTTCCAACATCACGTGGCGACGAGGTAAGTCAGACACTCGTGAAGTAAACAGGACAGCTGTCTTCCTCCCTCCTCCCGCGCGTCCCTCTCCCCACTCCCCACCGCGACTGGACTTGGGGGTTCCCAAGTATTGGCACTGTTCGGCAACATCCTAAGGAATATCCCATACAAATCTCAAGCCTCTAGCTACCATAGGACAAGAGTAAATAAGGTCGAAAGTTGTGGTGAGATAAGCAGGTACACTGTTTTCCCACTCCTCCCGCACATCCCCACCACGCAGCTGGACTTGGGGGTTGCTAAGTATTGCCACTGTTCGACAACATCCTAAGAAATATCCCATACATATCTCAAGTCTCTAGCTACCATAGGACAAGAGTAAATAAGGTCGAAAATCGTGGTGATGTAAGTGGGTAAACTGGCACCACTCAACCGCGCGGCTCGACTTGGGGGTTGCTGAGTATCGCCACTGTTCGGCAACATTCTAAGGAATATTCTATACAATTCTCTAGCCATGAGCTACTATAGGACACAAGTAAATAAGGTCGAAATTGCTGACGCAAGTGCTGCGGCGGTGGGGTTTAGCGTTACATACATTGCCGATGCATCACATGCGTCGCTGGGGTCCGGTGGGTTAAAGAGATCGCGTGCAAATAATCCGATAAAAGAGGGAATAAGAGGAAAAATAGCTGATAATTGAGGAAGGGGGAAGGAGGGGAAGAAGGGGGTGCGGACACATATGTAGGAGTGGTAGAAAGTAATTGAGGGGACTGATCTCACCTAATCACAAATTGCTTTGATTTGAGTGCCACTGGGGTGTTTTTAATTTTGTGTTTTATGCTATGGATCTATTGAGGACGGTCACAGAGCACCACAAAAACCTCTATTGAGGACGGCTGTCATTTATGGGTTATTAACCCTTGTCTAGCGGGACCGGACTTAAGTCGGTCTAGAGAACCATGGACTATATGGCGGGGACCGACTTCAGGCGGAGTGCAATTCTGAGCAATATTTGGCTCTGAGAGAGAGACGAGCGGTGGGAGGAGCGTAGGTCGGCTCTGACCGTTCGGCACGGCTCCCGCGCCAGCACTGGGCCCAGCTCCACACACACCCACACTCACTGCCTCGCTACACAGGGAATTATGTAAGGAAATTACCGTATTTTAGGGATTTTTCCTTCGTCTTGCACGATCGTTGCAAGAGAACGCGTGGTCGTAGAAGGATGGTTCTGGTGTCATTGGAAAGCTCAATTATCGCCCTTTCAGGGATACATTATTGTATTACGCTCTGGGTCTTGTTTATGTATGAAAAAGAGCACGGAAACAAGGTCGTTTAGGGTAAAACCACCCGCTTGGCTGGTAGTAGAAGTTACTGAAGGGCCCGCTCGTAAGGCGTTAAATAATAATATAGACCAAAAAACAAGCACTACCCCCTTGAGGGATGAATGAGGAGACTTGGGAGGATCAAAATTAATATCAAATTGACAGAGGATGATATCTGATTTGAGAGAAGCTGGAAGAGTTGGAAGAAATGGAAGCTGGAAAGAGTTGGAAAGGACAAGATGGAGAGAACCAGTATGATGAATAGATTTTTTTTGTTAAAATAATTCAGTGGCTACAAATATCAGAGAGACGGATCTAAGACACGGAAGCAGGATGATAGGGGCATCACAATGTTAACAAAATAAGGGATATATACTGTATATATATACTGTACTAGCAGGGGTTCCCGGCATTGCCCGGGTAATAATACTGTACCACCATAATCACCATCACTTCTACCACCACTACTACTACCATAATCACCGGCCTCGACCTCCCTGTGCCTCATTAAACGGCGACCTCGATTTCGTCCGCTAAATAACCTCTGATTTTGGATCTGACCTCATTCGTACCCCCATTTTGGGGGGCTGCGAACAACTTTCGTTCATACACCTTTTCGATCGGAGGCCTCCTTCTGCCCAAACGGCCATTTTTTTAATTAATTTTGTTTTCATTTTATTTTCAATTTCGGCCTCGAAACGACCTCTGATCGTGGCCTCGCCCCATCTATGACCTGACCCAGGTCAATTGACACCCACATGCAAAGTTTCAGATCCCCAGGTCCAAAACTGCGGCCGCCAATCATCACAAAACTAATACTACCATAATCACCGGCCTCGACCTCCCTGTGCCTCATTAAACGGCGACCTCGATTTCGGCCGCTAAATGACATCCGATTTTTGATCTGACCTCATCAGTACCCACATTTTTGGGGGCTGCGAACAACTTTCGTTTCATACACCTTTTCGATCGGAGGCCTCCTTCTGCCCCAAACGGCCATTTTTTTCATTTTTTGTTTTTCATTTTTTTTCAATTTCGGCCTCGAAACGACCTCTGATCGTGGCCTCGCCCCATCTATGACATGACGCAGGTCAATTGACACCCACATGCAAAGTTTCAGCTCCTCAGGTCCAAAACTGCGGCTGCCTATTAAGAACGCACAGACAGACAAACAGACAGACACACGAACTGATTTAATAATATAGAAGATAGAAGATAGATAGAAGATATATATATTTTTTTATTTTTTATTTTTTTTATTCTATATTCCAACTACTCCCTCTCGGGCATAGGCTGAGAGCCTGTACATTCATCGCTCAACACGGTGAAGCCTGTGAGGTTCCAGTCTAGGAAGTGAGACAAGTGAAGCACGAGCTACAGCCAGCCTTCATCAACCTGTCATCACAGATGCGAGGCTCTTGGTTGCCCACTCATGGCTCGAAGTAGTCCCACTTCTAAGGCTGCTTCGCCTTTATTCTTCACTGTCTCATCTCCTTGACTCGGACCCTCGGGAGACCTCAGTGATAATGAATAACATGATAACAAGGAAGCGAACTAATGTTACCAAAATGATAAAGATTACAACTTACTAATATAGCTTACTAATAACTAAATATGTGCAGGACAATACTGATGCTTATATTCAAATAAATAGCCTAACCTGGAAGTCCATAAGCCAATGAGTGAAGGAAAACAAGACTATAAGGATGGAATTAAGACAGGACAAGTAACTGGTTGTTTGATATAAACAAAAAGAGCAGAATAATGTAGACATGAAAATACAAAATATTGGGGAGCAGAATACCAAGTACATGAATATTGTAGATGATAGAAAACAACAACGCCACAAGCGCAATAATATATGCAATGAGTGTGCATCTAAATCTGGTATTCTATATTAAGTAAAATGCAATTAAACTTGTTTGTATTATTATTATATTTAATTACCTAGTAAAGGTAACGATATAACACCAGCTTCTAAATATCAGCATGATTAATAAAAACAGTAAACAAAATAATATAAATTCAATTTTGTTTACAGAGCATGTGCCTTGGAGTAAATCTACACCTTTATTGGGTTGTGTGGCATCAAGTTAAAGGCAACTTAAATTAATTACCTCTTTTCTAGTTTTTGTTAAACACAATTCTTACTACAAGTCAGGATTTGTTCATGTTCCTATCGACAACAAAACTTAAGTCATTAAAATGTTAATATGTTGGTGTTTGAATTTGAATACAGGGTGGTGCAGAATTTAGTCACCCAAGAGAAGTCATCAAGGATCATCGTCTCAGGAATCGTCCCCCGGCTCGGTGTAGAGAGCCGATTTTACAACATAGCCACCAGCACAAATCGTTGTCTAGCAAACCTCTGCAGGAAGGAGAACGTGGGATTCGTCGACACCTGGGACAATTTCTACTACGATGACTATTTGTTTTCGGACGATGGAGTTCATCTGAACCAGGTGGGAGCAGCACGCTTTGGGCGTCTTCTCAATGATGCGGTGAAGGATTTTCAGAGAAGAAATCGACTCAGCACAGGACAACCAGGAAGGAGGACCGAAGACAGCGAGGACGGCAACCTACAAAGGAATTAAATACGAATCCGTCAAGAACCGCGAATTTGGATAAAGCTCCACCAACACGACCCAAATTCAAAACCGCCAGGGATAACGACTGAGGTGCGAGGACAGCCATGAATGTAAATGTAGATCCGACCAGAACCAAAAATTCGATGAAAGAACGTTCTGTGAGTTCTAAAACCGCAACTTTAAAGGTTTTCTATGCAAACGCTCGTAGCATACGCAATAAATTTTCAGATTTAGAGGAACTAGTGTTTACAGAAAATTATGATGTGATTGGCATAACAGAATCTTGGCTCAATACAGAAGATAGAGACTTTTTAGCAGAGTATTCACTTCCCGGTTATGTAATGTTTGAGAACAGCCGAATAAATAATAATGGAGGTGGCGTTTTATTTTATATCAAAGAAAGTCTTAACCCGACCCTCGTGTCTAAACCTCAAATTGTGAACGTCGACACATCTTTTGTGCTAATAAAGAATAATAAAGGTGCAAAAATAATACTTGCGTTAATATACAGACCTCCAGCTCAATCAGTGCAAACTGACCGAGAAATTTACGAACAAATTGCAGATGTAAGTAACTCACAAGATACCGTAATTTTTGGCGACTTTAATTTACCTGTGACCAAGTGGGGCGATACTCTTACTGCACACTCCGGACATGACTTGTATACAAACTTGCAAGAGAGTTCGCTTTATCAATTTGTTCGAACGTCGACCCGTGGTAATAACGTTCTTGACAACTTGCAACAAAAGAAGAATTGATAGAGAATTTGAATGTTGGTGATGAATTCAGTAACAGCGACCATCGTACGATAACTTTCACTTTAAAGTTTACTAGTAACGAACCAAATAGTAGCATCGAAAAAGTCCCTAATTTCAAGAAAGCAAACTTCCATAAACTTAGAGCTATGTTTAAAGAAACTGACTGGAGCTCTTTAACACCTTACGAGCGGCCTATGCGGTTTATTTATATGTACCGCCCAGCGGGGTGTTTTTACCCAAAATAGGGCTGTTTATGTGATCATTTTCATGCCTAAATAAGACCCAGAGCGTAAAACAAGTATCTATCCCTGAAAGGGCATAAACAGAGCTTTCCAATGACACCATAACGATCCTTTTATGATGGCTAGTTTTCTTGCAACAACCGTGCAACGCGAGTGCAAAAAGCATGTAATTCGGCACTTTCCCCATACAATTCCGTATATAGCGAGTGAGAGAGGGAGGGAGGAGGTGGGATTCGTGTCAGTAGGTTCGCCGCGGTGGTCTGGAGCAGTCATACGCTCGCTACTCTCCTGCCACCACTTGTCTCTCTCTCTCAGCAACATTACGTGCAGAAATTGCCACACGACCTATGTCGAGCGCCGCCAGATAGTCCAGATTTATTATACTCGACTTATGTTGCTCGCCGCTAATTAAGGGTTAATTAACAATAACGACATTAATACATCTTGGAAGTTATTCGAAACCACTTACCTAAAAGCAGTGCAAGACTGCATACCATCGAAAATAAGGCATCCAGGCCATAATAATAAGCCCAAATGGTGGAATAAAGATATTTCAAACTGCCTGCTTGCTAAAAAATTTGCTAATGATAGATTAAAATCCTCACAAAATGACGAAGAACTGGTGAAATTTGTAGAGCTACGACGCAAAGCCAACAAGTTAATTAAGCAAAGTAAAAAGACCTTAGAGTTACATATTGCGAATCAAAGTAAAACAAACCCGAAAGAATTCTATAGTTATATCAGAAAGAAAAAAGTAGTTACTTCAACTGTTGGACCGTTAGTCGATGAAAATGGAGAATACACCAAAGACGAAGTACAAATGAGTAATGCCCTCAATACCTTCTTTGCATCAGATTTTACAACAGAAGACCTCAGTGATATCCCTACACCATCGCCGATTCAGATTGATAATTCAGATGTTCTAAGCAATATCACCGTTACAGAGAGAGAAGTATTGAATTGTTTAGATAAACTCAAGGTAAATAAAACGCCAGGACCTGATACAATCTCGCCTAGAGTTCTAAAGGAAGCTAAGGATGAGCTCTCCAAACCACAGACATTACTATTCAATAAATTCTTGCAGTCTGGAACTATGCCTGATCAGTGGAAGCTAGCCAACGTAACACCGATATTAAAAAAAGGCAGCAAATCCCTACCCAGTAACTATCGTCCAATTAGCTTAACCTCAGTTGTATGTAAAATGCTAGAAAAGGTCATACGAGACACAATCGTAAATCACTTAGAGGAAAATAACATACTTAAAGATACTCAACACGGCTTTTGTAAAAAACGTTCCTGTTTAACAAACCTCTTAGACTTCTTCCACGATATCCTCAACCTCTACGATGAGAGTAGAGCTGTAGATATTATATACCTTGATTTTCAAAAGGCCTTTGACAAAGTTCCCCACAAACGTTTACTGCTAAAACTAAAAGCGCATGGAATACAAGACTGAATGTTGAAAATGGATAGAAAATTGGCTCAGCAACAGAAAGCAAAGGGTAGTCATAAACGGTAAGGCATCTAAATGGACCAATGTAAGTAGCGGGGTACCCCAGGGATCGGTACTAGGACCAATTCTCTTTCTAATTTACATCAACGACATAGATGAGGGTCTCACCTGTACAATCTCAAAATTTGCTGACGATACAAAAATTGCAAATAGCGTACTCTCAAAAGAACAAGTTGACGATATGCAACACAATCTAGATAAATTGTTATGTTGGGCCCAAATTTGGCAAATGAGTTTCAATGCGGATAAATGTAAAGTACTACATATCGGATACCTAAATGAGAAAGCAAACTATTCGATGAATGGCACTCAGCTTAAGAATGTAAACAGAGAAACCGATCTGGGAGTAACAATATCGAGTAACCTAAAACCGAGTCAACAATGTTCAGAAGTTGTTAAGAAGGCAAACAAAATAATTGGCTTTATAGGCAGGTCATTTGAGCATAAATCCAAAGAAGTTATCCTAACCCTTTACAATTCCTTAGTCCGCCCACTTCTGGAATAGTGCGTTCAATCCTGGTGCCCTTATTACCAAAAGGATATAAACAAGCTAGAACGAGTTCAACGTAGAGTTACCAAAATGATACCTAACCTAAAGAACAAACCATACGAAGAGCGTCTTAGAGAATTAAATCTATTTCCTTTAACCCAGCGCAGATTAAGAGGTGACTTAATTCAAGTGTTCAAAATCATCAAAGGCATCGACAATATGAACTGTAGTAAGTACTTCACTATCGACCAATCTAATTACACGCGGGGAAACGGTTGCAAAATTATTGGTAAATCTTTTAACTCGCACAAATCAAAGTAAATTCTTCAATCGAGTTGTCAACTTGTGGAATGGGCTTCCCCGAAACGTTATAGACTGCATCACCGTTGATTCATTTAAACTCCGCATAGACGAATATCTCTCATCAAACCCGCGACTGACTGCGTTTGTAAATGAATAACTTTATTTTATCCCCCCCTCAGTTACTAACCCCTCTGTCCTCTACTAACTTCATAATCCCACCACGGACATTAGTTCCAGGGCAGTAATTCCCTTTCCAATGTTCCCTTACCCACTCTAAACCACTGTTTGGACACTTGATCCTCAGTGTTTTGGAGGACAAGCAACCTAGAAGGGTCACTAGATCTGTTGTTCTTGATTTCCTTTGTACCTGGCAGACATTGACAATGATGCCTCTTGATATATTTGTGTAGCACAAGCAGTAGCCTGCGTGAACTGCTTAATGGATATATTATTTCAACGATCAATATCTTCACAACCATCACATACATTGCGTATTATAATACCCCTTTATATGGAGAATGAGGAGTAGAAGATTCAGGTATTTTTTCCGTTTTAATACACATATACTTATATGAATAGGCATAAGACGAATTACGCACAACAATAGTGTATTCCCTTTCAAATTGTTGGTGGGTTTTCGATTATTTTCCAAAATTGTCTACAGTTGAAAACACTTGCATGCCTCGGTCAGCAGGGTAATGGAATATTTAAGAGGCGCAGATGTTTGTTCTCTGTAAGTGATCTCGGCCTTCAGGTTGTGCTTGCCCAGCCTCGGGGGGTGTGTCTTCATATACATTATGTTCGACTAATATTTGTATATCTATCTCAAAATCAAAGATGGGCGTTACCTCTCATCCACACTTGACAAATACTGGAGACTCAACAGACACCATCGGCGTTGGGAATTTGGCATCTTCCAAAACCCTCCCTCCAGTATTGAGAGCACCATCTCCGCTACAGGCACCGGTCAATGTTTCACTTTTCTCGACACCACAAGATGTCGTTGCACAGGTGTAGATGAATGAAGATGAGGTCGCTGAGGAGTTTACCGCCCACAAGAGTGTGTCGGAGGGCGAAAATTATGCACGCTCTCAACACAGCTCTGGTAGTGACGCTCCTGTTCACACTTCCACAGCTCATCCGGAGCTTCCTCCTGGACAAGAGGAGACACCACGAACAAGTACTCCGCCTTCGTCGATAGCCATCTCCGAAGAGATGCCATCGCCACAATCACAATGGAAACTCAATATGCAAAGGCCTTGGCAGTGTAATAACTACTCGGGGAGAGACAAGATGAAGTCACTTCCACACCTATACCTATTCCAACTCATTCCTCACAGCTGCTGGCTACAGCACTAGTTTTAGTAAAAGAAACTACTCTCCCTCAGCCACATGGTGTTCCATCTGTTTTTAAACATTTTCCTATGGCGGCACAGAACCTGGGGTTTATGTCTCAAGTCTCATCCCCTCCCCTTGATAAGAATGGCATTAAGGACCTGGTCCTCGAACAAGTGTGTAACACTGACAATCCCAATGGGATCTTCAACCTAGCTAGGCGAGTTAAAAATGACAGTAGGGATATTATAGGTGAACAGTGTGTTAGAAACGATAATGGGAATATTGTGTATGCAGAAAATGAAATCAGAGAAGCATGGAAGGCACACTATGAACGATTGCTAAATGTAGAGTTTGAATGGGATAAGGAACAGCTTAGAATCGAAAAACCAATATCTGGACCCCCTCCTTTGATAGCACCAGCTGTAGTGAGCGACGCAATCAATAAAATGAAGGACGGTAAAGCTCCAGAGTGCTCTGACATTGTCGCTGAGATGATAAAAGCCTCAGGGGAGACTGGTGTCAACTTAGTCACTGAGTTGATAAACACCATTATTAAAGATGAGAAAATCCCAGAGGATTGGTTCAAAAGTGTGATAGTAAATATATATATACAAAGGAGAAGGGGATGCGTAGATAGAGGAAATTATAGGGGCCTGGAAATGCTTGACCATTTCATGAAGGTCTGTGAGAGAGTTTTTGAGGGTTTGATCATGCAAAACATCTCCATTGATGATATGCAGTTTGGTTTTATGCCAGGATGGCGTACAACCGATGCTATCTTCATAGTCAGGCAGATACAGGAAAGATACTTACTAAAAGGCAGGGATCTTTACTTTGTGTTTGTAGACCTGGAGAAGGCCTTTGATAGGGTGCCTAGAGATGTTGTGCAGTGGGCTATGAGGAAACTTGGTGTGGAAGAGTGGCTGGTGCATGTGATAATGAAGATGTATGAGGATTCACGAAGTGCGGTGAGGGTGAAGGGTGTACTGAGTGATGAGTTTGCAGTCCGTGTTGGAGTCCATCAGGGTTCAGTGTTAAGCCCCCTCCTCATTATTATGGCCTTGGAGGCACTGTCTAGAGTTTTTAGAGGCGGACTCCCATTGGAACTGTTTTACGCAGACGATTTAGTCCTAATAGTTGACAGTATGCAAGATGCTGAGGCTAAATTCAGAGAATGGAGAGAGGGCATGGCGAGCAAGGGTTTAAGAGTCAATATTAACAAAACCAAGGTTATGCATTGTTGATTGAGACAAGGCAATGTGGAAAAGAGCGGTGCATACCCATGTGCAGTGTGTGGAAAGGGTGTGGACATTAACTCAATTCAATGTAGCATCTGTCGATGTTGGGTACACCATGGGAGTAAGCGCTGTAGTAGAATAAAGGGACCCCTGCCGAAGGATAAGTCAGAAATAGAGAAATTTGACTGCGTAGTGTGTAAAGGCGAGCTTGTGTTAAGTGATGATCCTGTGGCTGTGAATTTTGGAAATGAGTCATTGAAGCTGGTGAACAAGTTTTTTTACCTAGGAAATACCATCTCTGCCGGTGGTGGGGCCGAGGCTGCCACTGTTGCTAGAATTAGATGTGGCTGGGGGAAGTTCAGAGAACTGCTGCCAATCCTGACCATGAAAAGAATGCCTCTCCCCCTGAAGGGAAAGGTGTATGCCTCATGTGTTAGAAGTGCAATGATGTATGCCTCAGAAACATGGGCTGTTAAAGTAGAGGATGTCAACAGAATGGAACGTAATGAGATGAGAATGGTGAGATGGATGTGTGGGGCCAGGCTACAGGATAGAATAACAAATGTTGAGCTGAGGAGACATTTAGGTATAAAGAGTATTAGCGAGGTGATGCGTACAAGTAGACTGGGATGGTAAGGACATGTGGAGAGAATGGATTAACAAAATTGGGTGAAAAAGTGCAGGTCTGTGATTGTGGAGGGAGCTGCACCAAGGGGTGGACCGAGGAAGACCTGGGATCGGACTATACGTACCGATCTCAAATCCAAGAACTTGACAAGTGAAGCAGCCCTTAACAGGGTTGCCTAGAACGCCGCCATTAGGAAAAGAGACTGAAACTGCACGTATGTGTGGAACATTTTATGTATGTATGTATGTATACCCAAGCAAATATGCCTCTACCATATCTTCCCATCACGTTGTGGTCGATTACCCTAAGCAGTCAGAAGCTGTATCTTCTGTTGTTGGTGACTTCCCTCTCCCTTGCAAATGGGTTGTATAAGTCTGCAGGGAGTCGAAAAAGCTAAGGGCAAATATTTTCGAGGGTGAGATCCTTAACGTAGTCATCAAATTTACTCTATCCCTTCATAACTTAGAATATTTTCAGTATTCCAAATCCCAAACCTTGCCAAAAGCCTCTGCCCATAAGCTATTCAATGATTTAAGTAAACAAGACTGCATGAATGACATAGAGACATTCCAGGATCTGTCTTCCGGCTTCGATTGTCATCCATATCGAGATAATTTTAACAATGCTGTGATTGTAGTCAATAGTTTGGGATTTGGGATTTAGGACTCTAGTCTGATTGGGTCAAGGATGCAGAGATTGTTGCTAAGTCAATCACTGATACGAAGCCTTATGCACTTCCATCGGAGAAACACAACTTTGCCTCCTTATTCCTAACTCAGGCTGATCATGTCTCCGATGAATTGGTAAATTTTCTGAAAGCATCTAAATTGACTTTCACATGTAAAGATAACTTATTATCTGTAGCAACAACTCAGATGGTTGATGAAGATTATTGGCTGAGGCAGAAGGCACTTCGTCAGTTGTCCCAAGTAATTATCTCACGCCGCAAATTAGGTGTGTCACAAAAACGCATACTAGGTGCTATGCCAGATGACTTGAATTGGTCTTGTTACGCTGGCCAGCTTGCCAGAATGTACTCGTAACTCGCTAGCGCTCGCCAGGGCAGTGAAATGGGCTATAATAATCGTAGAACGATGTTCTTTATTTCTTAGTGTTCATGTTGTCACAGACAGATCAGTGGTGGTCTTTATTCTTGTCTGTGACACTTGGAAGTATTTTATATCATTGATAGAGTATAAGATATGTAGTGTGAATTGTAAGGAGAAAGAGAGCGAGCAGCGAGGTGGTAATATGTGCGTGTGTATGTACGTGTGACTCCCTCGCTCGGGCGGAGGTTCCCACGCTCTTGATTGGCCGGCGGGCCTGACGCGTCATATGACGCCTGCTCTTCATGACGTAGTCGTCTGTGATTGGAGGCCGCTGTCGTAGTAGGGTGGTGCGGGCTCCTGCCCGCGTGTCTCCTTCAGAGTTTGGCATAGCGTGCTTGGTCCTACATGTCCTTTGCAATCTGTCCCCAATCTAACCCCCCTGTACTACTGTTTCTCTCTCTTAACTTCTTCTTTTCCAATACTTCTCATCTTTATTCAATTACTTATCCCTTCTCGTTCTGCATACGACTTCCATAGTCGGCCAGTCGTTTTACCAGCCCCAGTTCTCCATATATGTTTTGCACTAGCTTTAGGGATTATTAGAGTCATAGTCACATGGTATCATAGTATTGGGGTGCTTCAAATTATTGAGTTGTTCTTTCCTATTATTTAATGCTAGACAGTGGAGGGTATCTTTAGTCGTTGTCTGAGTTATGTATGTGGCAAGTCAGAGCCTGTACGACTTCGACGGAACTAGGTAGCCTGTAACCCTTGTGCATATTTTTCATTTGCTAGTGTAGCAGCATACTAGCGAAGGGCTTTTGCCTACTCTTACCTGTATGCTTGCTACCTCATTTTGTTGACCTTTGTGGAGCGCCAGGGTAAGACCAGATACTTGAGATCTGGACTTACCAAGAGAGCCTCCAAGTCACTTAACGTAACATAAGGGAAATCTGTTCAAGGGGAGACAGTAGGCTACGAGCATGCTTGCGCTCTGCCTAGGTTCCTTGTACCTTTTATGCCACTGCTAGACTTTATTAGTGAGAAAGACAGCATTGTGTTTATTAACTTTAATTGTGTATGCTTTAGGAATTATTCATGCCTTATTTTAGCCTAAGTTGATGCTAAGGGTGGAGATGTGATAATAGATTGGTTGGTGAGACTTTTCAATGTGTGCTTTGTTGTGTCAATGGTACCAATAGACTGGAAGAGTGCATGTATTGTGCCGTTGTACAAGGGGAAGGGAGATCGGCAGGAGTGTTCAAGTTATAGAGGTATTAGTTTATTGTCAGTGGTTGGAAAGCTGTATGGCAGGGTGTTGATAGAGAGGATAATAAAGTGTACGGAAGTTGCAATAGGAGAAGAACAGTGCGGTTTTAGGAGGGGAAGAGGGTGCGTGGATCAGATGTTTGCAGTAAGACAGTTATGCGAGAAGTATTTAGAGAAGCATAAGGAGATATTTTGGGCTTTTATGGACTTGGAAAAAGCGTATGATCGTGTGGACCGTGAAGCAATGTGGAAGGTGTTAAGGATTTATGAAATAGGAGGAAATTTGTTAGAAGCAGTTAAGAGTTTTTATGAAGGGAGCAGAGCATGTGTGAGAGTAGGAAATGGTGAGTTGAGTGAATGGTTTGAGGTAAAGGTAGGTTTGCGACAGGGTTGTGTAATGTCACCATGGCTGTTTAATATGTTTATGGATGGTGTGGTGAGGGAGGTGAAAAGGAGAACTATGGGAAGAGGATTGGGTTTAGTAGGAAAGAATGGTAGAGATTGGGAGTTGAATCAGTTGCTGTTCGCTGATGACACAGCATTGGTGGCGGATTCTGATGAGAAACTGCAGCGGGTAGTCAAAGAGTTTGGTGTGGTTTGTGGTAGGAGGAAACTGAAGGTGAACGTCAATAAAAGTAAAGTAATGGTGTGTAATAGGGGAGAGCATAGGGTGAATCTAGATGTGAGGCTGGATGGGGAAATATTGGAACAAGTAGAGTGTTTTAAATATCTAGGAGGAACGATAAGCAGGAGTGGAGGTATGGAAGTGGAGGTAAAACAGAGAGTGTGTGAAGGAAGGAAGGTTTTCGGAGCAATGGGAAGTATGTGGAAGACGAGAAATCTCGGAGTGAAAGTAAAAAGTGCACTGTATCAAGGAATTGTTGTGCCAACAGTGATGTATGGGGCTGAGACATGGGCTCTGAAGAAAAAGGAAAAAAGAGGGCTGGATGTGATGGAGATGAGCTGCTTGAGGAGTATGTGTGGAGTTACTCGTAGAGACAGATTGAGAAATGAAGAGATACGTAGGAGAGTGGGGCAGCAGGAACATTTGTCAGCCAGAGTGGACAGAAGGGTGCTGAGCTGGTATGGTCATGTTGAACGAATGGGATATGAAAGGCTTACAAAGAGAATATGTGAGTCAGGTGCAAGGGGAGATAGAAGGGCAGGAAGACCCCCATTGAGATGGAGAGACTGTGTAAGAAAGGCTTTGGATGATAGAGGAATGACTATAGATCAGGCAGGGGAAGTGGTGGTGGACAGGAGTGAATGGAGAATGCTTGTGAATAGTTGAGTGAACACGTGGTCATTTGGAGTAAGGGGTCGGGCGCAAGTTCGACTAGATAATAGTCCATCAGGCGCCTGGCCCGGGGGGACGATTAATATGAAGGGTGTGCCTGGAAGTGTGGTGGACGGGCTTGTGGCTTTGGCTCCGCTGCATGTCTGCCTGCCGAGATCGGAACCTCTCCGGGTGGTCAGGGGCCGGGGGAGTGCTGGAGCGACCTTGGTAACCCTGGTCTCTGGGTCTTCTCCTGGGTGACCTGGATGTGTGTGAGTTTGTGTTTTTTATCTGTGTTTATTTTTTGTTTTATGTTGTTTTTGTGTTTTCCCTGTTCTTGCTCTGTCTTGAGTCGGCTACCCCCAAAATGGTGATTGGGCCTGAGCATATAGATAGATAGATAGATAGATAGAAGTTGATGCATAGTGCACAACCCAGTTTGGCTGTTAGGTTGGCTAAGGAAGTACTGTTTTTGAGTGGCTATTATTAGTGCTGTCAGAGTTGTTGCACTCCCTTGTTTCATATATATGTATCCTACTTATTGGTGTATTTAAGATACATGCTTTGGTGTCCTGCCCCTGCATTATTTCTGTTCTATATTGACGAGCATCTTAGAGCATCAGCCGTGTTCAGAAGATTCTTTATCTGATTGCTCTAGGACTAGACTTCCAGTGTTTTCATAGAGCGTTGAAGAGTTTAGTGTTGAGTACAGACTCACACTAAAGTTAACGTAAGCATATACTCCTTTATTAAATCTTATTATAGTTTATTTAAGCATTGTTATTACTTGAGAGCATTTTAGTAACGTAAGTACTCCTGTTGTGAGTTGGCTTTGCCGTCACCGGAAAGCCTTTGTAGAAGTGCACTAAAACTCAGTTAATTGATACCCCGTTATCCAGTAGATTATCTCTGGAGGGTTTAACCCCTATGTGTCGGCGCGCAACATAAGTCGAGTATAATAAATCTGGACTATCTGGCGGCGCGCGACATAGGTCGTGTGGCAATTTCAGCACGTAATGTTGCTGAGAGAGAGAGACAAGTGGTGGCAGGAGAGTAGCGAGCGTATGACTGCTCAAGACCACCACGGCGAACCTACTGACACGAATCCCACCTCCTCCCTCCCTCTCTCACTCGCTACATACTGAATTGTATGGGGAAAGTACCGAATTACATGCTTTTTGCACTCGCGTTGCACGGTTGTTGCAAGAAAACTAGCCGTCATAAAAGGATCGTTATGGTGTCATTGTAAAGCTCTGTTTATGCCCTTTCAGAGATAGATACTTGTTTTACACTCTGGGTCTTATTTAGGCATGAAAATGATCACGTAAACAGCCCTATTTTGGCTAAAAACACCCCGCTGGGCGGTACATATAAATAAACCGCTAGCCCGCTAATAAGGTGTTAAGTGTTTTGTTCACCGGCGTAATAGTTCGAGGGTTTTGAATTAGCGTACCGTTATTGCAGATATAGCCTATTATCTAGTCCATTATTAAGTGCCCTTGTTTATTTCGTAGTGCCGGTCGTAACAGTCTGCCCTCCATCTTGTCCGACGAATCTTCCTAGCTAACTCACTAATTTCTCTAAGAGATACCAGGTGTGCAATACTTAAGGCATTACCAGCTAGGCAGGATTTGTGTGTGTTTTTCTGTAGAAATCTGGCAGACACTAATTAGTCAGAAGCTCATGCTTTGTTGTTGCACCCAGATATGTCAACTGACAGATTTTTTACTAGCAGACCAGAAGACTGCCCCTAAATGCATTTTACAAACTCAGTCAAATATGCAACAAAATACGGATAAATCAACCAAGGACACAGTTCCATCTAACTCTAGACAAGCTCATCAGTGTCGCATAGGTGGTAAATCTCGAGGGCTGGCTCTCACCACGGCGGACACAATCCAACACACGGAGGTCACTCAAAGAGTTAGCCACCGACAAGATCATAATTGCACGGTTCGTCTGCACAATTGTTCTCCTGGAATATTGCGTTCAATCCTGGTGCCCTTACTACCAAAAAGATATAGATAAGCTAGAACGAGTTTAACGAAGAGTAACCAAAATGATACCTTGCCTAAAGAACAAACCATACAAGGAGCATCTTAGAGAATTGAATCTATTTCCTTTAACCCAGCGCAGATTAAGAGGCGACTTAATTCAAGTGTTCAAAATCATCAAAGGCATCGATAATATGAACTGTAATAAATATTTCACTTATCGACCAATCAAATTACATGCAGGGGAACGGCTACAAAATTATTGGATTTTTTTAACTCACACAAGTCTAAGAATTTTGTTTTCAATCGAGTTGTCAACTTGTGGAATGGGCTTTCCTGTGATGTCATAGACTGCAGCACCGTTGATTCTTGTAAACTTCGCCTAGACAAACACCTTGCCTTAAATCCACGACTGACTGCATTTGTAAATGAATGTTTTTTTTGTTTACTCTCTCCATAATATTACTAACAACTGTCCCCTACTAACATCTCATCCTGCCACAGACCTTTGTCCCAGGGCAGTCTTCCATTTCCATTTGTCCCTTACCCACTCTAAACCACTGTTCGGACACTTGACCATCAGTGGTTTTGAGGGCAAGCAGCCTTGAGGGGTAGCTGGATCTGTTGTTGCTTGATTTCCTTTGTACTCCTTTGTACACCAGGCCATGATTCGTTGGCAAAAGCTAAGCCAAAACACTGATCCGTCCTGCTCAGTCCCCACTGTCAATAAACATCGGTCCGACAGTTAAAGATCAATTTATTCTCGGGCCGGATTCGACAACACATTCAATCTAAAAATCCAGGAAACCTGTGGGTGTGTTAAAAGGCTTGGCCTCGCAACACATGGGCAAGAAAAATAGTTCGGAAAGAGCTATTTTGGAAATGGCTCCGCTTTCTTCCACTACGTTTACCTCAGACACAAGTCAACAAGTCACTGTTTCATTGGAGGTGGAGTCGCTTATCCTTGAGATGCTTGAGAAAGATATTCTCATTCCGGTGCCCAAAGAATTAAACGTGTATATTTCCCGTCTGTTTCTGGTACTACTGAACTAATTAAAGTAAAATACAAAATAAAAATAAAAATAATGATTCAAATATACTAACAATATATATTGCTAAAAGTAATTATAGTGTTTTCCATAGAAATACAGTAAATACATACCCTTGAAGTTAGTGCCATTAGAAATACAAAACAATCTTAGGAGTGAAAACGAACACCAAATTCTTTGGTGTTCAAGTAAATCACCAACTAAAATGGATTATTCTCATTGAAAACTGAAGAAACACATTAAACAAATACTGTGATATCTTTCATCTTACCATGAAGCCGTTACGTAGTTAAGCTTTGACACAAACATATATTTTCTCCCTCTATCTCTCCATCACAAGCTTCCACAAGACTATCAATTATTCTTAAACAATACACAACTCAATCCTTCATCTTCTCTCAACATTCTAGGTGTATCATTGTTATCTTACCTTTCTTGGAAAGATCATATTACCACTCTTGCTAAAACAGCTCCCTAAAAGTTAGATGTGCTCAACTGTCTCTGTGGGTTCTTTACCCCTGCACAGCTTCTTACTCTATATCGGGGCACAGTGCGCCCCTGTATTGAGTATTATTTGCATGTGTGGGGAGGCTCCACCCATACCGCACTTCTCGAATGAGTAGAATCAAAAGCATTTTGCCTCATCAACTCGCTTCCTCTTATTAGTTCCCTACAATCTCTTTATACACGCCGCAGTGTTGCATCTCTTTCATTCTTTTATTGCTATTACAACAATAAGTGTTCTTCAGAACTCTCTCAGTGTATACCCCCCGGCCCCCCCCCCCCCCCCCCCTTGTGGCGAGTGTGAGGCTCCCGCCTTTCAACACAGTCCCACTAGTATTCCGTCCAGCTCTCCAACCTAAGAATTGGCAAATTTTCTCAGTCTTTCCTCTACTCAACAAGTGAACTCTGCAACTCTGTTCCTCAATTTAATCTTTCCTTCATCCTATGACTGCTTTAACCCACTGAACCCCAGCTAGTTAATAATAAATGTACCACCCAGGACCGGAAGGTTGTGATTTTTTTTTTTTTCCCAGAAAACACCAGGAATGGGTTAGAAATGAAGGAAAACCCACAAAAAACCGATCCCCTAGGTCATTAAGGGGTCCTACGGTGCGCCCGAAATTCGGAATTAACATGGGGAAATGGGTAGGCATAAACAGGCAAAAACAGGTTTTTGCGTGCTCACGCGCACGCGGTTAGACTTTGAGAGTTTCCAACCATCGGCTTTGTTGCGTGGGATACTTACCCAGTTCCCATACAAATCTGAGCCCTCTAGGTGCCATAGGACCGGAGTAATTAACCAGGACGCACCTTATGCGTCCCATGGGTTTAGCGTTACAAACATTTTGAACGCAAACAGTGCGTCGCTGGGGCTCAGTCGGTTAAACTTTGTGTGTCCATGCATTTTGACTCTAACGTCCCTTGAATTTGGCTCTGTCACTCATTTAACTTTGGGGGGAGACACTCGTTATAGGCAACCTGCATTTAGTCTCTTCCATACACAGAATATAAACACAAATATTATTAATTCATCCTAATATAACTTATTGTCAAACTTTGTGGCGAGTAGCTAGCTAAGTTAGAATATGGCAACTTACGATTGCTCAAAATAGTATTTTGAATAATTAATTTTAAGAGAAGATGCAAACATACAAATGAGATATTTTCAGAATTTAAGTTACTGAACATGAATGGCACTAACACATATTGCTGATCTTTATTTGTTTACAAATATATTCATAACTTTATGAATAACAAACATTGTTCAGTTATATATGAATACAAAATACCAACTAAGAAATATTATATATCTAAATGTTCCATTCATAAGATCCAATCAATTCCAATCATCAATAAATTACCACTGAGCGAAGGTTTTGAATCATCTGATACCCCATATTCGAATTGAACCAAATCTTAAGCGTTTAAAAAGTACCATAAATAACTTGTACTTATTAAATACTAGCATTAATATATGTGAATCAGTTATAATAATCATGTGTAATGAATTGCGTGCAAAGTGAATATAAATTAATATTATATATCTAATGTATTTATGCATGTAAATATGTGGGTGTGTTTGTATCTGTGAATGGATATCATTGACATTGCCGTCCCTCACTATTTTCGCTTTTTTTTTCAAATAATATTTTTTGAAATAAAATAACATATATGTTTGTTCTCCTCATTGCTAGTGCTCTCACACATACTGTATATAAAAACGTAACACGAAAAACTGTCAAAAATATTTTTCTAGTAGAAAATACGAGGACCCCGCGAGCTTTTCTATGTGACTGACATTATATATCTACAGTATGTTGTGAAAATGTGTATATAATGGGAATGTGCATATCTATATAAACACACATACTTGGATTGTTCTCAGGTGAATTTTGAACATAGTATCATATGTAATGTTTTCTTTCTTTATAACTATATTAGATGTATTAATTTGTATATTAATGCCGGTATATATCTGCGTATAATTGCATAATATGAATGAGACTATAATTATATAGATGTATGTGGGGGCATGGGGCATATTTTGCCTAAACATAATGTTCATTATGTTCAGATCCTTTATTATGGATACATTTATCAACAAACGGTTGGTTGTGGTGGGGTGGTGCACAAAAGGGTTGTTTGTAATTGTTTGTCTGTTCAAAATTGAATATGTAAGCCGAGGATCACTGTTTGGGTGTAACATTTTTGTGCAGTTGGGTGTTTATATTTTTGCAGTGTAAATTTAATACATAGCATAAATTCATCCAAGGCATTACTATTATAAGGTGCCTTTTACGGGAGTATGATTCTCGAAAGGCTCAGTCTGTATTTTATGTTGTATGTAATCTCATTTGTATCAATGTTTATGACTTTATAATTATTTAAATTTTAATTTTAATTTCAATTTCAATTGAACAGACTCAACATGCAATTCACATGAAACACGTCCATCGACTATTTGGATTATTGATCCAAACTGGTGAACAAGCATACATCTTTTCTATCGTAAATGACCTAGAACACTTACTCCAGCTACCCACCCGTATCCCGGATCGCCTCGGAGATCGGCTCAACATTCTTGACTTATTTCTAACCTCTAAATACTGTAAATCTTTTCTATCCTTTGGCCTCCTCTCCTCCAACCATAAACTTATATCTGTTACCTGTCCTATCTCTCCAGTATGGTCACCTGGTCCTCCCAACTGGCGGCGCTTGTGGCACTTTGGCACTGCCGACTGGGATGTTCGTCGGCAGTACTTCTTTGATTTCCCATTGAATTACTTTTGCTTCCGTGGCCGGGGACCCTAGGAGAGTGCTCAACACATTACCGAAGTAATCTTCTCGGTCATGGTAGCATACATTCCATTTTCTTTCTCGCAGACTAATGCAAAGAAATCTTGGTTTACTCACACTTGTTCTACTGCTGTCCGCAATAAGGAGGAAGCATTCAAACAGTAGCGTCGCTTTCAAACTCAAGAATTTCATACTTCCTATGAATCTGCCTGGAATCAATCCAATGTGTTCTTTGACTCGCCAAACATTCTTTCATCAATAATAAATGCACTGAACTATCCAACTCTAGCTTTTCCCAAGCCTTCTGGCATCTAGCCAAAAACCTCTCCAACAATTTTTCTTCTTCGTCGTTCCCTCCTCTTTACCGCTCTGACGGCACCACTGTCACTTCTTCCTCTGACAAAGCTGAACTCTTCACTACCACTTTCGCTAAAAACTCTACTTTGAATGATTCCGGTGCTGTTCCTCCCTCTTCACCCCCATCTCTCCTACTTATGCCTAATATCATCTTCTCTTCATAGGATGTACATTCCGACCTCTGGGCTTTGTCTAGGCAAAATTTTCCATCTCTGTCTCTCCTCTAATGTCTTCCCTTCTTGCTAGAATTTCGCTCTTATTCAACCTGTCCCAAAGAAGGGTGACCACTCTCAACCTTCCAACTATCGTCCAATTGCTCTCATTTCTTGCATCTCTAAAGTTTTTTAAACTATTCTTACCTCAAAATTTCTTATAAGCATTTATCTTCCCATAACCCACTCTCAGACCACCAGTATGGCTTCTGGTGATCTTCTTTCTTATGTTATTAACTCTTGGTCATCCTCCATTCGAGATTTCGGTGAGACTTTTTCTGTTGTGCTAGACATATCAAAGGCCTTTGATAGCATATATCCCTTATTTCCAAACTACCCTCCTACTGTTTCTATTCCTCCATCTGTGCCTTTGTCTCTGCTTTCCTTTCTGGCCGTTCCATAGCTGTGGTTGTGGACGGCCACTGTTCACTTCCTCAACCTATCAACGCCGGTGTTCCTCAGGGTTCTGTCCTATCTCCAATTTTCTTCCAATTATTCAATAACGATCTTCTCAACTATACCTCCAGCCTCATTCGCTTATATGCTGACGATTCTACATTACACTATTCAACTAACCTCCCTCAAACCCAGTCGCAGCTTAAACTCCAATACTCACGTAAGGAGGCCATAAAACACCTATCTGCTGTTCTCTCTACTATCTCTAACTGGGGCAGAGAAAATCCATCTGTCTACTCGTCGCCCCCTTCCAGAAAACTATGACCTACTCTTCAACAACATGCAAATTTACCCTTCATCTTGTCTTAATATTCTTGGTGTCTCTTTTTCTTCTGATCTCTCCTTGTAAAGTTCATATTACTACTCTTGCTAAAACAGCTTCCTAGAAGCTGGGTGTACTCAACCGCCTCCGGGGGTTCTTTACCCCTGCGCAGCTTCTTGCTCTGTATAGGGGCACAGTGCGTCCGTGTGTTGAGTATTGTTCTCACATATGGGGACGATCCTCTCACACAGCACTTCTGGACAAAGTGTAAAGGAAGGCATTATGTTTCATCCACTCACCAATTCTTTACAGTCACTCTCTCCACGTCGCAATGTTGCATCTCTCTCACTATTCTACTGCTATTACAATGGTCAGTGTTCCTCAGAGCTCTCTCAGTGTATACCACCCACTCTTCGCATAGCAAGTAGCACCCGTTTTGCAACACAGCCCCACCCCTACTCTGTGCAGCTCCCCAACCCAACAGTGAAATGTTTTTTTCAATCTTTCTTCTATTCAACATCTGAGCTCTGGAACTCTCTCCCAGAATCAGTCTTTCCCTCTTCCTATGACTTAAATTGCTTCAAACTCCGACTTTGGCCATGTCACTGGCTCAAGTATTTCATGAAGGAGAAGCTACCCAGTATATGTATCAAAACATGGATTACCAAAAATATAATATTATAGACATTTTCAATTATGTAATACGAGATTCGTTTTTGCTCTCTCTCTCTCTTTCTCTCTGATGGAGATTGGATTAATATGCATGAATCAGTAGGTAAGTGTAAATTCCCTTTCTGACTAATTCCTTTCTATATTCTATACAACATTCCCTTGTGGATATTTCCTGACCCATAAGATTACACTTCATCATATATTATGTACATATTTTAGCCGGAGGAAGCGGAGGGTGAGAAGAGAGCTTTCTACTTTGCTTGTCCTATTCTTGTACTGTAAACTGCTCCTGTCTAGTAGTATTAAGGCCGGACCACCTAGTAGGGACCGAAAGGTCTGTGTGGTCTGAGTATCTGTGTAGCTCAGTTTAATGTGTAACTTCTCTCTCTCTCTCTCTCTCTCTCTCTCTCTCTCTCTCTCTCTCTCTCTCTCTCTCTCTCTCTCTCTCTCTCTCTCTCTCTCTCTCTCTCTCTCTCTCTCTCTCTCTCTCTCTCTCTCTCTCTCTCTCCCTTAACAAAGTGATAGCAGGCTGTTATGAAGGTGATCGACTTTCGTATCCCAAGAGCCATGAACCGATAATGACCTCGTAGATAACATTTTGCAGAGCAGTGGGTAAGTCCTGGGAAGATTGTAGACACCATTCGAGCTGGGCAACATCCAGGGATGGTAGATGATATGGACTTGCTTCAACTCCTGTTTCATTTGTCTGGCTTCCCTCACTGTTTATGTTTGTGTTTCACCTACACAGAGAATAATTCAGCCAACTCTCAAAAACACCTCCTCATCCTATGCATTTAACTACATATAACAAGCACACCAAACATATTTCCTAAGCATCTAAATTACCTCTATGATAAATGTTATTCATGAATACACTGACAAAACATGGAAACTTGACACAACCCTGCTTCAACCCAACTTTCAAATTAAAAAACTCTCTCAACTCGGCAAAATATCAATGATATGATTTTGTTAAAAAAGTCTCCAAAGTTAGATATTAAAATATTTATGCATAATCTATTGGGGGTATCCAGTTCTCCCATTCATGGTCCACTTAAAATAACACAACTAATTGCGGACATATTTTTAGAATGCATTCAATGTAATAAAATTAGTGAAAAATCAAAATCGCAGATTTGGGTATGCACTGTTTCTCTTGATATGAGTATGCAGTTGTTGTAGGCTTATCAACATACTGTAACTCTTGCAGTTCCACGAATTTGTTCAACTACAGTTTCAGTTTTCGTTTGCATCACTTTTATCACACTATACTAGCTATGTTCTAAATAATGTAAACAATCATATACAAACGTTGTGGTAATAGTATTGGCATATTGCGATATTAAATTAACCAGTAAACTATTGTATATGATTTATCACTGACAATATACTGTTGGCGATATAATATTTGGAAAAAAGAGACGAACTTCACGTAAATGAATGAGGATAAAACCCTAAAAAAAGTTTAAAACAAAAATTGTGGATACTCAGTGGGATCAAAAGCGGAAAAGCGTATTTACATATTCAGCAAAAATATACTAACTAGTTTTGCTCACTACCTACAGTACGTGCGGGTGGTTTTACTGTTAATCCGATTAAGGGGAGGAGTGTCGTTTTTTTGGTCCCCCTTCTTCCTTATGATTAGTCCCATTAGTTTACTGAGTTTTTAGATACTCGGCCCATTAGTTTGGCGATTCTAAGACCTTTCGCTCCATGTCTTTGTCTATATTAAAATGTTTTAGTGTCATTTAGGTGTCGTTCTTTTTTCCTGGCGAGTCATAGCGATCTTGAAATTTAAGAGGAATCGGCCTTCGCTGGACATTTTTCCATCGAACATTTTTCAAATTTATCTTGAAGGAGGGTCTTGGAGGGTTGGGTTTCTTTTAGCTTTATAGAGGTCTATGGAGGAAACCAAACACAACTATTAAAAATATATATAAATGAGCAAATAAATACGCCCATCCCCCCTTAAGTCATGGTCTAATAGTCTTCTGTATGCACACAAATACGTTTGATTTCTGGAGGAAATATATTTTGTATTACATTACTGTATATACTGCGAGTTACATAAGAACATAAGAACATAAGAAAATGGGAGTCTGCAGAAAGCCGATTGGCCTAAGCAAGGCAGATCCCTGTCCCACACAACCCCAGTTCAATTACAAAGCCCAATTATAGGCTCAACACTCTAATACCCTGAGGATCATCTTACCAAAACGGTTAGAGATTAACGCAGGATTACGGGGGTCTGCAGAGTGCTGATTGGCCCAACCCGGCTGATCCCCCTTCACACCCAACCCTTCTCGTCCATATGCTTATCCAATTTTATCTTAAAGCTCCCTACCGTTTTAGACCCCACTATAGCACTTGGTAGTCCATTCCACCCATCTACAACTCTGTTGCCAAACCAATATTTGCCTATATCTTTTCTGAAACGAAATTTATCTAATTTGAAACCATTGGTACGAGTTCTTTCGCTATCACTGAGCTTTAGTACATTTGTCATGTCCCCTTTGTTAATCCCACTAACCCACTTGAACACCTCTATCATATCCCCTCTAACTCTGCGTCTCTCTAACGAATGTAAACCTAATTTCTTCAACCTTTCTTCATACGAAAGATTTCTAATATTATGAATCATTTTTGTCATTCTACGCTGTACTCTCTCCAATGAATCTATGTCCATTCTGTAATAAGGACACCAAAATTGGACAGCATAATCCATATGGGGTCTCACTAATGACAAGTAAAGTTTTAAGATAACATCAGCAGTTCTGTTACTCACACTCCTAGAGATGAACCCGAGAATCCTGTTTGCCTTATTACGAACGCTTATACACTGTTTTCTAGGCTTCAAATCATTGCTAACAAACACACCTAGATCTTTCTCACAGTCTGAATTTTCTAATTCTAAATTAGCTAGTTTATATTTAACATTTGTATGCATCTTCCCTATCTTTAATACCTTGCATTTGTCAATGTTAAACTTCATCTGCCAATTTACTGACCATTCATGTAAGGTATCTAGATCCCTTTGGAGGCACTCTATATCGCTATCTGAATCAATTGATCTCCCCATTTTAGTATCGTCTGCGAATTTACTTATCCTACTAGTTATACCTAAATCTAGGTCATTTATGTATATAAGAAACAACAGGGGACCTAATACCGATCCCTGGGGGACACCACTTTTGACTGCTCCCCACTCTGACTTGGTACCATTTATGCTGACTCTCTGTTTCCTACCAATTAGCCATGACCTAATCCATCCCAACAACGATCCTCCTATTCCATGTGCCTCAACCTTTCTCATCAATCTCTCATGAGGGACTATGTCGAAAGCTTTACTGAAATCTAAATAAATAATATCATATGACTTGTCACTATCTACTGCTTCATATACCTCTGAGAAAAAGCTAAGCAAATTAGTAAGGCAAGAACGTCCCTGAGTGAATCCATGCTGAGAAGAATTTATTAAGTTAAATTTTACTAAGTGGCTTCTAATTTTCCTAGCAATAATAGACTCTAGCAACTTTCCTATGATTGATGTGAGACTAATGGGACGGTAATTGGATGCTATCGATTTATCACCTTTTTTGAAGATCGGAACTACATTTGCAAGCTTCCAAGCTTCTGGAACTAAACCTGTTTCTAAAGACTTGTTAAATAAAAATGCTAATGGGTTACTTAACTCATCTCTGCATTCTTTTAATACTCTAGCATATACCTCGTCAGGACCAGGCGATTTTTGAGGTTTCAGTCTGTCAATTTCCTTAAGCACATCATTTCTACTTATACTAACTGTACTTAACATATTTTCTATACTATCACTATATACCATATTGACTTCTGGAATCTGTGCCAAATTTTCATTAGTGAAAACGGAATGAAACTGACTATTTAATGTACTGCACATTTCTAAATCATTTTCTGTTATTTCTCCTATTGAAGTTTTTAGGGGCCTATTACATCTCTAACTTTAGATTTATATAGTTGGTAAAAAGCTTTAGGGTTATTTTTTGAGTCACTGGCTATCCTTATTTCATAATTTCTTTTTGCTTTCCTGATTTCCTTTTTAACCTGTCTTGATAGAGTCTGATAGTATATATGTAGATGATATTCGCCTTTCTTTATTTTTCTATATATTCCTTTCTTTTTTCCTATAAGATCTATTAGCTTATTAGTCATCCATTTTGGTTGGTTCTGCGGCGATCTAAATTTTCTTTTAGGGATATATTTATTTTGAGCATTGTGGAGTGAAGCAATAAACTGGTTATATGTAGGTGGCAAGTTTAACTCTGGCATATCCTGACTTAATTGCTTAACAATAGGGTCCACCCTTAAGTCTCTTCTTAGCCCACCATAATCGGCTTTTCTGAAATCTGGGATAAGTGTCGTATTCTCTTTAGCATTCCCTGTCCATTGTATATTAAAATAAATAGATTTATGATCGCTATTTCCTAGGTGGTCACCAATCTCTACATCATTTATCATATGTTCATTGTTACTGAAAACTAAATCAAGAATATTAATACCTCTAGTTGGCGTATCTATGAATTGAAATAAAAAACTATCTTGTACAACCTCAATAAACTCTACTGAATCGGAGTCGCCTATTTGGTGCTGCCAATCAATGTTCGGAAAATTAAAATCCCCCATAATGCACACATTGCTAAACCTTGATGCTATTTTAATTTCCTCCCATAACGATGTTCCGCCATTTCTACTCATATTAGGCGGTCTATATATAACTCCAATAACTATGGTCTCACTACCTTCGTTAACCTCTACCCAAACACTTTCATTATCATTATTTAGTCTAATACCTGATTTAATACAGCTTTTTAATGTACTCCTGACAAACACTGCTATACCCCCGCCCCTCCTACTTGTTCGGTCATATTTAAACAAACTATATCCTGGAATATCAAATTCTGCTAAAAAATGCCTAGATTCTGTATTAATCCACGTTTCAGTTAGCGCTATTATGTCTATATTTTCTGTGCTAACGAGTGCTCTAAGTTCGTTCATTTTGTTACATAAACTCCTACAATTTGTATAATATACCCTCAACCTATTACTTTTATTTGCAACTAATTTTCTATTGTTTTTAGCTAACTTATTATTTCCTGTTGAACTACTAGCTCTAGACGGAAATTCTGCTCTATCAGTAATCTCATCTTTACTATCAGTTACATGTGTAGTGTTATCGATAATACTATTACACATCACTATATTCGCACTATCTTGACTGATTATTTCTATTTTACTCACTGGTTTGTCACATGACGTACCTGCTCCATATGGAGACAGTATTTTACTTACACACCCAGGTTTTTTAACGAAACCCCGCAACAATCTTGTCCAGTGAGCTGGCCAAGGTCGAAACTCCTAGTCGAGAAAGATGTACTCCATCCTGGGCATACAGTTCATCCTTACCATAGAAGTGGGTCCAGTTATCTAGGAATGGTATGACTTTGCCTTGCAATACTTCTCCAGCCGGCTATTTACACCAATAGCCCTGGAGGACCATTCCTTCCGTACCCCTCTTCTTGGCAGGATACTGTGTACCACAGGAAATCCACCCTTCTCCTTGATCCTCTCCAGCATTTCCTGGTACTTGGTCAGCAACTCCTCAGTCCTGCATCTCCATATGTCATTGGATCCCGCGTTGATGAAGATGATGGGGTCCTCCCCACCCACTTCTAGGACACTATCCATCTTCTCTGCCACCCTCCCGACTCCGGCTCCAGGTAGGCAGACAACTTTACTAACATGAGTGTTAGTAGCCCCGTCAAGGTACCTAACCATTGAATCACCGACAATGAACTTAGCTTTTTTCCGTTGTCGGCGTGTAGCAGGAGTTGTAGCAGCAACAGCAGTAGACTTCCCCCCCTCCCCTCTCACTGCCTCGATGATCGCCACTTCCTCGCCATCACTCTCATCAGCCAAGGTGCTGAAGTTGTTGTGGGTCTTGAGTGGCTGCCTTTTCAGCTTGCAGGCCGTTGCACTGGTTGACACCACTTTCCAAGGGGCTTCACGATCCCTGGGAACACTTCCGGTAGCCTCACACTTCTTCTCCGCCATAGCTAGTCTCAAGGCCAAATTTTCATCTTTGAGACACTGAATCTCCTGCTCCACACTCTCCAGTCTTTCTTGCAAAGCAAGACAAAGCTGGAGAGTATGGGAGGAGACAGCAGACTCATCAACAACAGCCATCACTAAGAAAGTTCACTAGGACCTCACTAAGGGTAAACAGGTTCACTAGCGGTCACTGGGGACGTCCGCACAGGTCAGGGGTCAGAGAGCAACTGAACACCATTTGTATTACATTACTGTATATACTGCGAGTTACCATTTGTATTACATTACTGTATATACTGCGAGTTACCATCTGTATTACATTACTGTATATACTGCGAGTTACCATTTGTATTACATTACTGTATATACTGCGAGTTACCATTTGTATTACATTACTGTATATACTGCGAGTTACCATTTGTATTACATTACTGTATATACTGCGAGTTACCATTTGTATTACATTACTTTATATACTGCGAGTTACCATTTCTGAAAAAGACTACTAAATTACAACAGGGCAAGCACATACAGTATGGTTACATAATGAGAAATATCTCAGCTTCAATAATGCTAATGACTTCACATGATAGTAACACCTCCCCATTGTTTCTTTTAATGCATATTAGATAGTGATGATATTTATGTTTGTCTATTTGTTAGATTTACATACAGTTGATACAAAGTAGGTTGGAATATATTGAAATAGGTTAGATTAACTTCGTGAATGTAGATGTAGTGATAGCAACATTGCCATACATACAGTTACTCATGGAATATCAAGCACATATTATGTTTATCTTTATTCAAAATCTACAAATTTGTTTTGTTTATACAACAAATTTGTGCTATATTGTGGTAGTATATGGGTGCAATTAAGTTGTACACACAGTAATACATAGGATTACACGTATATACTTGCATATACTATTTTGGGTTGATTAACCTTTATAAATGTCCCCTATGGGTGATATCACAACATCCAGAAATAACGTTTGTTTTGTTCACATTTACAGAGGCAGAGGGCCAATAAAATCAAAACATATCGTTTTAATTACAATTGCAACAAATATTAAGCCAACTTTTTTTCTAGTGTGGACATTTTACACGGACGAATTAATTGACTAGATAATCTGCAATACAAACTATATTGCAGACTGTGCAAATAGTTGTATATGTGATACCAATACTGTTATATACAAACAGACAAAACAATAGTTGTATATGTGATACCAATACTGTTATATACAAACAAAACAAGAACATTTATTATGTTCCGAGGGATACAATATATTGCCTCCAAAGAGTATGTTTTTAAATCAGAGATAGTTATTCATACATGCTGTAGGATTAAGTTTAGTTAGTCACGAGTGAGATTAACCAATCTGCATAGCTCAACGACTATGAAAAAAGAACATTGCAAGTAAGATCTTTATTAATTTTTCAGAAAAAGTGTACTATCATTGAACACCTGTATCTATTTAGAATTAGCCACGACCATCACAACTTTAGACTAACTCCGCTAAGTTCTGTATGTTACATTCTCGCTTACGTCACAAAAGTTATTGCTGAGCCTCTGCATAATTATTGTGCATTGAATAATGATATAGAACGTTAACTGTTTGTTAATAGTAACAGCGTTTTATGAGTTTGTATGTACGTACAAAATAACATTATAATAATAATAATAATTATTATGTTCCTTCCAACAACCAACCATACTCCTAAAATCGATTAATGAAATTTACAAACACATGTGGCAGTCCGTGGATTCGAACTCAGGATGCTCACACCGAAAATCAACACCTTATACATCGCAACAATAGTAGTTCTTAAAGCTAGCGCATGCTAAGCTAGCTAAGGATAGCTCAATAAGGCCGATTAGGCGTATTTCCATTGGGGTCCTGTACTACTATCCCATCCCTTTGCTCATGAGGGATGGTAACGACTCAGTGCTTGTGAAAAATCTGTAATGCACCGAGCGTGGGCGCGAACCCGGGCCTTCTGGGTGGAAGTCCGAGACGCTAGTCACTACACCAAGCGAGCCGCTTACATAACATGTAATTTTATAATGAACAAAATGTCGATGTTCCAACCATTAAGTCCATGTATTTTTAGTATTTCCATCATTATTATGAAAATGTGTATCTGTGACAAAGCATGATAACCATTGTTAAGGGGGTGACCTGGTTTTGTTCTCTCCTTTTCTCTCTTTCTCTGGCTTGTATCCATTCGGCCGCATTAAGCCTACTGTTTTAAGACGTTTATCTCCATCCAGGTGTCGATTTCTTCCTGGCGAGCGATAGCGAGCCAGTATTGTATGGAGAAATCCGGCTTCGCTGGCCTAGACATTTTTCTATCGAATATAGTACAAATTTAACCTGCTGTCAAAAACATTTGGTGAAAAAATATGCTGGATCGCTATCGCTCGCCAAAAGAAAAACAAATCGACACCTGGATGAGGATAAACGTTCTAAAACAGTAGACTGAATGGAGCCGAATGGATACAACCCAGAAAGAGAGGGAGAGAGTAACAAAAAAACTAGGTGGGCCCCCTTAAAGCAGACACAGCAAATTATGTATCTGTGTTTACGCGTTAGTACAGAGTGCCTCTCCATGATCCGTGGGTCTAAATTTCTCCTTTGATATTGACGAGAGCACTTAGGTTGGTAAAGACCATTTTAATGAAAGGGATAGTAGAGGTGCTCTCCAGGGAGCTTGGTGCTGGCTAGGTGGCAGTCTGAGTTAAACATATCTTGTTATTTGTTTGTTTTTAGTGTGCTTAACAAATTGTAATGTTTCGTGTTTTTTTTTTTTTTTTTTTCTATGTGATTGAGGGAGGCAAAAGGCATAACTGCCTATAGCGAGTGCCTCCCCAATAGTTGAAAGAGTGACAGGGCCAAAATCAAGGGACGTTCGAGCCAAAATGCCTGGACACACGGAGTTTGAAGCAATTTAAGTCATAGGAAGAGGGAAAGACTGATTCTGGGAGAGAGTTCCAGAGCTCAGATGTTGAGTAGAAGAAAGTTTGAGAGTAACGTTTCACTCTTGGGTTGGAGAGTTGCACAGAGTAGGGGTGGGATTGAGATGCAAGACGGGTACCACGTGCCCTACGTAAAGGAGGTGGTATGCACTGGGATAGCTCTGAGGAACACTGATTATTATAGTAGCGATAGAATAGCGAGAGAGATGCAACATTGCGGCGGAGAGAGAGAGATTGCAGAGAGTTGGTGAGTGGACAGGAGTTAATGATACGAAAGGCCTTCCTTTCAACTTTGTCTAGGAGAGCGGTGTGAGAGGAACCTCCCCACACATGTGAACAATACTCAATACAAGGGCGCACTATGCCCCTGTACAGAGCAAGAAGCTGTGCAGGGAAAAGAACCCCCTAAGGCGGTTGAGCACACCCAGCTTCTGGGAGGCTGCCTTAGCAAGACTGGTAATATGGTCCTTCCAAATGAGAGCAGAAGAAAAAGAGACACCAAGAATATTGAGAGAAGATGAAGGGTTGATTTTTGTATTGTTGAAGAATAAGGGATAGTCCGCTGGGAGATCCTGACGGGTAGATAGATGGAGAAATTGGGTTTTGGAAGCATTAAAGTTAACAAGGTTTTCTCTGCCCCAATTGGAAATAGTATTTAGATCAGAATTTAAGGGTTCTATGGCTTCATTACGTTTGTCGTTGAGGGATTGCTGGCTGGGGCGTTCTGAAAAACTAATGGAGTAGTGTAAGGTTGAGTCGTCTGCGTATGAATGGATGGGAATTAAAGTACAGTTAAGGAGATCATTTATAAAAATTAGAAAGAGAATAGGAGATAGGACAGAGCCCTGAGGAACACCGGAGTTTATAGGGTGAGGAAGTGAACAATGGCCGTCCACAACCGCAGCTATGGAACGGCCGGAAAGGAAATTAGAGACAAAGGCACAGATGGAGGGATAGAAACCGAAGGAGGGTAGAGGGAGTGTATTTATATGTTGTTTAACTATTTGTTTGTATTGAGACTTCCAGTTAATGTTTTGTTTGTTGTGTTTACCATGTATTTCAGCTATGTTGTCGAGTTTCATATACCTTATTCTGAAGTCGGAAAGCATCATCAAAGTGTTTGGGTTGCCTGTGTGATGAGGATGAAAGTGACTGTAGACACACCCACCCCTTTTCTGTACAGTCACTTATACAAATTCGTGGATCCCCTACGGTTTCCTTTATGCATTGATTTTTGGATGGAACTTGCTTTTCAATAGATAATAATTATTGTTGTGTAGATGTATAGACAATGATATTCACAATTTTTTTTCAAGAGAAATACTTCCATAAACAGAAATAGGTGAGGTCCATGAATTTTTATGGATGCCTGTACTTGTGATTGCTTCCCTCTCCATATGCCACTCAAAATAGGACCCGTCATTTGACCTCAGCCGGCATACATACTGGTAAGTAAGATTTTGTTTCTTTCCAATGCACTACTTTTATTCCAAGAGAACTACGAACATTATACAGTATATCAACGAAACTAGATTAAGGTTTACTAAAATATTTGTATTAAGTAGGATATATTTAATCATGATCAAATATATTATGTATGTCTCAAATACCAACAAATGGATATTATTCTGGTCAACGATACATCCTGAGGAAAAATATATAAAAATACAAAAAGGTTAAATGCTTGTAATAATAGGCAGTGGATGAAAGAGAGGGGGGAGGTCAAAGAGGGAGAAGCAAACCGAGAGTGAGATGGAGGGATGAAGTTGAGTGGCATACAAGTGAAAAAGCTCACGAGTAGGAGGTGGGGCACCATCTGACGGATGGTGGAGAGGCATAATAATAATAATAATAATAATAATAATAATAATATTTATTCAGTTAGCAATTTACAGAGTTGGTACCACATAGTATGTTACAAATATGACATGTACCAGCCTTGCATAATTCCAACTAAGGATAGCCCAATAAGGCCGTTAGGCGTATTTCCATTGGGGTCCCTGTGGGATTAGGTTAGCTGGGGAAAAGGGGAGGATAAAGAAATAGATACTTTAGAGAAAGTATTTCTAGGGGGTTATTTAAGATACCTTACATCCTATAGTAAATATCAGTAATCCGTAATCAGTAATAATTTCAGTTTGGTTTGTCTATCTCTTATGTCGCATTTAGTAGTAGACATAAGCTTGGTGCTCCCTTCTCGCAGCTGTCCGGTTCAGGTGTTCCTTCAGGCTACGTCTGAAGGAATACAGTGTTCTCTTTTCACGGACTGACTGGGGTAGGTCGTTCCAGTCTTTGATGGTGGTGAAGAAGAATGTTTGCTTACCCTGTCCTTGGATTCTCGGGACCTTAAAATTAAACATCCTGTTTCTTGTATTATGTCCACTCCTCTCATTTGCTTTAACAAAATCATTCTTTAGATACTCTGGAGCTCTGTCATAGAAAATGTTGAAGGCATTAGTGAGCCTGATTTGTTTGGCCCTGTCAGAGACATTGAGCATACCTAGTGACTGTAGTTGTTCCTGGCCAACATGTGATCTGGGTCCTAGGTTCAGCATGAACCTAACCATTTTATTTTGAGTGACCTGAAGTTTGTGCTGTGCTGATTTAGATGATGCAGAGTACCAGGATAACACAGAATAGTCAAAATGACATTGAACAAGCGCTTGGCAGAGGGTCTTTTTGGTCGCCGCGGGCAAGCATCCCACCTGTCTATACAGGTATTTTATACGTGCTCTACACTTACTCAGGATAGATTCCAAAATTGTTTCACCTGACAAACTCGCGTCCAGTTTTAGTCCGAGATATTTAACTTGTAACACTGTTGTTATAGGAATATCATTACAGTTGACCGAGAAGCCCACAATGTCTTTCAGTTTGCGTTTTGTTCCACATAAGATGGCTTCCGTCTTGCCCAGGTGAAGAGATAGTCTATTGTCCACTAGCCATTCACTACATGATTCTAGTTCTTTGGAAAGTGATGCGGCAATACTTATTGGGTCTTTTCCTGAAACCAGAAGCACACTGTCGTCTCGGCATGAAGGTGATTCATTCTTGGCCACCTCCTTGTGGATCAAGGCATCTAACAATAGCCAGATAGATAAAATACTAACCAATATAATGGTTGTATGAATATACTTAAACACAGTAGAACCACCTGATCTTCGCTGCGAAAATTCCAGTTTTCCAATGTTTTTATGAGGTAGGGAAAGCTGCACAACATACTCCAGATGCAGTCTCACTATACTTTTTTATGATGCCATAACTATATATTTGCTGTAATCATGAAACATTTTTGTTATGAAACGGAGTTACTGTAAGTCTGTTAGCTGGTGCCATCAATTTGTTTTAATTATCTAAATGCCGGAGTGAAAAGCAAGTAGCAGATTTAGGAAACATTAATATTGTAGTTGCTATTAGCCTCATTAAGATGAATGTATTGTTATGTTCAAACAAATATCAAATGCCGATAACCTTGTCGGAAGATCATCACTTAATATATGAGCACATATTCGGTGCAGGGAATGTTAACATCGCAGTTCTTGTCATATTTCAGACATATAAATGTTATCCCATTATCTCCCTCAGACATATTATGTTCCAGTAAGTTCGAGGAGGCGGGAGCCCCAGGATTATTTTGCTGTTCGTATATTCAACTTTAATGTTTTCCAATTGTTTACATATTGATATTCTTTAAGTTTGGTTCTCCGCTTACACACACTCACACTTACTCTCACTTTCTCTCTCTCTCTCTCTCTCACTCTCACTCTCACTCTCTAACTCACTCACTCACTCACTCTCACTCTCTCTTTCTCACTCACTCTCACTCTCTCTCTCTCTCTCTCTCATACACACACACACACACACACACACACACACACACACACACATTATATACACAAACGCCTGTGTGTTTATCGATGCAAACTACATCAAATCTGTATGTTTACCTGTACACATTAAAGCCCAAATAAAACTATCCAACTCTAAGCTAGTCTATCTATGTATCTATCAACTTTTCAATTTAGCTACACTATATATCTCTTTATCTACCCTACATAGTATTTTTTTTTCCTTCCATTTTTTTTTTTTTTTTTTTTTTTTATTAAGGTGACAGTTACAAAGTGGTGTACAATCTATCTTATTCTAGTTACATTGTAGTTTATCTTATTGTACCAGTACCTCCCTACAATCAACCTAGTTGTTCCCCAATTCGTCCCTCCGCCACGACCATTTCAAAGTCCAAGTCTCTCACTCTTGTCCTCTGTAGCGGGGAGGACCTTGTACCCCTGAGACATAGGAGTGCAGACCTGAGAAGAGAGAAAGAGAGCCGGCATCTCATCCAAGTTATGACTTGGCTTCTATGCTGGCGCTTTTTCTCCGATATTTGTTCAGCTAATCTGGCATAGAAGACACTTGCAGAAGGTCCCATACATCCCGACGATGAGAAGACCAGAGGAGTAAAGCTTCCTTGATCCCTGTTCAAAATTCTTTCTTCATAAGCACGTTTTTTCTCATTTTCGTTTCTCAAGTATGCCGCCTTGTGTCCTCGCTCACGATATGTTTGTGCTCTTAGGTTGAAGATTCTGATGTCGAAAAAAGCCCGTTGTCCCCTCGTCCAAATACCTCGAGCACTTACATCCACTCTTGCTTCATTTGAAGTATTTGCAGTATTGTGGGCCAAGCGCTGTCTGTCCATAGGCAGAAGTTCTGGTTCGATTCTGACATCATGGCACACCTCGTCCAGCATTTGTGCAGTGATGTTTCGTACTTCATCATGCCGGATACAGATGAATCCTCCTTTCTTACAAGTCATACAGTGGTCTGAGTTGTTTATTTCACCACATGCACATTTCAGCGGCAGGTTCGAAACTGGCCACCCATACCTCAAGGCTACGGCATCATTGAATTCTTGTTTATTTAAGCTGAAGCCTTTCTCCTTTATAGGTAATGATGTGAGCCAATTTGAAGCCCCCGTGTCTTGTGCCATCTCAACTCTCATTTTCAGTTCTTCCCTACATCTGGTCTTAATTTGTTCTAGGCTATGTTTCTGTCTCTCTTCTGCTCTTTGTAATTTCCTGTCTTGCATTTCGTTGTTCCTCTTCGTCCACCTCATCATTTTCATTTTGCTCCCGTATTTTTTCTGTCAGAGACGTAGTAAGTTTAAGGGAATTTTGGTACTCATGTTGTGCCGCCTCCACTGGGTTTATGATCCCCATACCTCCGAACCTTGGCGGAAGAGCTAATAGATCTCTTAGCTCTTGCGTGACGCCTTCCATCTCTGTTAAGGCCGGTATGAATGTTCCTCTGATTGCTTCTTCAAGCGGTTGGAGCATCTGTCTAATGCCAGGCACTGTTCTCATAAGAAAGGTCCATCTGTGCTTAACACCATATGTGAAGGCAGTATATGCAGCATGTGGTTCAGATTTCGCAATGTCGGCCAGGGTTTTCACTTCCTTTACCCACTCCGCTACCTTTTTTCGCACATAGTCTCTCTTGCATTCTTCTGTGCCTATTACTGCTCCCAAATGGCGTTGACCCTCCTTTGTAATCTTCATTCCTGTCCCATCAAAAGTCTGCACCGCTTCTTCATACTTGTTTTCTTTCACTATTAGTACAGATTTACTAGCATTCGGATGGTACCCAATGACTTCGCCTACCGATTGTACTCTCCGCCACCATTCTTTGAGATCTCCTATTTTTCCTGCACCTGTGAGGTCATCTGCATACGACACTTGTTTCACTCGGGTTACCTCATGTTTTATTTTCTGCTGCAGAATTGATAGTGCCAGTGCGTACATTGTCATTGCCACTGGATCTCCTTGCGTTGTTCCTTCATTTGATTTGAGAATTTTCATTTCTTCCTTCTTTGTGCTTCCAACTATATACAGGTTAGCTGGCTCCTTATAAGTATTTTCTATGTACTTTGCGATGCTCGGGCATTTTGATGTTGATGTTGTGAATAGCTGCCTCCCTATTAATGGTGTTAAAGGCATTTGTTGCATCCACTAGCAGTACCGCTTCACAATCTTCCTCATTGTACACCTTCCCCATTGCATGTATTGCTGCTTCTCCTCCGGCTTGCTGTCCTGCACATACTTGTAAGTTGCCCACTGCTCTTTGTACATCTTTTCCAAATACAGACATGATTGCTTTTCTTATAATCCTTCTAAGAACTTCCCCAACGCCTACTGGTCTAACTCATGGATTCTTATTTAAAGGTATCAGGCGACATGCTGTCAGAGCTTCTATGTTCACGCATGGTGATGATGCAAGTTTCTTTGCCAGCATTGCTATTGCTTCACAAAGGTCACCCGCAGCTGAACCAAACTTGTTTTGACTTAGGAAGATCCTCCAAGTCTTAGCATCTACTCCTGATGGACCTGCTCCTCCCTGTGTTTTCAGCGCCTTTCTCCATATGAGGTCTCCAGTTATATTCTCATATATCACCGGGTCTGGAGGAACATATTCCCCGTCTAGTTTGGCCTCATCACTTGCTGGTTTTGCTTCTGGGTGTTTCTCCTTCAGCTGGTCCAAGATGCGTCGATTCACTTCGTGCACCCCACTTGAGGCTTCCCCAGTGACCATTCTGACTGCCTGTGCCACTTTACCAATCCTCATGCTATTTCCCACTGATCGTGCCATATCATCTGGCTTCCCCTTTCTTCGTTGTTTTGTTTTCAGTCTTTGCTGGATTGCTCGTACTTGGCTAAGAATTTTGTCTAACTCCCCATTTTTCCACCACTCCATTCTCTGTTTCAGCGCTTTAATGTTCTCATTCAGTTTTCCCTTTGGTCTTTTTCTTTGAAGGAACAACTGAGGAATGAAAGAAGCTATCTTGATTGCCACGTGCGCCAAAGGGGCATCCTGAACATACTTTAGGATCATACGTCTGAGTTCCCCCAGCATGTCTTTTGCGGCTTCACAAATCGGTAGTTCAAACTTATTATGTTGCCATTGTATCAATTCTGTATATATTTCATTCACTAATGTTGTGAGTCCGTCACCAGAATGTCCCATCCATTCTCCACCATTCATGTTTACGATACGAGGTCGTTCGTTCTGTTCACGATTTTCGATTATTTCTCTCTCATTATCTTCGTTTAGGCCTACACTATTTTCACTATTTTGTTCCACACCTCTGTTGTCTTGCGAATTATTGATTCCTGCGTTTTCTTCTGCGGGCTGCAGTTGTTGATTGTTATTTTCTGCATTTTCTCTAACAGGGTTTGCTTGTACATCTCCATTAACTTCATTGTCTGTTTCACGGTTCATTTGTACTGCATCTCTCACCGCGTTTTGTCTGTCATCAGGAGTATTCCTCGACTGGGACCGAGTTACTATCATCTTGTCTTATTATCATAATTTCCTACCTATTCCCTAATACTGAGTCTATCTATCATTTCTTCCTAAGGGACGAGCCTCTGCCCGATAAAGGTGAAAATGTAAACATCCTATGAGTAGCGTTAGAGATAGAAAGAGTAAGATAAGTTATTTAACTCACCTAGTATGATGCAAGGCTACAGAAGATCAGGCTATATTACAAGACAGTGGGTGCAAAAGAAAATAGAAAAATAAAGTAAAATAAAAGTAGTGTTTAAAAATACGCACAAAGAATAAACACGGAAAAAAAAATATATATATATATATATATATATATATATATATATATATATATATAATACAAAACGATTATTGTAGTGAGAAAGGAAATACACTAATTAAGAGAGTAAAATGATTAAAAAGACAAGTGTCACAATAGTGCTAAGGATTAAAAAAGGATGTTAAAAATTTACTATTAGTTTGAGAAAAAGGTCCTGGTTATCAGTATGCACATAATATATCAGCGAATTATACCTTATTTTAAATAGTATACTTAGTTACTAGTTCGTTAGAGATAACTCTCACATGAAATATACCACTTCAAGTCTGATTTCCTGACTCGGCCATAAATCATATATAACCTTACCTAATATAATCGGCCTGTTTCCTCAAAGCTAAATGACTCTATACAAAGCTAAAGAAACCTTGGCAATTTGAGCCGCTTTACATTCTAAATATGCCTAACTTTAAATGGAAACCAGCCAATTATGTCCTAAGATTTAATTATTTTCAAGTCAAAAATATGTACAAAATATTACATCATGTTACTCATGTAAATTATTAGCATGAGGGACATTGAGGAAAGTGGAAGGAAGAGGGAAGGAGGGAAGAGGGAAGGAGAGGAGAGGGAAGTGAATGTGTGGGTAAGGATTGGGGGGGGGGGGGGGGGTGAGGTTTGAATACTTGTTGTCACTGTGTTTCTCTCTCTCTATTATACAGTAGCTACTACTACTCTTACATAAACACACATTTATTTTTAAGCTGCATTGCATCAAAAACTACCACTGACATACCACGTCATATATGTCGCAAGGAGTTAAGCATTGGCGTTCTTTCCTGGAATAGTTATGTCAAAATGGTGAGAGTCGAGAGGGAAAAATGCGAGGCTATTTGCTCTGAAACTTCTCTAATGACTCTCTTTGATGGTCTCGCAAATTGGAGTATTCAACAGAGTGGATGGCAATATTATATTATAAACTATTCATGTAATGAAGCGTGGTTTAAGAGCATTTTGAAATGCTTATTTCTGTTACCTTCCTCTTAAGGGGGTGTGGGCGTATTTATTTGATCATTTATATATATGTTTATATTCTATTTAGTTTCCTCCCAAGACCTATATCAAGCTTAAGAAAACACCACCAGGACCTACTTCAAGATAAACTTCTAAATTTTCCCGGCCGAAGGCCTGTTCCTCTTAAATTACTGACTCGTTATCGCTCGCCAGGAAAACATCGACACTTAAATTAAACGAAAAGTCTTAATATTGACAAATAAATGAGGCGAAAGGTCTTAAAATCGCCAAATTTATGAGCCGAGCGGCATAAAATCTGAAAACTAATGGGGCTAAACATGATGAAGAAGGGGGACCAGAAAAACGACTCATCTGCCCTTAAACTTTTAGAAAACCTTAACATACAGAACGGTCACAAAACATTTACCCTTAGGGAATCTTATATAATTTACAGATGCAAAACTAACAAAGATACCTAATTTGTGTTGGTTAGCGTAAAAACTATAAATATCCCTTATGAATGCATTTTTCATCATACTATGATTGAGACAGCCTTTGGTTGTAGAAGTAGAAGGATATTTAAATGTAATATATGTTGTCTATGTGCATGAAGGAGACAAAAGCCAAAGATTCCTGTATAAAGTGGTACCCCCAAGGTTGAAAGAGTGGTAAAGAACCAAGATCAAGGTACATAAGAAATAATTTAGGTGTGTGGGAAAGAAGTGTGTTGTGCTTTTAAAAGTGAAGTGAAATTAATACGAGGAGGATGGGCTTGTGAGAGTTAGCTGGATAACTCTATGTGTGGGTGAGGCACAAAAGAAACAGTGGGGGGAAACCAATCAAATGAATGAGGAGTTACAGCAAAACCTTATCATATGCCTATGTGGCGTCACCTATAGTAGGTACCACCCTGCTCGATTGGTGCCTACAATCTCCTCAACCAAATAGTGCAATAACAATATAATGCCAATTGGCAAATGATTCGCCACCACTCTGTATATTGGTGTATATACACACAGATGCACTAGTGCATGTGTTTTTATGTCTGCTGGTATATGTTATGTTCTATGAAAAATACAATATATATATATATATATATATATATATATATACGGCCTGTAGAAGAACCTTTCGTTTTATATATATATATATATACCGGGTATATATATTTTTTTTTTTCTTTTTTCTATGTGATTGAGGGAGGTTAAAGGCAGAACAGCCTATAGCGAGTGCCTCCCCCATAGTTGAAAGAGTGACAGGGCCAAAATCAAGGGACGTTCGGGCCAAAATGCCTGGACACACGGAGTTTGAAGCAATTTAAGTCATAGGAAGAGGGAAAGACTGATTCTGGGAGAGAGTTCCAGAGCTCAGCTGTTGAGTAGAAGAAAGTTTGAGAGTAACATTTCACTCTTGGGTTGGAGAGTAGCACAGAGTAGGGGTGGGATTGAGTTGCAAGACGGGTACCACGTGCCCTACATAAAGGAGGTGGTATACACTGGGAAACCTCTGAGGAACACTGATTATTATAGTAGCGATAGAATAGCGAGAGAGATGCAACATTGCAGCGGAGAGAGAGAGAGTTGGTGAGTGGACGGGAGTTAATGATACGAAAGGCCTTCCTTTCAACTTTTTCTAGGAGAGCGGTGTGAGAGGAACCTCCCCACACATGTGAACGATACTCAATACAAGGACGCACTATGCCCCTATACAGAGCAAGAAGCTGTGCAGGAGAAAAGAACTCCCTAAGGCAGTTGAGCACACCCAGCTTCTGGGAGGCTGCCTTAGCAAGACTGGTAATGTGGTCCTTCCAACTGAGAGAAGAAGAAAAAGAGACACCAAGAATATTGAGGGAAGATGAAGGATTGATTTTTGTATTGTTGAAGAATAAGGGATAGTCCGCTGGGAGTTCCTTACGGGTAGATAGATGGAGAAATTGGGTTTTGGAAGCATTAAAGGTAACTAGGTTTTCTCTGGCCCAATTGGAGATAGTATTTAGATCAGAATTTAAGAGTTCTATGGCTTCATAACGTTTGTCGTTGAGGGATTGCTGGCTTGGGCGTTCTGAAAAACTAATGGAGTAGTGTAAGGTTGAGTTGTCTGCGTATGAATGGATGGGAATTGAGGTACAGTTGAGGAGATAATTTATAAAAATTAGAAAGAGAATAGGAGATAGGACAGAGCCCTGAGGAATACCGGAGTTTATAGGGTGAGGAAGTGAACGATGGCCATCCACAACCGCGGCTATGGAACGGCCGGAAAGGAAATTAGAGACAAAGGCACAGATGGAGGGATAGAAACCGATGGAGGGTAGTTTAGAAATTAAAGATTTTTGCCAGACTCTATCGAAGGCTTTCGATATGTCTAGTGCAATAGAAAAAGTGTAAGCTTAAGCGAATAGGGTTAATAATGGTATCAATTCCCCTATATATATGCTGCCACCATCACAGGTTTACCCTGGGATTAATTAGATAACTCAAATGAATGTTAGATAAATGGTAAGGTTAGGTAAATGAAACTTGAGAATAATTAAGAATAGTATAATAAAAGATATCTTAAGACTTATTCAGAAGTACACTAATATATTGATTGTATAAGTATTCGTATCAGTACGATTAATTCAAGTATGTTATATAGTCTGGTTATCACACACCGAGCTAACCTCTGACCCTTCGATGAGCGAGTCGGGGTCTCTCTTGTTTCTCCCTCGCTCTCTGGATACCCACCTTATATTATGTTGGGTTATGCCCCTCTTTATGACGTAAAACCACTCATTATCATTCACGTGTACATCACGACCAATCCTAGTACCTGTCAATAATGACGTCATAAGGTGTGGCTTCCAACGTGACCTGTTCTGGGTCCATCAGAGCGGTCACGTGTAACCAACTCTATTGTGAGATCTCGGGAATGCTGACTAGAAGCTGACGTCTACTTAAACCTCAGATTCTAGGCGCCCAGTACCACTTGCCTCCATCATATACAGTCGGTGTAAGAAATATTATGTTTACTAATATGAGTAGTTGTATTAAGGTTATAATAGTGAGATATACTTTAAATATGTATTCTAGTGTTTAAGTAATTCATGGAGTAATAGTTGGATATATTGGAGTACCTAACACGCCCCCCTTAAAGGTAATAGACATAATTTCTTCCACTGAAATTACCCCCAAATAAAATATAATAGAAAGTGATTATAGTATCAAGAATACATATTCAGGTTTTTGTGATTTTTTTGTTTTTGTAAAATTATTTGAAGTTTGTAAATTTACTATATAAAGGGGAATTTAAAATTAAGAAAATCTGGAAGAAAAATTTACATAAAAACATTATAAAGAGATTATATATATATATAAGTGGACCCATACTCCAAACAACAAAGACATAAGAGCAAATCGAACATAACTGAAGCAATGTAGAGAAAGTTTATCATCCTTTCGATAGGATCCACCAATTACTACACCACTTCGTCAATGTCTTTGATCGAAAAATGTACCCAGTCATCAGTGGTTCATAAATATGAATACAATAAATAGTAGGGTATAGTCCAAGTGAATACTTAAATTAAAATTGATAACTCGTGTTTCAAGAGTTATAATACTAGATTTCAACATTGATAACACTGTGATGAATTTGTAGATGTAGAGTGCAACTAATTTTCAATATAGATAAACACTACGTTGAAGCTTATACCAAGGAAAGGAAAGAGATAGGTAATATCTTTGAATTCTGGTTTTCAACACGGAATACCAAGGAAAGAAAATTAAACCAATCAAATAATATGCAATATGCAAATAACAAATAAAATGTGCAAAATAGATATACAGTATACACAATCAAATTTACATAGAATATATTAAAAATTAATGCTGAAAATAGAAAATCTGAAAAAGAACAATTCCAATATACAAATAAAATTTATGCAAGGTAAGTTAAACACGGAATCGTACCAACAACAATGCCACAGGTCTGTTTACAAGCCCCTATTGCCTTACACATAATGAAAACAATTTACGGTCTAACATTTTGGATAATCTCAATCCTTGTCAACCTACCCTCAATGTTCCTGGAAATTACAAGGAAAATGATAATGAAAATAAGCACTACAAGACCAGTGAACAGTGGCAAAGGTTAAACGTACTCAGGGCGAACGAAATGCATGAACGACAACGTATCCATGGATGTATTAATCAGCTCCAAAGTTTCAATCTCACGCGAAATTATCATGGGAAATGAAAAGTTGTTTGTAATATTTACTTCAGACGGAATGCTAGCAAACAGAATACCATGTTCTGTGAACGAAAGCATGTGAGTGAAAAATGGGTAAAGGGTAAGATGTGACGAAACCAATAGACACGAGTCCCCCACATAAACTTGGCCAATACATGATTTATGAAAGGGTGCTCGGTCCGGGCAAGTAATCAGTAGTTCTGAAGCAGTCACAAAATAAAGAAAATTAGTATTAATTACGTGAACATGGAAAAATGGGTGAAATTGAACCGGAGTGAAATTACAGTTATCCAGGATATCGGCATTGCCAATAATAGCTTGAACGCATTTGTTAGACTTCATTGGCAGTAAAGGAACGGCAGACGCTGGGCAAATAGTAAACAACCCGAGAGCCGTGTGACACCACGCATGAACAGTGGAGGAACTCAATAATGAATAGTATTCATCCGTATACTACCCTTTCGAAACTAGCAAAATCTCGGCAGGAAAATTAATAGTGAGCAAGGAATTATGAAATTTTACCGGAAAAGGTATAATTTCAACCCAAGACAAATTAATGTCAGAAGCAAAAGGGATCAAAATAAGAAATTTACCGTGACTCACCTACACCTCGAGGAAAGGGTAATAATGCCCCTTTCACACATACAGGACTCGGGTGCCGCATGCAGCAGAGTAGCTAGTCATGGCGTTTTTTTCCCCGACTTGGTGGAGCTGGCTCGGTAATGCCGCATCCAAAGGACTTCACCAGACTACAGAAGACTACAGCCGCATACAGCCGACGTTGTCGTCTTGACTCCGGAGAAGTCTTGAGACTCGAACCGACAATGGAAATAACGGTCATTTGTACATGCCGACTACACCCGCATCTATAAGACTTCAGACAATCGACTTCAAAGTCGAACCGCATACACTGGCATAAAGCCGACACATACAGGTTCTCTGGCCAACGGAGGTACATACGTCCTCGCCGAAAAAACATCGTAGCAGCGAAACGACTGCATCTATGGCTTTCATATTTTTACCACATGTACCTTACCCTTTTGGCTACCCACCACAAAAATCTCAAATCCCTCCTCCTACCCAATCGCTGACTGTCGGTCCCGTCAGAAGGAAAAAAAAAGGAAAATATGTGGCGGCGAAACGACTGCACCAATCGGTTCCATATTTGTGTGACAAGTCCCTTACCCTTCTGCCTTCCCCCCACCACACCCCCAACTGCCTCCCACCACCCACTTCCAGCGTATCCGTACGAAGAAAAGGAAAAAAAGGAAAATCCGTGGTGGCGAAAGTACCTCACCAATCGGCTTCATATCTGTAACACAAGTCAATTACCCTTCTACCTTCCCCCCATCAACCCTAAAACCACCCTCCCACCCATACATTCCGATACCATAAAAGTCTCTGTAGTCTATAGTGTCTTTTCAGCTACTTTCGGGACCATCGGGGACCTGTTTTCTGGCGAGGGGAGTGTTTTTTTTACCATTATCCTTCCTTTCTCTCCCAACTTGATAGATTTATCCCCCCCCCCCCCAAAAAAAAAAAAAATCTGGCACTGGCAGAAGCACACCGTCAAAATTGGCTGGCACTCAGCGGGTTAAATGAGAGGGAAGAGAGTAGGAAGAGAAGAACAGGGGGTAGTAGGGAGGTAGTGAGGGAGGGAAGAGGTGGATGAGAAGAAGGGAGGAAGAAGGAGGAAAAGAACGAAGACAGGAGGAGAAGGAGGAAAAGTAGGGAGAGAGGAGGAAAAGAAGAGAGGGAGGAGAAGGGAGGGAAGGAGAATGAGAAGCAAGAGGAGGAGGAGAAGGGAGGGAGGGAGTTGAATGAGAAGCAGAGAGGAGGAGGAGAAGGGAGGAAGGGAGGAGAATGAGAAGGAGAGTGGAGGAGGAGAAGGGAGAAGGGCCTTTGTTGTTCTATTGGGTCCTGGCATGGTGTACAGGCGGTTGAGGTGCGGGTAGAGGTGTGCGTCGTGGGTGATCTCGTCGAAAACTGGGTCAAGTGCGCTGCGTGGGGCCTATATATAGGGGCCGTGTCGCCGTTCTGTGGTTGGGAATTTTTTTTTTTTTTTTTTGGTCGGCTTGATGCGGCTGTTTGCGGTTGAGTTGGGTGTTGTCGGTTGGATGTTTCTGTTGTCTGCTCAAGTTGGCTCGACTCTTCTGCCATATTGGGTTCCGGGTGTTGTCGTACGTGTGCACTCCTGTCAATGTGGTTGGAGTCTGCTGTGATGCGGCTGCTTGCTGCTGAAATCCTCTCTTGTCGGTTGTACTCGGTCGACTCATATTATTGCATAATTATATGCAAATATATGTAAATATATGTAAATTTATGCACACGACTTCAGCAGACTTATGCGGCTGTACTCGTGTCTGGCGCTGTACTCTGGTGTATGCGGCAGTAGTCGTTATGATACACATGAAACACAATTCGCTACGCTATACTCAAGGACTACAGCCGCATACAGAAGACTAGTGACGACTAGCGCCGACTAGCGCAGACTACTCCCCGCATCCACCAGACAAATTTCAAGTCTGGACCAAATTTCGAAACTCACAAACATTTTGTTCGGGGGCCACGACTTGACACGCATTGCCAGGACTTCACCAGACTACAGACGACTACAGCCGCCTGGTCAGGACTAGGTGCTGACTCGGGTGCCGCATGCAGCAGAGTAGCTACTCGGCTGCATGCGGCGCCCTAGTCCTGTATGTGTGAAAGGGGCATTAGACTCTAATTCTGAGTGAACCACCAACGGTACCAAATCAAATTCCCTCTTTGCCAATTTCAGCAACTTGTATAAGTCAACCAAGGGAAGTAAGTCAGATGTCACTAGTCCGTTCTCCGCGTGAACTAAAGCATGCATACAACATTCAAAATTCTTCCCCAAAATAGTTGATATATTATCCCGGTATCCATAATACCAAGACACGCCCTACAATCCTTCCTACGACTCCTATCTGAGGAACCGAGAAAAAAAAATTATGACTACAAATTTACATGTAAAATTAATCCAAATTCATTCCCAAACTGTCAACCCACCATTGAGCAACAAAATTACCTCCCTCTTTAACAAAAGCAACATTACTCGATCTTAAATTATATTTATGAGCACCATTTGTCTTTTTAGGCCGTTTACGTCGTAAATTGCGTATAACACGTTTCAAATGATTCATATGAGCCCTTTTCTCAACGCCCTTTTCTAAGTGTTTTATAACAGTACTATTCCTGTCGACTGAAATTACGCGGTAAGGACCCTCGAAAACAGGTTGTAATTTATCTTTGGCGTAAAATTCCCTCAAATAAACAAGATCCCCTACAACAATATTCACATTCCTCTTACGTTTATTTGCTACGTCCATCATGTCTTCCTTTGATTTCGAAAGAGAACTGCGTAAAGTCTTATAAATAGACCGAAAATGATTCAAATGATACAACACGTAATCATCGCAGTTATAAACAGGAGAATTAGACTGAACTAGCGAATTATGCGGAAGTCTCATGTCTCTACCAAAAACAATAAAATAAGGCGAATCCGCAATTGAGGAATTTAACGAACAATTTAGTGTTGATTCTGCAAAGTGCAAAACTAAATCCCATGTACTCGTATCACGATCTAATAATAAGCCGTGAAGAGCACGGATAAGAGATTGATTAGCGCGTTCCGCCAAGCCATTAGACTGGGGTGAATGAGGACAAACAGTAACATGATCTATATTATATTCATCGCATAGTTTCGTCATACTAGAATTACAGAATGCTGTACCATTATCAGTTATAATTGTATTAGGACAACCAAATTTACACACGACGTCCGCTAAAAATTTATTAGCGACCGATTTCGCCTCTTTATCCTGCAACACTGATAACACGACATACCGTTAAAAGTGACAAATAGTGAGCATAATGTATTGACTTCCGGCGTCAGTCAGTGGAAGTTTCAATAAATCTATAACAACCACATCGAAAGGATACGCCGGAATCGGATATTCCCCGATTTTCACTTCCGGGCTCAACTTAGGTTTAACACCTTACGAGCGGCCTATGCGGTTTATTTATGTGTACCGCACAGCGGGGTGTTTTTAGCCAAAATAGGGCTGTTTACGTGATCATTTTCATGCCTAAATAAGACCCAGAACGTAAAACAAATACCTATCCCTGAAAGGGCATAAACAGAGCTTTCGAATGACACCATAACGATCCTTGTATGATGGATAGTTTTCTTGCAATAACCGTGCAACGCGAGTGCAAAAAGCAGGTAATTCGGTACTTTCAGTACATAATTGAGTATGTAGCGAGTGAGAGAGGGAGGAGGGAGCTGAGATTTGTGTCAGTAGGTTCGCCGCGGTGGTCTGGAGCAGTCATACGCTCGCTAGTCTCCTGCCACCACTTGTCTCTCTCTCTCAGCCACATTACGTGCTGAAATTGCCACTCGAGTTATGTCGAGCGCCGCCACATAGTCCAGCTTTTTTTTACTCGACTTATGTTGCTCGCCGCTAAATAAGGGTTAATAGTGGTACATGTAGAACAACAGTCAATATATCTATCTATATCCATTTTCATCGTCCACCAATAATAATTTCTCTGGGCTTGTGTCAAACACCGAAGCTTCCCCGGATGCCCAATTGTATCATGTCCATGTAAAATAGGCAATAAAGTACTAATTTGCGAATCTGGAATGAATAGTTGCATTATTACCCTGTCATTTAAATCCATCTTTCTGTACAAACACCCTTCATGCATTACAAAATTAGAATAATCAAAACCTGCTAAGTCGGGGTGACAAGGGACATTGCCGCTAAAATCACCCGACTCTAAAGCAAGAATGACTTGACCCCAATAACTATCTTTAAGCTGGTCTAACGCAATACTTTTACTGCACAATAGTGCGTTAACCGAAACTAGAGCAACAGGATTCCTTGATAACGCATCGGCAACTGTGTTGAGCTTGCCTTCAACGTACAATAATGTAGAATTGTATGATGCTAATGTTAACTTCCACCTGGCACGTCTACCCGTGAGAAGTTTATCATCAAACAATTTAATTAGAGGCTTATGGTCTGTCCAAACAGTTACATCATAACCATATATTACCTCACGAAATATATTTAACGCCCAAATTAGCACTGCACCTTCTAAATCGGTAACACAATAATTCTGTTCCGCAGGTTTTAAAGAACGGCTAGCGAATCCTAACGGCCGTAAGAGATTCCTAGCGTCATACTGCATAAGAACAGCTCCAAACCCAGTATATGATGCATCAGAATTAATATAGAAAGGTTTCTTAAAATCAGGGAAAGCAAGGGTCGGTCGAGATGTTAAACTTGCCTCTAATTCAGCAAAAGAACCCTCTTGTTCAACTCCCCACAAAAATTCAACGTCCTTCTTGAGTAAAATATATAGAGGCTTCGCGATACTAGCGTAGTTCTTTATAAATGCCCTATAGTAGCCCGATAGGCCCAAAAATTGCCTTAACTGTTTTACGGTAGTGGGCGTAGGAAATTTAGTGATAGAATTTGTCAATTGAGCAGTGGTATTTACCCCGTCCGGAGTTAATTCATGCCCCAAAAATGACAGTTTCTTTTTAAAGAATTCATATTTACTGATTTTAATTTTTAATCTTGCCTCATTTAATTTAGAAAGTATATTTCTCAGTGTGATAAGATGTTCCTCTACCGTTCTTGAAAAAATTATAATATCGTCTATATATACATAAACATTGTGACCGATCAATCCTGCCAATACATTATTCATTAATCTCTGAATAATTGCTGGTGAATTTTTAAGGCCCATGGGTAGACGTTTATATTCAAAAGTACCGGAAGGAGAATTAAATGCTGTATATTGCCGATTCCGGTGATAACCCAATTTGATGAAACCCACTCGAAAGATCGAGGGTTGAAAAGACCTTGTTATTCGTACCCAAACTAGCAAGAATTTCCGGTATCGCCGGCATATGAAAATGATCAGTCTCCGTAATGGTATTAAGTTTTCTAAAGTCTACCACGACTCTAAACTCCACCTTCGCCTTCTTCGGAACTAAGAAAAGAGGTGATCGCCAAAGTGACATTGATGGTTGAATTACGTCCTGAGAAAGTAAATCTGAAACATGTTTATTAGTCAATTCCCGTTGACTGTGCGATAAGCGATACATAGGCAGGTAAACGGGCTTCTGATCCTTGTCACTCAACACAATTTTATGGTCCATAATGTCAGTAAACCCCATAGCGTCCCCTTTCAAATGTACGGACTCATTAAATTCCCTCAATAACGCCTTTAGCGGACCCTGAGCCTCAGGAAAGTCGGTACCTTGTAAATCCTCGTAAATCTTACGCATTCTATCCTCCATACCAGGAGAGTTCCCTGTGCGCACTGAAGCCACTGGAAGAGAATTAATTTCTTCGAATTTACAAGGTACACAGGAAGCATTACATAACTTCGTATCCGCATATAATTTCATTAAGCCATTTGTGGTATTTAAAATGAGAGTTTGGAAAAAATTGGTGTCATCCACCTCATGTAATGCTTGAGCGAACGTAATACCATTGATCGCTGAGGAATCGGGTAATAATACAACAGAATTGACTGTACTCTTAAGATTGTTCGCATAAACATTATCAACCTTCGCAGAATGCGGATCAACAATAGTATTACAGTGAATGAGAATATCAGAATCCCCCATAGATTGTTCTAAATAATCATGCAATTTAATCTCGACAGCGGGAAGAGCGGGGTTGGAAGTGTGGGCGAGCCGGCATCTACCTCCCCCGATATTCCTACCAGATGTACGACGCTTCGCCTGAAAGGTTTTATCACTCTCCACAACGCCCTTACGTACACCCCTTGATACAAATTGTAAATTTTCTGGGAAGTTAGATGACGCCTCAATAAAAGTACCATCAATAGATACACCATTCATCTCTAGACTTAAAATAAATTTACGGGCCTTCATTGTCTTAAAACCCAACAGAAGGTCCGAAGAGATGTTTAAACCCTGAACAACGTACACTTTCTCCGTCATTAAATCCAAGTCCTGATGCAAACGGTAAGTATGTAACCCCCAATATTGAAATATTATCCCCAGAAACACTCTGAAGATTAACATCGGGGAATTCAAGTTTAAACGAATCATCATGATTCAATTTGTTAAAGACAGAGCTAGACATTAGGTTCAGAGGAGAACCTGTATCAATTAAAACACTTATATCTGTATTATTTACACATGACTTCAAAATGAACGAGTCAGGTGAATGCATAAGGGCACTTATCATTAACGTAGGACATTCCGGAGTTTGTGTACATTGATGTTTTACGTTACGTTTGCTTGGGAGTGATCGTAAGCTTCCCCCGACCTAGGGTGACTGGCTTTCCAATCGTCCAAATCTACCTTCACTTCCGGGCAAGTTCCGGTCCTGTGATCATTACACTTGCATCTACGACAGAAAGGTTGCTTACCTGCCATATATTCATATAGCTCCTTGGCCTTGATGTTACAATGAGGAATAATGTGACCCCGTCCCCCACAATAAAAACACATAACATCCCTGTGTTGACCAGATGCGCCGGTAGCCATTATCGCAGGTCTCTGCGCGCCCTGACCGCCTCCGCCTGCGGCCCGCGGTCGACCACCATTCCCCTGATAACGAGGCGATTGATGGTTCCATGTTTGAGAGCTGTAACTCCGTCTACTCTGACTTACTTGTGCAGGTTTATGGAATTTGGGAAAAGAACTGTTTGAGGAGAACTGCTGGGGATTTCTATGTGGTTGAGAGTTCTTATTTGGTTGACTCTGTGTAGGGAAATTCTGTTTAGGCCCAGGTTGAGCTGGGGAAACAGGTAGGGAATTCCTAACGGCAGCACACGAGAACTGAATTTGCTCGGTGGTTACACCGCTAGTATCACAAGACTTCCTAAGTTCCTTCGAGAATTTATTGAGAGACATTGTTGGAGGGAACTCGATACGTCGTGCGATCGGTTTCACGGTGTCTGGTAAAGCACTAACCAGCATAACATACCCCAGTAACTTGCTCAGCTGTCCTATTGTCATCTTACTGTCCTCAAACCAGGAGTGACGAACTAGATCCTGCGACATACAATTCGCGAACTGTGAACACTGCGCCAATAATGTATCTACTGACAGATTTTTCTTTTGCTTTAATAGCTGATCAGCGAAATCATGGAATTTCGCAAATTCCCCTTTAGCTGACGACCCAAACTTCTCTAGGAATTCTAGCCTGAACTCATCGTAAGTCTTAGCATGTATGAGGTCATTGCAAGCCAAAAGGTACCCAGCTGGAGTATTCCCTTTGTCAATTTTCGAGCGAAAAATGTCAATTTTGGCCCTCTCCTGTGTGATACCCTTTGCTGCAATTTCCGTCTCTACATCATCCAAAACTGAAAAAATATTTCTGTGTTCTTCCAACCCAGTGAAATTGTGTATGGCCTGACCATGGGTCACACTTAACCCGTACAGCCCCAGCGACGCGCCTGACGCGTCAGCGATGTATGTAACGCACAGCCCCAGAGACGCGCCTGGCGCGTCACGCTAATTGAGCCGACCGTAACCTCAGGTGTAGCCATATCCATGTAGACTCCTCCTCCGTCAGACAAAGTTGAGGATTCCCTGCTTCCACCGCAAGAATATTTTGACAAATTTGCGACCAGCCCCGTAGTTGTGTGGGGGAGCGTTGCAGGCAGGGAGGGAAACTTGCCAGATGTACAAGTGTTTCAGCCCGCCGTGTGTGAATTATATATGTATACAGACTCCAGTGACTTGAATTAAATACTTTTAGTAGCTTTAGCGGTCAATTAATCGACACGTGAGTGTAGCCTCTGTTGTAACAAAAAAGGACCATGCGCTGCACACCATGTAAGCTTAAGCGAATAGGGTTAATAATGGTATCAATTCCCCTATATATATGCTGCCACCATCACAGGTTTACCCTGGGATTAATTAGATAACTCAAATGAATGTTAGATAAATGGTAAGGTTAGGTAAATGAAACTTGAGAATAATTAAGAATAGTATAATAAAAGATATCTTAAGACTTATTCAGAAGTACACTAATATATTGATTGTATAAGTATTCGTATCAGTACGATTAATTCAAGTATGTTATATAGTCTGGTTATCACACACGTAGCTAACCTCTGACCCTTCGATGAGCGAGCCGGGGTCTCTCTTGTTTCTCCCTCGCTCTCTGGATACCCACCTTATATTATGTTGGGTTACGCCCCTCTTTATGACGTAAAACCACTCATTATCATTCACGTGTACATCACGACCAATCCTAGTACCTGTCAATAATAACGTCATAAGGTGTGGGTTCCAACGTGACCTGTTCTGGGTAACTTTCCATCAGAGCGGTCACGTGTAACCAACTCTATTGTGAGATCTCGGGAATGCTGACTAGAAGCTGACGTCTACTTAAACCTCAGATTCTAGGCGCCCAGTACCACTTGCCTCCATCATATACAGTCGGTGTAAGAAATATTATGTTTACTAATATGAGTAGTTGTATTAACCCTTTTACGCACATATGACGCAGAGGTTGCCAGATTAGCAATAAGAAATAGAATTCTCTCACTCTTATAATTACCTCTCCAAAATTAGTTTTCTGCCGACAGCTAAAGCAAAGACAACTGTAGAGGTTGAAGTAACTAAACTAAAGGTTTCTAAATACCCCTGATGGTAACAAAGAATTTAAAGTATCCCTAATAGGCTCGAAATCGCGTCATATGTCGGAGAGGGTTAAGGTTATAATAGTGAGATATACTTTAAATATGTATTCTAGTGTTTAAGTAATTCATGGAGTAATAGTTGGATATATTGGAGTACCTAACAAAAGTCTCACCGAAGTCCCGAAAGGAGGATGACCAAGAGTTAGTAAGATATGAAAGAAGATCACCAGTAGAGCGACCCTCAAGGAAGCCATACTGGCGATCTGAGAGCAGATTATGAGAAGAGAAATGCTTAAAAAATTTGGAAGCAAGAATAGTTTCAAAAACTTTAGAAAGACAAGAGATGATAGCAATTGGACGATAGTTGGAGGGTTGAGACTCTATCAAAGGCTTTCGATATGTCTAGTGCAATAGAAAAAGTCTCACCGAAGTCCCGAAAGGAGGATGACCAAGAGTTAGTAAGATATGAAAGAAGATCACCAGTAGAGCGACCCTTAAGGAAGCCATACTGGCGATCTGAGAGCAGATTATGAGAAGACAAATGCTTAAGAAATTTGAAAGCAAGAATAGTTTCAAAAACTTTAGAAAGATAAGAGATGAGAGCAATTGGACGATAGTTGGAGGGTTGAGAGCGGTCACCCTTCTTTGGGACAGGTTGAATGTGAGCAAAATTCCAGAATGATGGGAAGAGGTTAGAGATGAAAGAGTTTGCCTAGGCATGCAGGGAGTCAGCACGGAAGCACAGTTTTTGAGAACAACAGGAGGAACACCGTCCGGACCGTACGCCTTATTAGTATTAAGCCCAGATAGGGTAGAAAGTACATCTTTAGAAGAGATTCGGATATTAGGCATAAGTAAGAGAGAGGAGGGTGGACAGGGAGGAATAGCACCGGAATCATCCAAGGTGGAGTTTCTAGCAAAAGTTTGAGCGAAGAGTTTAGCTTTGTCAGAGGAAGAAGTGATGTTTGTGTCATCAGAGTGGGAAAGGGGAGGGAAAGACGAGGAAGAGAAATTGTTATATATACAGCACATATATACAGGCATATATACTGTATATATATATATATATATATATATATATATCTGTGACGCCTCCCGGCGTTGACAGAATGGTTGCGTGGGGCATTGCAGCTCGCTAGCGCTCGCCAGGATGGGGGGATGGGCTACAGTTGTCCTAGGATGATCTGCTTTGTTTTATTAGTGTCGTGTTGCCACAGACAGTCTAGAAGTGATCTTTGTTTTGGTCTGTGACCGCGCCTTATATTTTATATTCGCTATAATATAAATGTTGCTTGTGTGGGAGGCGAGCGAGAGAGGGTGAGGGGGTACAGCTGGCAGCGGGGTGAGCTATGACGCGGCTCGCTTGGGCGCTGACGGCGTTGGCGGCCGGGTGGTCAACTAGTCCCTGCCCATCGCGGCCTCGTGTTTTTTACCAGCTCAGAACTTGCCTGACACGTGTATCGTCTACATCCTTTGCAATTCTGTCCCCCATACTCGCCATTTTGCATACTATTCCTCTCTCTCGACTTCTCCTTTCTCATTCTCTAATCTTTATTAAACTCAACATCCCTTCTGGTTTCAGCATAGACGTTCACCGTCGACCAGTCGTATTGTACGCGAAGCTCTCAGATATTTCTATGTATGAGGTTTGGAGAGACGGTCTTTTCCGTGTGTGTCCTCTCTCGGGAAGGTTGTAAACCGGTATATGTCTCCCTGGCAAGGTGTTGAGTGATTTTGCTTGGTTATCTAATGCTAGACTAGGGGTAAGGTTACTGTGTCGTTGTCTCCGATGTGTGCAGTGTTAGCTAAGCCCTGCACGACATCGACAGGTACTGTGGGAGCCTAAGTTGTCTTCGGGAGCGTTTACTTTGCGAGCACAGCGCTGTGGTGTGAGAGGGCCATAGCCTATCCCTCACAACATAGTGCTGCCTCTTTGTGTTGACTTCTGAGGGATCGCCAGGATAGAACTAGGTACTAGAGACCTAGATTTATCAAGAGAGCATCCCCGTCATATAACGTAATCGTCATTATACCACCTTCGGACAACGTTAGGCTACGAGCCGTATGCTCGCCCATTGTTGGCCTGCCTTGATACCCCAGCTAGACTTTATTAACTGAGCAGACACTGGTTAGAGATAAGCCCCCATTATTATATGTATGCAACATTATTATTCACTGCACTTTTGAGCCGAGGTTGTTGTTGAGTTGCACAACCCTAGTAGGCTGTAAGCATTTCTTTAGTTGTCGAGCATTACTACCTTTGCGCAGTCTTTATTATTCGCCTGCCTATTATTACTATATGTCCTAGCATTTATTGTGACCCGTATTCTGCATTATAATTGTTCAAGATTCTTTACGAACATCTTCCCAGCATCAGACTTATTTCAGAAGTTTCCAGTTGATGTTGCAGGACTAGCATTGCACTTTCTTTAATGCAGGAGTGCCAGTTATTTGAGTATCTACCGTAACGTTAATTAATCACGTTAACTATCTTTTCTTTGTGTAACCTAATTGAGTAATCTTTTACTGTTTGAGAATAGGCTGTTTCATCGAGCGTCAGCCTAGTGTGTGTGCACCAGTTACCGAGTCATAGGATACCTCGTTGTCCAGGCACGACTCAGGGCGGTAATGGTGTTTTGTTTTCTAGTTTTTAAGGCAGGGGTTGGATCTAGTGTTACCGTTGTTGCATTTTGCCATTATCTAGTCCAATGTTGAAGAGCCCTGTGTCTTTGAGAACCTGGATCGTAACAAGAACAACAGGAGGAACACCGTCCGGACCGTACACCTTATTAGTATTAAGCCCAGATTGGGTAGAAAGTACATCTTTAGAAGAGATTCGGATATTAGGCATAAGTAAGAGAGAGGAGGGTGGACAGGGAGGAATAGCACCGGAATCATCCAAGGTGGAGTTTCTAGCAAAAGTTTGAGTGAAGAGTTTAGCTTTGTCAGAGGAAGAAGTGATGGTTGTGTCATCAGAGTGGGAAAGGGGAGGGAAAGACGAGGAAGATAAATTGTTATATATACAGCACATATATACAGGCATATATACTGTATATATATATATATATATATATATATATATATATATATATATATATATATATATATATATTTATATATATATATATATATATATATATATATATATATATATATATATATATATATATTATATATATATATATATATATATATATATAAGGCCATGGATCTGCAATCCATAGAATAACCTTTTAAGGGTGCATTGTATGTTGTATTAACCCTCTCACTCATGAATTCAGGAAGAGTATCCATAAATGCACGGATACACATTTTGCCTATTCAATACTTTATAAATTAATTGAACTAAAAGTATGAATACATGAGTTGCAGAGTGAATAAACACCTTGATAACACTGCTTTGAGTCAACATCCTCCCTCGCGTTAGGTCGAAAGAGGAACGAGGCTCAGTAGCTCTTTGTGAGTTAAGCGGTAAAGAACGGGCGGCCAGGATTTAAACATAGTCAAAATTGCGTCTGAACAACAGGTAAGTGAATCTAAAATACATTATCATCGTATAGTGTATGTTATAATTGTACTTCTGTGTATATTTGATATATATATATATATACCGGTATATATATATATATAATAAATTATATATATATATATATATAATATATATATACTGTATACTGTATATACATTGTATATATAATGTATAGTGTAATATTATTGTACCAACACATTGTTTTATATTTAAACAGGGCAGAACCCTGAGGAACACCAGAGTTGATAGGTTGAGGATGTGAGAGATGGCCATCCACAACTCCAGTTCTGGAACTGCCAGAAAGGAAAGCATAGATAAAGGCACAGATGGAGGGATAGAAACCGAAGAAATTAGAGGTTTATCCCAGAAGGTTTTCAATATGTCTAGCGCAATAGAGGTCTCACCAAAGTCCCAAAAGGAGGATGGCCAAGAGTTAGTAAGATAAAAAAAAAAAAAATCACCAGTAGAGTGGCTCTTAAGGAAACCATACTAGCGATCTGATCTGAAAGTAGATTATTGGAAAATACATTATTAACTCCCTCAGACATATTATGTTCCAGTAAGTCCAAGGAGGCACTTGACAAGTATTTTGGGTCTTGAATTTGGCTCATGAGTGTTGTCGAAGCCTTACATTTTTCGCGATTTCCATCCACCAGAATGCTGTTTATTGTGATGTATCATATATCAATGGAAAGAGGAATATTTATAGTACATGATAAAATAAAAATAAATTTAAATAAATCGAAATATGAAAGTGTAAATGAGTCCGGAATACAATTATTTCCCATGCAATTGTCTTCACACCGTCCTAGCTCTAAATTGTGAGTGATGACCATATATTTTTTTTTTGCTCAAATAATAGTATTTTTTCTCCTCTTTCCAAATCTTGAAAACAGAAATTGTTTATCTTCAATAGTTCTCAGGCAGTGACTGAAAAAAAACTATGATTTTGATTTATATGGTTTATAACATTTTCAATTTATTTCGTTGCTACGAAGTGTATGGTTTTAAATTTAGGCTGAATGAATACGGCAAATAATGCTGATGAGTATAAAACAAACTAGAAGTTCCTAGGACAAATACTTTTTGCGCTATGAATATTTGAAATGAAGAGCCAAAATGCGAATATTTACGCTTCACCCGTCTCTGTTCCGGCGATGCTAGCCGGGTTCCGAGCTGTTCCCCACCTCGTGGTTGCGTTATTTGGTCGGATACGTATATAACTGTATATATCACCGGAATCGGAAAATTGTGCTCTTTCCAATGGTGAAAACAAAAATAATATAGAGTAATTGGTTCGTGAGCTATGCGCAATTGTTTCCATGCATTGTTATTGTTATGAAAATATATGAGAATGTTTATACAGTTGTATATCTTTGCCACAATATACACCCTTTCCAACGAGAAGGGAAATGGCTCCTGGGTTGACACTGAA
>CM064562.1:30592067-30729721 GCA_032716605.1 Paralithodes platypus
GGGTAGAGAAAACCTTGCTGTATTAAATGCTTCCAAACCTCAATTTATCCATCTTACTACCCGTCAGGAACCTCCAGAGGACTATCCCTTATTCTTCAACAATACAAAAATCAATCCTTCATCTTATCTCAATGTTCTCGGTGTATCTTTTTCTTCTGCTCTCACTTGGAAAGACCATATGACCAGTCTCGCGAAGGCAGCCTCCCAGAAGCTGGGTGTGCTCAACCGCCTCAAGGGGTTCTTTACCCCTGCGCATCTTCTTGCTCTGTACAGGGGCACAGTGCGTCCTTGTATTGAATATTGTTCACATGTGTGGGGAGGAACCTCTCACACCGCACTCCTAGACAAAGTAGAAAGGAAAGCCTTTCGTATCATTAACTCCCGTCCATTCACCAACTCTCTGCAATCTCTCTCTCTTCGCAGCAATGTTACATCTCTTTCCTTCCATACCAACTCCCTGACTATGTAAACTCTTCCGTCTCTGTCTCTCCTCTAATGTCTTCCCTTCTTGCTGGAAGTTCGCTCTCATTCAACCTGTCCCAAAGAAGGGTGACCACTCTCAACCCTCCAACTTTTTTTTTTTTTTTTTTTTCTATGTAATTGAGGGAGGCAAAAGGCATTACTGCCTATAGCGAGTGCCTCCCCCATAGTTGAAAGAGTGACAGGGCCAAAATCAAGGGACGTTCGAGCCAAAATGCCTGGACACACGGAGTTTGAAGCAATTTAAGTCATAGGAAGAGGGAAAGACTGATTCTGGGAGAGAGTTCCAGAGCTCAGCTGTTGAGTAGAAGAAAGTTTGAGAGTAACGTTTCACTCTTGGGATGGAGAGTTGCACAGAGTAGGGGTGGGATTGAGTTGCAAGACGGGTACCACGTACCCTACGTAAAGGAGGTGGTATGCACTGGGATAGCTCTGAGGAACACTGATTATTATAGTAGCGATAGAATAGCGAGAGAGATGCAACATTGCGGCGGAGAGAGAGAGACTGCAGAGAGTTGGTGAGTGGACGGGAGTTAATGATACGAAAGGCCTTCCATTCAACTTTGTCTAGGAGAGCGGTGTGAGAGGAAACTCCCCACACATGTGAACAATACTCAATACAAGGGCGCACTATGCCCCTGTACAGAGCAAGAAGCTGTGCAGGGGAAAAGAACCCCCTAAGGCGGTTGAGCACACCCAGCTTCTGGGAGGCTGCCTTAGCAAGACTGGTAATATGGTCCTTCCAAATGAGAGCAGAAGAAAAAGAGACACCAAGAATATTGAGAGAAGATGAAGGGTTGATTTTTGTATTGTTGAAGAATAAGGGATAGTCCGCTGGGAGATCTTGACGGGTAGATAGATGGAGAAATTGGGTTTTGGAAGCATTAAAGTTAACAAGGTTTTCTCTGCCCCAATTGGAAATAGTATTAGATCAGAATTTAAAAGTTCTATGGCTTCATCACGTTTGTCGTTGAGGAATTGCTGGCTGGGGTGTTTCTGAAATCTAATGGAGTAGTGTAAGGTTGAGTCGTCTGCGTATGAATGGATGGGAATTAAGGTACAGTTAAGGAGATCATTTATAAAAATTAGAAAGAGAATAGGAGATAGGACAGAGCCCTGAGGAACACCAGAGTTTATAGGGTGAGGAAGTGAACAATGGCCGTCCACAACCGCGGCTATGGAACGGCCGGAAAGGAAATTAGAGACAAAGGCAAAGAAGGAGGAATAGAAACCGAAGAAGATAGTTTAGAAATTAAAGATTTGTGCCAGACTCTATCGAAGGCTTTCGATATGTCTAGTGCAATAGAAAAAGTCTCACCGAAGTCCCGAAAGGAGGATGACCAAGAGTTAGTAAGATATGAAAGAAGATCACCAGTAGAGCGACCCTTAAGGAAGCCATACTGGCGATCTGAGAGCAGATTATGAGAAGAGAAATGCTTAAGAAATTTGGAAGCAAGAATAGTTTCAAAAACTTTAGAAAGACAAGAGATGAGAGCAATTGGACGATAGTTGGAGGGTTGAGAGCGGTCACCCTTCTTTGGGACAGGTTGAATGTGAGCAAACTATCATCCAATTGCTCTCATTTCTTGCATCTCTAAAGTTTTTGAAACAATTCTTACCTCAACATTCCTTAAGCACTTATCTTCACATAACCTACTCTCAGACCGCCAGTATGGCTTCCTTAACCCGAAAACGGAGACCGTCCTCAATGAAGGTTTTTCTGGTGCGCTGTGACCATCCTCAATAGATCCAGAGCATAAAAAACCCTTAGAAAACACCCCAGTGGCACTCAAAACAAAGCAATTTGTGATTAGGTGAAAAAATTCCCCTCCAATAATTACTACCACTCCTACATATGTTTCGCCTCCCCCCCCCTTCCTCTCGATTTCCTTCTCTTCCCCTCTCCTCAATTATCAGCTATTTTACCTCTTATTCCCCCTTATATCGGGTAATTTTTGGTGCGAAATTCCCCCTCCCAGTCTCTTTAACACGGGTGAGGCATCTAGAGATCCTTGCAACACAGAGACTTCTACTCAGATTCATCAGTATCGAACGAGAGCTTGTAGGCTCTCACCTCATGATACGACCTTGCGGCAATAATACGTCTTTTTCACCCCCCAAATGCTGTTGCCACTTTTTTTATTACTCTTAATTGTTCATATGTTCATATTGAAAGCAAAATAGGTGAATATGGATAAGTAATGTTACGACTGGGGTTCAACTATATCAGGGCTCTTATTAATTGGACTAGTAATGGCATAAATGCTACAACGGAAAGCGCTAGATCCAACCTCTGATGTATATTCCCAGTGAACAAAGAACACAAATACTCTACAGAGTTCTATATGCAATAATAGGCTATCAAACTCTCAATAAATGTGCGTCTACTCTAGGCTTAATGTTATGTGAAAACAGCCTTTTACTACCTATAACCGAAGGTGCTTGGTTATGGTATGCAAAGTAAGGTGGTAAGAGAAGTTACAGCTTACGTTACTTTAATCAATAAATGTCAGGCACTCCTGCATGAAAGAAAGTGCACTAAAGTCCTTCAACACTAACAAGGAATCTTCTTTAAATGTTAGATGCTATAAAGATGCTCGTATCGGAAATGGAACCCAAAAAGGCAGGCAGCGGAACAATGCTCGTGCAGGCTATGCACACAAAAAGGCAGAATATATAATGCCGTCGGAGCCAAGAATATCCTAAACACTACAACAATAATAATAATCGCCACGACAATGCAGTATTCCTATCAACAAAAAGAGCCTAAGTCGTTTGTGCCTCCATACATCAAACTAGGCTGCGAAATGCTTGTGTAATCATAATGGGTATGCATAAAAAGAGTAATTGGTTTAATATACTTAATGTCTACTGTGACTGATAAAGTCTAGCTAGAGTCAATGATACGAGATACTGGTGCGCATGGCATGCCGCATAGCCTAGTGCAAATCTCAAGTCTGTGCGTCAAATATTACGTTATAGGGAAGGGTAGCTCTCTTGAGAAACCTTTATACGGAAGTATTAAGCGTTCTCCTGGCGTACCTCAAAGACAAACAACGAGCTTAGAACAGTGCAGAATGGTATAGGCAAAAAGCCCTCATTCGTGCATGCTCTACTCTCAATGGCACACAGACTAGAATTTACTCAATCAACTCCAGTTCTCAGGTATGTCGTGCCGCTTTTAACTAAAGCCAGCACTCATAGGAAACAATACCTTATAATATCAGACTCCTAGTCTAGCATTATCTAATCCAGCAGAACACTAATAATTAAAGGAAGCAGTACTAAACAATATGAATGCCAACCAATGCTTCGTGATCAACTTATCTTAACAACTAACATACATGGGTTATATCAGACCTTAACGCACAATACAACTGGCCAGCATGAAGCTGATTTTGCAGAGTTAACCAGAGGGGGTATATTAATAAAAAGGTGGTGAAAGATACGAAAAAAGAGAGAGGTAGGCAGAGGAAAAGATTCTCAGGTGCGGAGCGGGAGACAGGTAGCAAGGAAAAAAGCGGGGACAAGTCCTCTAGCCACTAGCAAGGGAGCTAACAGCATGGTAAGGACCTCTCTCCACCAACCCCCACGAGGCAGCCAGCCGTGACGTCATCGAGCGGGACAAAAACACTGCGCGCTCCCTCTCACTCTGTTCTACTCTCTCTCTCTCTCTCCCAGATCCCATCATTACTAGTTAATGATAAAACATATACTTTACAATTAAATATATAAAGCCTTGACATGGGTGAAAACAAAGAGCCTTTCTGGACTGCCCATGAGACGAGCTTTCATATGAAATAAAGCACACTCTAATACATAAACTATAGCCCCATCCACTGCCCTGGCGATCCTAGCGAGTCACTGTAGGACAAGCCATGCGGTTCTAACGGAGTGGTTAACGTCACACCCCCCCCAAGATTTTTCTCAGAGGCCCCAAGGCTCACAAAAATCTGATGGTTAGAACCCATGCTATATCTCCACTTCCCATCACCCAGCGGCAGTAAAGTATCTGGCACAGTTCCTCAACAAAACATTTTTCAAAATTATAACCCTCTCCAACACCATAGGTTAAATTATATGTAGTTATGCTCCTCAAGAGCGAGCTTCTCTAGCCCAGCATTCTGAGAGGAGTGCAACTCAGAATTACTGTTATAACATACTAAAAAAATTCAACTATCAAAGAAAGAGTTTTTATTTGATTTTTATGTTTATAATTTGTTTATTTCGGCTGCACTATAGGGGCAAGCCTAGTTTTTTCTTCTATACCAAACGCTCAACTCCTGCTTTACGACCCAATACGCTGGGCTACAACCACGAGCCAACAAGCACTAAGCGCAAAATACTATTCAAACTAAAGCAGGAGGCTACCCGTGTGTCAATCTACCCAGGATCATATATCCTTGAACGACCATCTGCAACCACGTTGTCACAACCGGCAATATGGCGTATATCCAGGTTATATACCAATAACCTTAGTGACCACCTGGTCAGCCTCATATTCCGATTGTGAAACTGGTCCAAGAACTTGAGAGGGTGATGATCTGGGTAAACTACAACGACCGGACCATAGGCTGCAACATAGACCTCGAAATGCCCCAGCACAAGCACAACCGCCAGCAGCTCCTCCTCGACAACAGAGCAGCTCCCCTGGGCCGAATTGTACTTCTCCAAGCAGAAACTAACAGGATGCTCCAGCCCATCATCATCCTTTTCCACAAGGACGGCACCAGCCCCCACACCACTAGCCTCCGTTGCTAGTTGGAAAGGTAGGCTAAAGTCAGGGGCCCTGAGGATCGGGTGAGTGCACAACAGGTGTTTTACTCCTCTAAACACCTTCTCACACTCAGGCGCCCATTTTAACTTCTTATCCTTCCAGTTATCCTCCACCTGAGCTTGACTGTCCCGTTCTCCTTCTCCACCTTGACTGCTAAACGTCATCACAGGCACAGTGAGAGGCTCAGGGGGGTGCCTCCCATACTCCTTCATGGGATTAACATGACATAACTGATTGCGCTTTCCGTCTGTCTGGAGTGGCTACCAAGTAATCCAGGTCTGATAGCTCCTCCACCACCCTATAAGGACCAGCGTACTTCGCGGATAAGGGGTGACCTACAAGGAGCAGTAGAATCAACACCTCCTGACCCACGTGAAACTCCCTGAGTTCAACCTTGAGGTCGTACCTGTCCTTCCTGAGGGCCTGAGAGCTAGTCAAATTACGGCCAGCCGACTCCAGACTGCGCAACATCCGTTCTCGACTGTTGAGGACACACTTGAGCATAGAACAAGGTTTTTCTGCGCCCTCCCATACTTCTTCAACCATATGGAGAGGCCCTCTGACACGGTGTCCAAAGACGAGCTCATTAGGGCTGAATCCCAAACTCTCCCCAAGTACCTCCCACACAGCAAACAAAACACATGGCAGGCCAAGATCCCAATCCCTCCCACTCTCAAAGCAACAACAACGAAGCACAGATTTCAAGGCTGAGTGCCATCGCTCTAACACACCCTGGCTCTCCGGATGATAGGCAGATGACACAACCCCAACAATCTCATGCTGCGGCATTGCTTGAACAAAGAGGTTAGAAGTGAAGTTGGATCCCTGGACTGACTGAATCCCCTGCGGGCAACCATACCGGGAAAAATACACTAGCAAGCTTCGGACCACCGTCTTCGCCGACCCATTTCTCATAGGGTACGCGTCAGGGTACCTTGTTGCTACATCTCTCGACTGTGCATCACTGTCCTCCTTCAACTCTTTCGTCTTTTTAAGCCCATCCTCTGCCTTTTCCACAACAGTTACTGGGTCTTCTTCAGACTCGATATTTGGTCCTAATACTGAGTCCCCGAGAAGGTCCGTTGATACTAAACTCTCAACCGCATCAACTTTCAACCCCTTCTCGGTACCCTTCCTCCGCTGATCTAAAGATTGTTGACCAGAATGTGACTGCCTGGATGCAGAATCTCCGGTGACAACACACGCCATAGGCTGCACCGGACACTTCTCAACCCACTCCTGCTCCTCCCTACTCACGTCGGCCGGCTTCTCGGCAACGACCAAGGGTGGAGCCTCAGAAGTAGGTCCCGCAAAGTCGTTACCGAGAAGGAGGTCGACGCCCCCAACAGGTAACTTCTCCACAATTCCTACATCCAGGCCCCGAGTCACACCATCAACTTCCACCTTCAATCTTACAAGCGGGTATGACCTTGTCGCATTAACTACCTGAACCACAACCACCCGAGCCGTATTGACAGGTTTACCAGTGAAATTTCTCAACAGTGTTTGCGATGCCCCAGTGTCACGCAAAATTCTCACCTCATGTCTTCTACCCCCCCACTCCACACAACCGAGTCCCCTGTGGTCACTAAAGGCATCACGGACAGGGAATAAGCCTTCCGGATCCTTCTGCACTGGCAGTGTATTTACCTCGGAAGAAATGCCTCTAACAAACTCCGATGTCCTCTTGAACACTCCAATGCCGTGAGCAAAAGACACGGCTGCCGGAGGAGGTCGACTAGGGCACTCATTTGCCTTATGACCCTCCTGGTGGCAACTAAAACACATAAATTTCGGTTTCGGCTTATACTGTGATGTAAAAGGCCCCTGACTTTTCACATACGGTGTGGTGTACGGTTTGGATTCAGTTTTAGTTTCATGGCTCTTCTGTTTAAATGTGTCATTGTTACGGGGAGGGGGAGGATAACGGTCCTTAGCACTTACATCGTACTTCTGTGAGGAACCGCAACCCCGAATCAACGACAGCCGTCGATCAGCCATTTCTGCTGCTTCGACTAGAGTTCTTGGGTTTTTCTCCTTTAAGTTCAAAGTTAGATCACCGCCCGTGCTCTTAAAGAACTGCTCCAACATCATTAACTGCTTAATTTCATCAAATGTTGTGACCTCCTCAGATCGGAGCCAGTTCCCCATAGCATCGGACAAGTCTCGGGCGTGTTCCAAAAAGGTGCTATCTCTTCCCTTAGTTACACCCCGGAACTTCAAACGGTACATTTCTGGTTGCAGTTCGTAAGCCCTCAGGACAGCCTCCTTGAGATCCTCGTACACAATACATAACTCCAAAGGTAACGCATCGTAGGCTTTAAGACCCTTGCCTATTAATCTAGAGGATACAAGTGCTGCCCATTTATTCTCTGGCCACTGGTGTTCCTGGCACTTCTTCTCAAAGCGTGTGAAAAATTCTGTTACACCACTCTCATCAAACACCGGAACCAGTTTCAATACGTGCGAGAGAGACTGCTCATGAACACGGTTACCAGCCCCAAGTCGCTGTCCCGTTGCCTCTACTCGCGACTTCTCTACGTCCATGTCGGCACAGTACCTAGTCGACTCTAAGTCAGCTTGGATTTTTGCTAGCTCTATGTGCTGCTGACTGATAGTTTTTCTCTCATCTATCTTGGCCAATTCTAATTGCTGCTGAAGCTGAAGCTCAGATACCCTAATAGCCTTTCTCTTTTCGATCCTAGCTAATTCGAGCTGAAGCAATAATTCTGGAGATAACCCTTGAGGAGGTGAAGGTGCTACAATGTTTGAAATTACCGGTGGTCCCCCCAGGGGCAACCAACCCTGCCAGTCACCACCCAACTGCGGAAGCGTACCCGGGGTCGGCAAACTACTGGGATGGCTGGGAGTCGAGTGTAGGGGAAGCATGGCCGAAGGGCTCTGAGCACTCAACCCATCTCGCTCACCAGTCACCCTGCCCAGTACACACGTTATCAAGTTATCCTTGGTCATGCTGCTAGTAACCGCATGACCGATAGCTGTGGCCAGGCATTGAAGACCGTACCGATCCATACCCTCCAACCGCTCGGCAGTAACAGGCCATTGCAAAAATATCCTAGCATCCTCCTCACAGTTCACCCGATTAACCCTTTCATCATACTGCTGTTCCTCAGTTTCGACATTACGTACTGTGTCTCCATTCTCCTCTGATCCGGTATAAGACATGATGCTCACAAAAATTTCCCACCTCAATATTCAGAAAAGAAGTACCCCAAACTCTTATACCTCAATATACACACAAAAATTCTCGGAAATACTCAAGGGCTATACTATGTTGCAAACAAAATTATTCTTGCTGATCCCCGCAAAATATTCTCCAAAACAACAAATGTTCCCTGCTAATAAATGTAGGTTCACCAAATTCTAGGTAAGGTCGCCATTTGTTACGACTGGGGTTCAAATATATCAGGGCTCTTATTCATTGGACTAGTAATGGCATAAATGCTACAACGGAAAGCGCTAGATCCAACCTCTGATGTATATTCCCAGTGAACAAAGAACACAAATACTCTACAGAGTTCTATATGCAATAATAGGCTATCAAACTCTCAATAAATGTGCGTCTACTCTAGGCTTAATGTTATGTGAAAACAGCCTATTACTACCTATAACCGAAGGTGCTTGGTTATGGTATGCAAAGTAAGGTGGTAAGAGAAGTTACAGCTTACGTTACTTTAATCAATAAATGTCAGGCACTCCTGCATGAAAGAAAGTGCACTAAAGTCCTTCAACACTAACAAGGAATCTTCTTTAAATGTTAGATGCTATAAGATGCTCCTATCGGAAATGGAACCCAAAAAGGCAGGCAGCGGAACAATGCTCGTGCAGGCTATGCACACAAAAAGGCAGAATATATAATGCCGTCGGAGCCAAGAATATCCTAAACACTACAACAATAATAATAATCGCCACGACAATGCAGTATTCCTATCAACAAAAAGAGCCTAAGTCGTTTGTGCCTCCATACATCAAACTAGGCTGCGAAATGCTTGTGTAATCATAAATGGGTATGCATAAAAAGAGTAATTGGTTTAATATACTTAATGTCTACTGTGACTGATAAAGTCTAGCTAGAGTCAATGATACGAGATACTGATGTGCATGGCATGCCGCATAGCCTAGTGCAAATCTCAAGTCTGCGTCAAATATTACGTTATAGGGAAGGGTAGCTCTCTTGAGAAACCTTAATACCGAAGTATTAAGCGTTCTCCTGGCGTACCTCAAAGACAAACAATGAGCTTAGAACAGTGCAGAATGGTATAGGCAAAAAGCCCTCATTCGTGCATGCTCTACTCTCAATGGCACACAGACTAGAATTTACTCAATCAATTCCAGTTCTCAGGTATGTCGTGCCGCTTTTAACTAAAGCCAGCACTCATAGGAAACAATACCTTATAATATCAGACTCCTAGTCTAGCATTATCTAATCCAGCAGAACACTAATAATTAAAGGAAGCAGTACTAAACAATATGAATGCCAACCAATGCTTCGTGATCAACTTATCTTAACAACTAACATACATGGGTTATATCAGACCTTAACGCACAATACAACTGGCCAGCATGAAGCTGATTTTGCAGAGTTAACCAGAGGGGCTATAATATTAATAAAAAGGTGGTGAAAGATATGAAAAAAGAGAGAGGTAGGCAGAGGAAAAGATTCTCAGGTGCGGAGCGGAGGACAGGTAGCAAGGAAAAAAGATGGATGCGTTCTAGAAACCAGATCTGAGGGAGAGAGTGGCGAGGAACTGTATATATACTCGCACTAGCTCGAGCCGCGTGGGAAAAAAGCGGTTACAAGTCCTCTAGCCACTAGCAAGGGAGCTAACAGCATGGTAAGGACCTCTCTCCACCAACCCCCACGAGGCAGCCAGCTGTGACGTCATCGAGCGGGACAAAAACACTGCGCGCTCCCTCTCACTCTGTTCTACTCTCTCTCTCTCCCAGATCCCATCATTACTAGTTAATGATAAACATATACTTTACAATTAAATATATAAAGCCTTGACATGGGTGAAAACAAAGAGCCTTTCTGGACTGCCCATGACACGAGCTTTCATATGAAATAAAGCACACTCTAATACATAAACTGTAGCCCCATCCACTGCCCTGGCGATCCTAGCGAGTCACAGTAGGACAAGCCATGCGGTTCTAACGGAGTGGTTAACGTCACAGTAATTATTATATATACCGTATGTTACATATGATGATTTTCGTCAGAATAGAACCAAATATCTTCGCTTGGCGGGAGGGTTTGAACTACCATGGCTTCGCAGTTTATGAGTTAAGGGCCGCTCTACTGGTGATCTTCTTTCTTATCTTGCTAAATCTTGGTCATCCTCCATTTCGGGACTTCAGTAAGACTTTTTCTGTTGCGCTAGACATATCGAAGGCCTTCGATAGAGTCTGGCATAAATCCCTCAATTCCAAACTACCCTCCTTTGGTTTCTATCCCTCCATCTGTGCCTTTGTCTCTAATTTCCTTTCCGGCTGTTCCATACCTGCGGTTGTGAACGTCCATCGTTCACTCCCTCAACCTATCAACTCCGGTGTTCCTCAGGGTTCTGTCCTATCTCCAATTCTCTTTCTATTATTCATTAATGACCCTCTCAACTGCACCTCCAGCCCCATTCACTCATATGCTGGCGACTCTACATTACACTATTCCATTAGAGTTTCTCAAAATCATTCCCAGCAGGAACTCACGTAAGGAGGCCATAAAACACTTATCATCTGATCTCTCTACTATCTCTAACTAGGGCAGAGAAAACCTTTTTACTTTTAATGCTTCCAAAACTCAATTTCTCCATTTGTCTACTTGTCACCCACTTCCAGAAAACTATGACTTACTCTTCAACAACGTGCAAATTGACCATTCATCTTCTCTTAATATTCTCGGTGTCTCTTTTTCTTCTGTTCTCTCTTGGAATGATCATATTACCACTCTTGCTAAAACAGCTTCTCAGAAGCTGGGTGTGCTCAACCGCCTCCAGGGGTTCTTTACTCCTACACCGCTTTTTGCTCTGTACAGGGGCACAGTGCATCCATGTATGGAGTATTGTTTACACGTGTGGGGAGGATCCTCTCACATAGCGCTTCTAGACAAAGTAGAAAGGAAAGCCTTCCATCTCATTAACTCACGTCCACTCACCAATTCTCTGCACTCTCTTTCTCTCTCTCTCTCTCTCTTCGGCGCAATGTTGCATCTCTCTCACTACTCTACCGCTATTACAATAATCAATGTTCTTCAGAGCTCTCTCAGTGTATACCACCCCCTCTTCATAAAGCACGTAGCACCCGTTTTGCAAAATAATCCCACCCCTACTCTGTACTGTAAAGTCAGTAAAAATAGGTTAGCCTAAACTGAACAAGATGCAGAAATATATTTGAGCCGACCAGGCCAAGTGAGATATCTCTATTGGTCTAACTGGTAAGGTGTCTGCCTCGTACCCAAGGGTCCCGGGTTCGATTCCCGCCATGGGTATATTTTTGGGAGGTTAGAGGACAAGGAAGGGGCAGGATAAAACAGGGAGTGCTGTGAGACTCGCATCAAAGGCTGTGGTTGTGTATGGAAGGAGTTGCCAGCTCTCCCGCGAGCTACTAGCTAGGCCGTTAATGTGCGTGTGTGCACGCTTAGCTTGGGCTGACTCACCACTCCCTACCAATCTCACTGACAGACTCACGGTCGTTTCGGCTCAGGCTTGTTCCTCTCTGTTTGTTCGGACCCTATCTATCCGGACGGTGAAGTGATGTAATGTCAGTAAAAATAGGTTTATTAATTCTAAATTGAACGAGATGCGGAAATATTCTTGAGGCGACAAGACCAAGTGAGATATCTATATTGGTCTAAATGGTAAGGTATTTGCCTCTTACCCAAGGGTCCTGAGTTCGATTCCCGCCCTGGGAATATTTTTGGGCGGCTACTTTCGCATCAAACGAAGTTAGGTGTATTGGTAAAATTATCAAGATAGTTGAAAGTAAGATCGGAGCTCCATAACCCCTCTTTCGTGCATGGTGTAAAAACCTAATCCTACAGTGCAACTCTCAAACCCAAGAGTGAGAGGCTATTCTCAAGCTTTCTTCTATTCAACAGCTGAGCTCGGGAATTCTCTCCCAGAATCAGTATTTCCCTCTTCCTATGACTTACATTGCTTCAAACTCTGTGTGTCCAGACATTTTAGCTCGAACATCCCTTGATTTTGGCCCTGTCACTCTTTCAACTCTGGGGGAGGCACTCGCTACAGGCAGTTCTGCCTTTTGTCACCCTCACTCACATAGAAAAAAAAAAAAAAAATATATATATATATGTACAGTATATATTATATCTTTTGCCAGATGCCGTGATCCCCGAAGGGGTGGGCATGAACGAAACGCCCCAATGCACATGTGTCCCCAGTCAGTCGACGGCTCTCCTCCCGTCCAACACCGCTTTCACTCAAATACTTCTTAACCCTTGTCTAGCAGGGTTTTTGGGCTTATATGGGCATATTCAGGCCCTCCTGCATGATAAATCAAGTAGCTGCATGAACAAAACATTATTTAGCAAAAAACTAGGCGCTAAAAGCTTCAAAATGAGACCAGAACGAGCTATGTAGCACTCGTGGTTCTCATACAGTGATACCAGTAACATGGGAGTTTAGCGTATAGCGGCATATTTTTCCCAGCTATGCTCACTACTGGCTACACTGCCGGCCTCTCGAGAACACAGGGAACATGAGTTAATGGGCGGCAGTAAGCCCTGGGAGTCGGCTGTCTGGCCCGCTGCGCTCCCGGCCATTTGCACTCGATTTTAACCCTTTAAAAGCCTTAATAATGCTCCTAACTTGCTGCAAATTGGAACCGGACTTAAGTCCGACCTCGATCTTTAAGGGTTAACTTCATCCTTCCACCTCTCACTTGGACTACCTTTCCCTCTCTGTCCTTCCACCTCACTCTCGTACACGCTCTTAGTCATTCTCTTGCTTCTCATTCCTCCAACATGGCAGAACCATCTCAAGGTGTTCCTTTTCACACTTTCCAACACATCTACATCCACACCACACCTATCTCGTACTTCCTCATTCGTCTATCTATCCGTCCATGTAACACCGCACGTACTTCTCGAGTAACTCATTTCCACCCCTCTCACTCTTGGTTGAGTCTCTCCACCAATGTCTATGCTTCACTCTTGTAAGTCAATGTCGGGATTACCACACTGTCATGCAAGGACTTCCTTACTTCCATGCTGGCACCCTATTATATATATATGTATATATATATTTATATATAAGTGTAGTATGGAAGTCGTACAGTAGGGAGTGAAAGCGAAAACGGATAAATGTGTAGGTGATGAGCAGGGTTGGTTTAGGAAGAAAAGAGGGAGTGAAGACCAGATTTTCGCCTCGAAATGTATTGTGGAGAAATATCTGGAGAAGGGTCAAAAGTTGCTTGCTGACTTTATGCACTTGGAGAAGGCCTATAACAGAGTTGATAGAAAAGGTTTGTGGAAAATACTGAGAATATACGGAATAGATGGCAAGTTGATGAAGGCAGTGAAGAGCATATATGAGGGTGCAAAGGCTTCAGTATGTGTGGAAAATGAACAGAGCGAGTTTTTTTATCTGAATGTTGGGTTAAAACAAAGGAGTGTGATGACCCCATGGTTGTTCAATATACATATGAATGGAGTCATGACAGAAATACAAGGAAGAGCAGTGGATGTTGGTGTACCGCTGATAAGGGAAGGAAATTCATGGAACTTGCCTGTACTGCTGTTTGCTGACGATACAGTTTTGGTGAGCGATAGTGAATGGGAGTTGCCGGATCTGGTAAATATGTTTGGAACTGTGTGAGAAAATGGAATTTCAAGGTAAATGCAGGGAAGAGTTAAGTTATGGTCTTTGAAAGGGATGCAGTCACAGAGTGTGAAGTAAGGTTAAATGGTCAAGCTATGGCGAATGTCAGCTCATTTAAGTATTTGGACAGTGAGTTGCGTAAAGATGGGAGTATGGACGAAGAATTGCGGGAAAGGATGCAACAGGGGATGAGGGTTGTAGGAATGCTGAAAGTAGTAACAAGAAATAGGGTGGTTAGCATAGAAGTAAAGAAGTCTTTGCATGATAGTATGGTATTCCCAACATTTACGTATGGGAGTGAAACATGGATGTTGTTGGAGAGACACAATCCAAGAGTGAGAGGAGTGGAAATGAGTTACTTGAGAAGTGCATGCGGAATTACATGGAGGGATAGACAGATGAATGAGGAAGTACGAGTGTGGTGTGGATGTAGATGTACTGGAAAGTGTGAAAAGGAACACCATAAGATGGTTCGGCTATGTGAAACTTATAGGAAGCAAGATAATGACGAAGAGAGTGTACGAGAGTGAAGTGGAAGGACAAAGAGGGAGAGGTAAACCGAGAGAGATGTGGACAGATGGAGTTAAAAAGTATATGCGTGAAAGCGATGCTGGATGGGGGGAGGGATGTCAACTGACTGGGGTCAGAGGTCCATGGGGTCGATTCGTTCGTGGCTACCCCTTCGGGGATAACGGCATCCGGCAATGAAAACAAATAAAACTCCAAAATGCAACTATATTCAAGTCCCACAACACAAACAAATCTCCAAATACTAACAAAACGAACACTCCACTATCTGAACGACCTCCTAATCCAAGTTCAAGACTAGAGACCTCTAGTGTACTGGTATGTCCAGTAAGCTTTAGACAGCTGTCGGAGGAACAAATATGACCCACCGGAGAAGCATATCGAGAAACTGTTCGCTTCAGATTTTCAGGATGTTGTACGGGAATCATCAGGATTCAACAGTTAATGATCACCGTCCAGCTACCATCAATAGACTGTGCTCTAGCCTTCATAACCACAACTTTCCAAGCAAATGCATACTCAGTTTATACGTTTATATATATTATTATAGAGAAATAATGCTAAAACTATGTCGTCAGACTCCACAAAACGAATGATATGTCATTGCAATCCTGCAGAATATAAATGTATGAATACTCACTCCTCTATCTCTCTCTCTCTATATATATATATATCTTAAGGTACTGCGTTCTACCATTCCCTAACCTGAGTAAAATTCCAGGTACACCCACTCCGCTCCTTTCTGTATTGGTTATATTGGCTGCCTCTCTGTTCCCCCCTCTCCCTTCCTGACATTTATCAGTTACTGTCCAATTCCCACTTCTTTACTGGTGTGTTCCCGACAACTACAGGTGCCAACAGCTTGTCCGTGTGGGGCACAACAATATACGTTTAACTGACTACAAGATAGTCACGTTCAAAATGGAAACATAGGATACATTTGAATTGATATGGACCAATATGAAATTGTACATAATATTAACATTAAGGGAGTGAATGACTTACAAGCAGTTTTTCATAGACCGGATCACCTTGGTGGGACCATCTGCATTGTGTGGTCCGTTGTGTGTGAGTTCGGTCTCACTTCATCAGATCCTGTCTCATTACTCTTAGCCCTTTCTCGCTCTCGCTCTCTCTCTCTCTCTCTCTCTCTCTCTCTCTCACACACTGTTCCAATTAACAGTCGTAGATATAATTGTGTTCTTAACCACCCTGTTATTTTCATTATGCAAGTATTAATATTGAAGGGACCAATATATATATACTGTATATACCGGGTATATATATATATATATATATATATATATATATATATATATATATATATATATATATATATATATATATATATATATATAAGAATATTATTGCAATTATGAATTTGCAAATTTATGGAAGAAAGCTATTATTCGTAAATTGATAATAATACTAATTGCATGCTGAAAATCAGAGGTTGATTTTAGGAACAAGTGCCCACGACTGTAGATTCAGACCAATATGGAAACAATTGTATACATAATAATCCATCTTATAGCTAGCATTAATAATTACCTTACCGACCACGAGTTCAAAATTAACATTCTCATATAATGTCATACAGTATATTTGTATGATGATACTAGTTTATCTCATTACTATTTATACAGATATATCTTAGTTCATATTGGTAACATGATTATTAGTACGCAACTGTACATTTGTTTTAAGAGACAATGAACGGAGGAAGGAAAAACACAGATAAAACAAAAAGGTCCATGTGCCTAAAGGAATCCTCCATTCATAAAATGTTTGTAACAACTGTATTTAAACATTTGTAGATTGTAAGTTTGTGGAAAGCAATTCGAGGGAAGTGAATTCCAAAGAGTAGTAGCTCTGGGGATAAATGAATTCTGATAAGCAGAAGTTCTGCATTGTGGAGGAGAAAGTGTAAATTCATGGGCGCTCTCAGCTGCCCTAGTTCTACGGGGAAAGATGTGGAGAGGCGGCACAATTGAAGCAAGTTCCTTGGAACAATTGCTGTGAAAATATCTGTAGAATAATGCAAGGGATGCAACGTTTCTTCGTATGGATAATGTAGGAAGGTCCTGTGTGATTGCAGGGTTATTGATTAATCTAATAGCTTTATTTTGAATTTTGTCCAACTGCCTCAATGCAACCACTCCACTTCCACCCCACAGAGGTGAACAGTAATCCATCTGAGAACGCACATGACTTTTATATATTACGGCCAACTGCTCGTCAGTGAAGAATTCTCGAACTCTGTACAGGAGTCCCAGTTTTTTAGAGGCATTCTTAGCAATGCTTCTAACATAATGTGTCCAGCTCAAGTTAGTAGTTAATGTTACACCGAGAATGTCAATACTAGGGGAAGTGGGAATATTTACATCATTACAAAATATATGGGAGTCAGTGAGATTCTGTCGGTTAGAAAATTGAATGTACTTGGTTTTCTGTGCATTAAAGGAAACTAGATTCTCTTGTCCCCATTCATTAATTCTAGAAAGGTCCTGGTTCAGAGAAATTGCAGTGTTTATTTTTGAATTAATAAGATCGGGTTGGGTGAAAGAATTGTTAAATGTGAAGGAACTGTGGAGTGTTGAGTCATCTGCGTAGGAATGTATTGGATTATGAGTGGTAGATATGAGATCATTGATATGAATGAGGAACAGAGTTGGGGCCAAAACTGATCCCTGGGGAACACCAGCATTTATTAAGTGAAATTGAGAATAAAGGCCATCTACCATTACATATATTTTTCTGTTATGAAGATAAGAAGAAATTAGTGGAACTAATGATGCAAGGCCGTAGTGTGACATCTTTGACAATAAGGATTGATGCCAGACTCTATCAAATGCCTTTGATATATCCAGTGCTATTGTATGTGTTTCACCATGTTGGTCTGTAGCTTGGTTGATTTGATGCGTAAGAAGGCAAAGAATGTCTGCAGTTGATCGACATCGTCTAAAACCATATTGCCTATCGCTGATTAATTTATTATTCTCAAGATGCTTAATTATGTGATTATTTAATATAATTTCAAAGACTTTACCAAGAGTGGAAGTTATAGCTATTGGTCTGTAGTTTGATGGATCTGAAGAGGCGCCTTTTTTAGGAACTGGATGGATGTTTGCTTCTTTCCAGGGTACTGGGAAGCATGAGGTATGAGTACACAGACGGAAAAATTTTGCCAATACAGGAGCGAGCACCAAGGAGCAATTCTTAAGTACTATTGGAGGAATTTCATCTGGACCAGGAGCCTTATCTACTGAGAGATTCTGCAAAATAGTTTTGCCATGTCTGGTGTGGATCTTAAGTGAGGGAATTTCAGGCGAATTAAAATTAAGTACAGGGACATCTTGATTTATTTCATCTAAGGTTGAGTTGGTGGAGAAAATATCCGCAAGAAGGTTAGCTTTACCTCGTGGGTCACTTACAAGATTGCCAGTCAGAGATTTTAATGGTGGAATGGATGAAGCAGTAGTGAAGTTGGATTTGAATGAGTTAAGAGTAGACCAAAATATTTTGTTATCATTTGGATTATTTAGAAGTTTATTTGCCTGCTTGTGGAGAAAGTTTGATTTAGTTAGGTTTAATACATTTTTGGCATGATTTCTGATGTTTCTAAAGTAATTAAAGGCTTCATGTGTTTTTGATCTTGTGTATGCATTGTAGGCTATTGTTTTTTGTTCAGTTACTCTAGCACAATTATGGTCAAACCATTTAGGTGAATTAGATCTTTTACTGTACTTTTGATGAGGAATAAAAGTTTCCATTCCAATTTTTACAAAATCTTGTATGTGGCTCAAGGTGGAGTGTGCATCATTGGAAAAGAAAGAGGTCCAGGGAATATCAATAAAGAAACCTTGAAAACTTGGTAGTGAGTGTAGTGAGCTGTGGTTAACGGATGTTCTATTGCAGAGTTATTGGTATTCTATCGATTACTGTACTGCTGATTTGATATATACATCACACCACCACCTCTTGAATTTGCATGTTCTGCACTATTCACACTCGGACCAAATATGGTCACGGAAGTTGACACCTTCCAGCCATATCGGCTGCAGGTCTTAAGGTCGTTGCACACTGACACAACAGCCCCTTCAAGACTGGCATGAACACCCACGACACATACAATTTCTGTGTCTTGCCGAATTTACTAGAGATCGCGGCGAAAATGGCTGGCATCGTTAGAGTTGTATCTCTACCGTATCTCTTCCGCACGACTTGATAAGACTCTAGCGATGCCGATACGGTGGAGAAACGAATGCTACGAAGAAGATAGGAAAAGTCGTGCGAAGGGTACACGACTAGTCCACGGAAAAGATAAGACCCAAAAGACTGCGACACAACTCAGAAGAATCGTATCGACGCCATGAGACGTGCGACCGGATTGAGGCTAGACACGCGATTGCCAACTCGACCATTGCCAATTTTCCGCACGGATGAGATACGGTCCGCACAGCAGGCTTACGCACCAGACGACGTTGATACGGGCCATGCGGCTTTGATACGGACCATACATCTTTGATACGGACCACACGATTGTGATACGGCGAGTTCGTGATGGCGACCAGACTCAGATGATTTTTTACAGTTGCCGGGGGATTCCCACAAACTTTTGAACATCTCAAAATCTCGTATCGACCTCCGATACGTCGCTTGGACCGTGAGAGTCACTGACGGCTAATTTCCGATATCTACAATTATGTTGCCGATTCGCCGTATCAGGCTGAAATTTTGAGTCGGGAACTCGCCTGGAGGGGCTTTCGTGTAAGTGTGCAACGACCTTTACCGGCCGCCTGAATAGGGCGCGGCCTTTTCCACATTGCTGGAGAAGACCAGGGACTCTTACACACACCTCTCACGCAACCAGAGGTGTCCCGCTTTTACTCCTCGGGCATTTCATCTACCACAATCCAGTCCACATATTGGGACATAGATATAATCACTCATCACTCCACCATATACTACTGCTGAAGAATTATTACTGATGCTGGTACCAATTGTTCCTGTTTATCTTAAGTTATAATCTACCACCTGTTGCTGTTTGTTCCTGTTCTGACTGCTGTTGATTCTACACCTATGTATATCAATAAATACCAGGCTGATTGACTTGTGTAATTATTCTGACTTCCCATTAGGTCATTAAATAATAATTGGGTGGTGGCAAGCGATAACCACTACTGTTATTACAACTATAAGGTTACTAGTGGCCATCAGAAAAAAGCTACTAAGTTATATAGTGACATCGATGCATGTTACATATTACATAATATGCTAGTATGATATAAAGGCAGATATGAACGGATTATAATTATCTCTCCAATTCATACCTTAACCCTCCCGCATCTATAGGACGCGATCGAGTCATAACGCCACCCCTCCAAGAGTGCTCGTATGACGCAATCGCGTCATAATGCCACCTGTAAGTTAGAAATATTCGCCAAAAATAAGTTTATGACTCGATTTTGACTCAATTTGGACTGGTAAGTTAGGCATCAGTAAGTTACAAAAGGAAGTATCTAGCAACCCCATAGCGTCCCTCTCTGAGGAGCGCGGGCCTCTGTAAAGTCAGTAGTTTCCTGGCCCCCAGACTGTGAGGCAGGGTCCCGGCCTTTTAAATTCTGGGCTCCCTCCCTCTGGCCCACCATGCCTAGCTATAGGCAGGCAATTATGGATTATTTCATCTACCCAGTGAAAGTGTTTAGTGAATAATTCGAACTATATATGTATATAAGATGTTACTTGTGACTTTTGGTGACTGAGGGGAGTGAATCTTGGTTAACCCCTTGAGTATTGATGCAGTTTTGTCTAGGTATCATTGATGACTTTACACTATTTTTTGCTTGAAAGACAAATATATTTATCATTAATCACTCCCTACGAAATAAATACATTATAATCACGAAGATGTCACAGGAATGCTTACAGGAAGTATGGTAAGTACTCTATGGAATTTTAGTTATATTACAGCATATTATTATATATATATATATATATTATATATAGCCTATATACAGTATATAACAGCCCCAAGGTCCCGAGCAAGCCCAAGGCCCATAATCGAGTATTTATATTATTATTATATTTTGTATTTTATTTAAATATTTATATATTTGATTTATTAGTTTTTATTTATTTTATTTTATTTATTTTATTTTATTTATGTTTATTTTATTTATTTTATATATATATACTGTATATATTTGTTTTGTTATTCCTGTTCCCCAGGGTGTCTAGCAGATCAGCCCCAAGGTCCTGAGCAAGCCCAAGGCCCATAATCGAGTATTTATATTATTATTATATTTTTTATTTTATTTATTTTATTTATATATACAGTATATATATATATATATATATATATATATATATATATATATACCCGGTATATATATATATTTTTTGTTTTCTTTATTATTCTATCCTAGTCGCAGATGTCCTATTACCATGGTACAACCTTCTCACTCCCGTCAGTCACTAAAGGACATTTCTAACAGCTTCCAGGAGAAGATTTCAAAGATAGAATGAAGCAAGAGAAGAAGGAATGGGAAATTCAAAGCGAGCGAGTTAGCCAAGCTCCTCCCGGGCGCATGGCTCAGCCAATCACAGTGCTCCGAGCCATGAGGGAGGGGTACATAAGGAGGAGGGCATACTGATCCAGCCCAATACTCAACTCACGCACGTTGGGTCAAGCCCCGACACTCTATTTGCTCTCACTTTTTTACCACTGTCTCTCCTACTTAACCAATAAAAACTTCCCTTCTTTCACCCTCACCCACCTTTTCTATATTCATTTCAATTCAATTTCCCCAGCCTATAAGAACACCATCTCCTTATTTCGGGGAACCAACCTACGTTTACTCCACCTGCCCGTCAAACAGCAAGACACCTGAACCAAAGAGGCAGAAACGACAGATGCTAAGAAAGAAGACAAAAAAATAGCAAGGTGGTCTAGCCCACCAGCTTTCATCCCTTCAACTCTTCATACTCACCACTTTACCTTGGACTTCAACCTCTTCTTTCATCACTAGTGAGACCCTCCATCTCACAATAAACTAAAAACAAAAAAACGGAGACACTGACCCCCAGGCACTTGAGGGGAACACACCTAGCCGCATTTAGCAAAGGCAACCCCGAGCCTCACCTTGGCACTCTTGGGGAAACAACTAAGTCTGTTCCGGAACTCCACCAACTTGCACCACCACAAACCAGACAACTCAGAAGATTGTACATCCACCCACCACGGCTCGGATACACCTCCAGTATCCTGATGCCTTCAGACACATTGCTGGTCTTCATACCTTAAGCCAAGCGGTTCAAGATGGTCACTGAGTGGTAGATGTGACGGAGAGAATGGAGATGATAATTATACTGGCCCGCTCTGAAGTGGTGAAGCCAACCGTAGATTTAACACAATATTTTATTAAAGGACCCTTATGGGCCCGAACGGACTAATTAAAAAGAAAAATGCTAAGACTAACAGGTGTGTTCCAGCTATAAAATATAATGTGTTTTATAGAACAACCAAAGAGATATTGACTAGACAAATGATGCAATAAAGAGATGAAGAGTTGTGAGATATAGTTGTCTTTGTTAATAAAGGCGGCCAGCCTAATAGCCAGAAATAGTACAGGATCTTATAGGAACTTAAGTTAGATAGAGAGTCAAAACCTTTAGTGAGAGTTCTTCGGGATAATAGTATAAACGGAGAAATAACTTAATACATGCAGATAACAAGGGTTAACGGGATTTCCCTAAGAAACTTAGAGAGCGTAACTGAGTAGCTTTGCTGGGTTTAATAATTGAAGAGTAGGTTAGAACTAGCTAAAGGAATAGTTAAGAAAGGGCTTCAGCCCATACCAATGAAATACTCTTTTTGTTATAAGGAATCAATCTGTATTAATTAGATATTCACCTCGTCGACATCATGCTTTCGATTGCGCGTAAATATCTAGCCAACTAGTTTTAAGGATGCCAATGATTGAATAATAATGTGTAATCTTGTACATTTACTTGAAGGACATAGCGTTCTAATCTTGTAAAGGTGGCGAGAATACCAGTTGATTTAGTCATTGTATTTTGATATTGTAAAGGTAACGAGAATACCTGTTGATTTAGTGATTATAATTTGATATTGTAAAGGTAATGAGAATACCTATTGGTTTAGTAATCGTGAGTAATATTGCAGAGGGGATTTAAGAACGCGGACCTACTAATTGTTTAGTAGTACGGTCAGGGTGATGTAAATGTTTAATGGTTTATTATTTGTGTCTAATATGATTAAGGTGATTTGAACCTATAAAGGAAATAAGTGTTTTTACATAGTGTTACAGTGAGGTGAGAACTTATAGATAAACATTTTTTTGTCAAGCATTTTGAAGATAGTGATGTGCCTTTGGGTCGAAGTCGAAGTGAGTCAAGACTCTGAATAGCGATTGTCCAAATAGGTGGTAATGGGAATGTAAAAACTCCAAAGTACAAACTACAGTGGGCCGTCGTAGGTATTCAAAATATAGCTTGAACTCATTTTGACCCCAATCAGAGAATCAATTGCTATGGAGATTATGGCTACCATGGGAGCGTGTTAAATAAAAATACAAACCTCTAAACAACTGTCGAATTATTCCAACCCTAGTAGAACAATATATTTATAAATAAGTACAACACACATAATATTTTAAAAAGTTCCTAATCCATGTGAACCTCAGGACAAGCCTGAAACGCTTACAAAATGATACTTACCTGGTTGACAAGAATATAATTTGAGATAGTCATTAGAATGTGTAGGTGTTGTAAATACAATGTATGACTTGAGCAAACGAATTCGAGATGTTGGAAATAATTGTAATTCAGTATCATTAATGCGTACGATAGACCTGATATGAATATATTTACTTAGGATATTTTTATATAGACCGAATATGAGGTGGAAGGATGGAGTGAGGAACTACATGAACGAAGGCGGTGCTGGTTGGGGGGAGGGGCGTCGACTGACTGGGGACAGAGGTGCATGGGGGCGGTTCGTTCGTGGCCACCCCTTCGGGGATCACGGCGTCAGGCAATAGATAGATAGATAGATTTTTATATTTATTGAATGAGGCAAAAGGCAGGCTGCTTGTAACGAGTGTCTCCTACAAAACCAACAGGGAATGTTACAGCGAAGGTGTCCAGGAAAGGCAAGATAGCGGTAATATGATTGAAAACATTTACTTTGCATATATAATGCAACGTGTAGTTTATTGTATTTGCATTTCCACCCTTCGTCAGGAGGGAACCATGACTATTTTAGCTAAATAATTATAAAAGAGAGAGAGAGAGAGAGCGAGAGAGGTGCGAAATGATGTCGACCAAAATACATGTTTTATGATAATACAAACCCCATGAATACAAAAATATCTCTATAAAACTAAAGTATGTTTTGTACTGAATTATCTAGTATAAAGCAACATTCAATGTATCATAAACAAAATACCTATCGGTATTCTATTTATTATAGAATAAGCTGTGAATATAATATTTCCCTCACGTAAACTACAGTATATCGACAGAGCATTAGATTTGTTGTCTATGTGTATGGAGGAGAACAAAGGCAAAGCTGCCTGTAACATGTCCCCCCCCCCCCCAAGGTTGAAAGGGGGATAGAGCGCCAAAATTAAGGTACGTACATTAGAGGTAATTTAGGTGTGTGAGAAAGAAATGTGCTGTGCTTGTAGAGTGTAGGGAAATTAATAGAAAGAGGTGTTTGTGAGAGTTAGCTGGATTACTCTCTGTGTATGTGAAGCAGAAATAGAAACAGTAGGGGAAGCCAGGCAAATGGAACAGGAGTTCCAACAACTCCATATCATATGCCTATGTGGCCTCCCCTGGGTACTGGCCTACTCAATTGATTACAATTTTCCCTATATACAGTAGTTGGTTAGAATTCTCACAAGTAACCTAGATAGCTACTTCAGTTTCTAAACATCGTAAATGTCAATCTGGGCCACAACTTATCTGCTGGACAATGGATACAGTAAACAAGAAACTGGTCTGTATGGTGGACCATGATCACCAACGTCAATGACTCGGTACATCGGTCACAGTAACGACTAACAATGGTGGAGACAAGTGTAAGGTGTGGTGATAACAAACATTGAATGAAGATACATAGAAGATGAGCATAAATAAGAGACATTGAAAGGCCGTGAGGGAGGAGTATGAGAAGGAGGGGATGAAGGCGATTGCGGTAAAAAAGGAAAGTCTTCGTGGTGCGATGTATAAGGTGTTGATTTTCGGTGTGAGCATCCTGGGTTCGAATCCACGGACTGCCACATGTGATTGAAAATTTCATTAATCGATTTTAGGAGTATGGTTGGTTGTTGGAAGGAACATTATAATTGATATTGGTTCAGGAGTAATTTATCGAGAGGACTTCCCTAAGTGGTTAAGGCCCCATTAATTGCTCTTTCCATTCACATATGCATAGCCTACGTGAGTTGCAGTTGGGATGTGTGTACATGCTTAGATTGATATGCAGGATTCGAAGTTGCATAATAAATCGTAGGCAGTGTCCACCAACCTTTAACTGTCTTCGTGGTGCGATGTATAAGGTGTTGATTTTCGGTGTGAGCATCCTGAGTTCGAATCCACTGCCACATGTGTTTGTAAATTTCATTAATCGATTTTAGGAGTATGGTTGGGTGTTGGAAGGAACATAATAATATATATATATATATATATATATATATATATATATATATATATATATATAATATATATATTCTGACATACGGAGCCCTGTATGTTAATTTAAGTGTTAGAATTAGAGTTGAAGGAGCCAAACTACCAAAACGGTGAAGCAGACTAGCGAGCGACCAAGCGAGAGGGTAAATCAGCTCGCCCGCATACCTGCACACCTGCGTGCGTCATAGGGGACCCTGCAAACTACCTCGATGACCGATGCTATGACGTATGATCGACGCCAGGAGCTGTGAGTTGACCAGGCACCTGCTATGCAACTCGAGGAGCTATGATTGGAGCGCGCACCATCACTCGCCTCCTGATTCGTTCCTACACCATCATTGTTTGGTATATAAGACCCGAGTTGTGGGCATTCAAATCAGTCTCATTTGGAGTTGGGGAAGGTGAACTTGCAGCTGGAGGAAGACGGGGTGAAGTATTTTAATGGGATTGTGACTGTCAGTCAGATTATATATGTGTGTGTTAAGTGTGTTTGGTGTAAACACTTACGTTATGTTGGTTAGTGAGATATGTGATTAGGAATTAACGTGAACGCTACTATTATGTGTATAACTATTTGATTGCGAATTAACGTTACCGCTACTATTGTGTACTTAACTATTTGATTGCGAATTAACGTTAACGCTATTATTATGTACTTAACTATTTTAGTTGACTAACTTGTGGACTAAAGCAACTCTTTAAGTATTTGGGTTATGATGAAAGTAATACTATTGTTTTATATTAATACTTACGAGTTCTTTCATTTTCTTTGAATTAAGCTTACATTGCTTAACGGTGCTTAGTACGGTGATGCTATTGTCTCGTATTAGTAATATCGCCTTAGACTAACATGGCTGTGATAATATTACTTCTAGTGATTTTCCTAAGCTGAAGAAAATTCTTTTGCTTCAAAATATTATATTTTGCTTTTCATATTATTTGAGTGAGACCAGAATCGAATCTATGAAGCGATCCTGTAACTTTATTTACTCATAATCAAAACCTCAATGTTACGTGGTTAAGAAATACATTTAACTAATTATTAAATATATATAACTTTTTATGTGACTTTGATATTACTCCTGATGATAATAATAATATAATCCTATTAACGTAAGACAAGAACCAAGAATAATTACATTAAATATAAATAAAAGGACATATAAGAAAACTATCTATTCATTTCAAAAAGGGTAAGAGACAGAAATATTCTTACTTTAATGTTTATCGTTCAAGACTGTTTATAGAATTAATAGTCCTTCTTTAGATATACTTCTTCGGTTCATAACCATAGCCTACTAAGCTTCGGTTAAATAATTCTTTATAAATACTACATGACTTTAATTAGTTTCAGTATTTTTCATAATTAAAGAGTATCAGTCAATAAAGGATACTAAGTCCTAAGATCCAAAAGGAAAGGAAGCAACAACAGGAAATTATTTTATTAGATTTTACTTTTGTTTTGCCTTCAGCTGACTGATACCTTAATATATTCTCTGTGCTATCTAGATTCATCAAGTTAACCACTTGAGGATCAAGATACGTAACAGAAGAGTGGCGACCTTGCCAAGGATTCGTTTCATACAGTTTCACTCAGTTTCATTAACGTTTCACTACTTAAAATCAAATATTAATCATGCCTCAACTAATTAATGAAGAAGATGCTCGAGTTTTCATAGAATCAGAACCCACATCCCCTGATATTGACTGTCTGTCAAAATCCGAACTGAAAGTGCTTGCCTCACATCTCCAATTAACTGTCTCAAACATGTCAAAAGTAGAGATGGCTCAGACCATAAAAACCCACCTGTTCCCTGTAGAAGGCGGGGAGGGTGACGGAGCAGTTGGTGGGATCCCTAGTAAACTTAGCCAACTTGATGAACAATTGCCACCTGGTTTTACCATTGATCAATTATTCGAACTAGAACAAGCCAGACTAACAATAGAACTAGCCAGAATAAAAGCAACGACCGAACAAGCCAACGCAAGTATAGAACTAGCCAGAATAAATGCCAGTGCAACGACCGAACAATGTGAATATCAATATCGTACCGCTCAACTAAATATCAATACAAATGCTCCCGAAATTGCTCCCCCTCTGGGATTGACTATGACTAGTGTCATTCCACCTTTCACTGAGGATAATGTGCAGGATTTCTTTGTTTTGTTTGAGGAAGTTGCTGGAGGTATGAAGTGGACAAGAGATCAATGGCCTTTTATGTTACAAACTGTTTTGACAGGGCAGGCTCGAGCCACGTATTTGTCAGAAGTAGCAGAAGTTAGGCAGGATTATGACAATCTCAAAGAAGCTATCCTAAAAACCTATCAATTGCAGCCTGAGGCTTACAGGCAATCTTTCCGTAAAAACCAGAAGAAAGTAGAAGAAACCCATAAGGTATTTGCCAGGACCATGACTAAAACTTTCAATCATTGGGTCAAGAGTAAGAAAGTCACAAGCTACAACGATCTGAAGGAGTTGGTCCTGTTAGAAAATTTCCTATGGAAAATTGATTCTTCTGTATCCTATCATTTAAAGGGGAAAAAGGTAGATTGTCTTGCCGACGCCGCTGACATGGCTGACACATACGTGCTCAACAACAAATTTCGTGGAAAGAAGCCCTACGATAATTCTAGTTCTAATTTTAAGTATCCCAATCACAAATCTGACAGACCCAGTCACAAGCCTGTAACGTCTTCCCCAGCTAGCCAAAATAGAATTGTTCCCCCAACTAAAAATGCGACTCAGGGCAATGGTAACAGAGGTGGGCCCCAAACTAATAGTAATGCTCAAAGAGGGAACGTTCCCGTATCCCCTAAAGTATGTACTTTTTGTGGCATGAGAGGCCACCTAGCTTATCAGTGCTGGGCCAAGGAAAAAACCGAGAGATCGGGGCAGACAGTTGCCGCCGTATCTCAAATTCCATGTGTGCCTTTAATGCAGGGCTCCCGACAGAAGGAGTACCTAGCACCAAATGTTCCTTTAATGCAGGACTCCCGACAGAAGGAGTACCTAGCACCAAAAGTTCCTTTAATGCAGGACTCTCGACAGGAGTACCTAGCAGCTAACGTAAATCATCTAGACAGGGGTGTAGTAGCATGTGTGGTGCAACCCACTAGGGTTAAGCCAATAATAATTTCACCATCAGTGCAGGACAGTTACCGTCCCTTTATTTCATCTGGCAACGTGAGATTAAATGGTTGTATGCATGAGGTAAAAATTCTGAGAGACACAGGTTCTACTAGCACCCTCATGGTGAATCCTTACACTGAGTGCCCACCTGGCGAACCAGTTGTAATGAGAGGTGCTGGAGGCCAGTTTTATGCATACTTGGTAAAAGGCGAAATTGAATGTGAGTTACTACAGGGTGAGGCCACCATAGCTTTGTGTAGGTCCCAAGATATCCCTGTGCCTGGGGTAACACTCCTTTTGGGGAATGATGTAGCAGGTGAGAAGGTCCGACCAGACCCCATTTTGTCACTTTCCCCTGTTAACGAGCCACTAACCGGTGAGCTCGAAAAGGAGATGCCAACTGTTTTCCCTGTGTGTGCTGTCACACGTTCAATGTCTCAAGTAGCAGTTCCCTCAGACAGAAATGTACCGAATGTAAGAGTTGATGAAAGGGATGATGAGAGTGTGAATGATGCTCCAACTGTGCCTGATGATGTGACTGAGGTGGATTTATCTGACACCTTTATGGCTCATCTTGACCCTAACGATGACCATGAAACCCCTCCAAATTGTCCTAGTGGCCTGGTAGAGCTACTGAGAGATGATAGTGAATGCAAGGAGTTAGCTGCCAGGTCCGTGAGTGAAGAGGAATGTGAGAAGGAGGGTGGTGAATGTTTCTACCTCAAAGGAGGAGTATTGTGGCGAAGATGGAGACCGCCACACAGACCAATCGATGACGGGGCTTGGGACGTCCATCAAGTAGTAGTCCCCAAACCTTGTCGTAGAGATATCATGGAAATGGCACATTGTATACCATTGGCAGGACACCTAGGTGTGAGAAAAACTCTAGACAGAATCAGAGCCCACTTTTACTGGCCAGGAATGCGTGCAGATGTAGTGGAGTGTTGTAGAGTGTGTCACACTTGCCAGATGACCGGAAAACCCAATCAGAAGGTGCCTGTACATCCTCTGGTGCCCTTGCCCGTTTTCGAGAATCCTTTTACTCGGGTGGTAGTGGACATTGTAGGCCCATTGCCTAAGACTTCCCAAGGTAACATTTATTTATTAACTATCATGGACATGGCAACTCGCTACCCAGAGGCTATACCCTTAAGGACTACCTCTGCTCCAACTGTTATCAAGGAACTGCTCAAATTCTTCACCAGAATGGGTTTCCCCCATGAGGTGCAAAGTGATCAAGGAACTAATTTTACCTCTAACATTTTCCAGCAGTCCCTGAAGGAGTTGGGTATCGAGCATGTAAAGTCTAGCACCTACCACCCAGAGAGTCAAGGGGTTCTCGAACGATATCATCAGACATTAAAGGGAATGTTACGTAAGTATTGTACAGAAACCGGAGTTGAGTGGGATAAGGGGGTACCTTTTCTTTTATTTGCTACTCGTGAGGTTCCAACTGAATCCCTGGGTTTTTCCCCTAATGAGCTAGTTTTCGGTCACCAGGTAAGAGGTCCTTTGCAACTATTGCAGGATAGCCTAGTTGGCCAGGAGGGGAACCAAAACCTCCTCAAGTATGTTTCAGATTTCAAAACCCGGCTGAGATCCTCATGTGAGTTTGCCGCTCAAAATTTGACAGTGGCTAAAAGCTCCATGAAGAAATGGTAGGACAGAAAAGCCCGTGAGAGGGAGTTTAAGCCCGGTGATGAGGTTTTGGTCCTGCTCCCCCTTTTTGGCCAACCTTTATCTGCCAAGTTCAGGGGCCCATATAAGATCATTCGGAGGGTGAGCATTACCGATTATCTAGTAACTACCCCAGACAGGAGAAAGCCCACGCAAGTATTCCATATAAATATGTTGAAGCCCTACCATAGGTCCCCTGATTCCTCTCTTCCAGATTCTCCCACTGTGGCAGTGAATGTCAGGACCTGTGAACAGCCTGGTGCGGACGAAGTCTTCAGTTCTCTTACTGACCCGCAACAGACTGTTCCAGAGCCTGAAGGTATCCATGCAGACTTTGACTTGTCATGTAGCCTATCCAACTTTCAGTATAATTCAGTGGCTTTGAGGGAATTACCATCTAAACTATGTCATCTTCCCTCTGATCAAGCGAACCAACTAATCTCTGTTTTATCTGTCTCCCAATGTGTTCCGTGATACTCCAGGGCTCACTTCTTTGGCCGTGCACGACATCGACGTAGGGGATGCAACTCCCATTAAACTATCCCCCTACCGTGTCTCACCACAACGCAGGAGTATACTGCAGGTCGAGCTTGACTTAATTTTTTCAAACCAGCTGATCACAAGGGCCTTAAGCCAGTGGAGTAGTCCGGTCATACTTGTGCCAAAGCCAGACGGGAGCCATAGGTTATGTATAGACTATAGGCAGGTCAATGCTGTCACAAAGAACGATAGCTACCCACTGCCACGGATCAAAGATTGCATTTACCAGTTTGGCCTCATGCAGCAGTAAGTTTAATTTAATGTGAGGATTTTGGCAATTAGCTCTCCCTTGTAGCGAGGTAAATATCATGCTTTTGTAGTGCGCTTTTAAGCCTTCAGCTGTGAGATAATGCCTTGCAGTTCGAATAACGCTCCAGCTACGTTCCGGCTATGTTCTGATGTGGTACCTGGAGACGTTGCCTACTTTGGGTGATATCCTTATTATATCCTCATTATAATCTTGCTGTTGCCAATCTGGTGGTGAATCTATTTATGTATTATGTTTAATATTATGTACTATACTCCTTAAACTCTTTTCTAGGGGGGAGGTCTGACATACGGAGCCCTGTATGTTAATTTAAGTGTTAGAATTAGAGTTGAAGGAGCCAAACTACCAAAACGGTGAAGCAGACTAGCGAGCGACCAAGCGAGAGGGTAAATCAGCTCGCCCGCATACCTGCACACCTGCGTGCGTCATAGGGGACCCTGCAAACTACCTCGATGACCGATGCTATAACGTATGATCGACGCCAGGAGCTGTGAGTGGACCAGGCACCTGCTATGCAACTCGAGGAGCTATGATTGGAGCGCGCACCATCACTCGCCTCCTGATTCGTTCCTACACCATCATTGTTTGGTATATAAGACCCGAGTTGTGGGCATTCAAATCAGTCTCATTTGGAGTTGGGGAAGGTGAACTTGCAGCTGGAGGAAGACGGGGTGAAGTATTTTAATGGGATTGTGACTGTCAGTCAGATTATATATGTGTGTTAAGTGTGTTCGGTGTAAACACTTACGTTATGTTGGTTAGTGAGATATGTGATTGGGAATTAACGTGAACGCTACTATTATGTGTATAACTATTTGATTGCGAATTAACGTTACCGCTACTATTGTGTACTTAACTATTTGATTGCGAATTAACGTTAACGCTATTATTATGTACTTAACTATTTTAGTTGACTAACTTGTGGACTAAAGCAACTCTTTAAGTATTTGGGTTATGATGAAAGTAATACTATTGTTTTATATTAATACTTACGAGTTCTTTCATTTTCTTTGAATTAAGCTTACATTGCTTAACGGTGCTTAGTACGGTGATGCTATTGTCTCGTATTAGTAATATCGCCTTAGACTAACATGGCTGTGATAATATTACTTCTAGTGATTTTCCTAAGCTGAAGAAAATTCTTTTGCTTCAAAATATTATATTTTGCTTTTCATATTATTTGAGTGAGACCTGAATCGAATCTATGAAGCGATCCTGTAACTTTATTTACTCATAATCAAAACCTCAATGTTACGTGGTTAAGAAATACATTTAACTAATTATTAAATATATATCTAACTTTTTATGTGACTTTGATATTACTCCTGATGATAATAATAATATAATCCTATTAACGCAAGACAAGAACCAAGAATAATTACATTAAATATAAATAAAAGGACATATAAGAAAACTATCTATTCATTTCAAAAAGGGTAAGAGACAGAAATATTCTTACTTTAATGTTTATCGTTCAAGACTGTTTATAGAATTAATAGTCCTTCTTTAGATATACTTCTTCGGTTCATAACCATAGCCTACTAAGCTTCGGTTAAATAATAATTCTTTATAAATACTACATGACTTTAATTAGTTTCAGTATTTTTCATAATTAAAGAGTATCCGTCAATAAAGGATACTAAGTCCTAAGATCCAAAAGGAAAGGAAGCAACAACAGGAAATTATTTTATTAGATTTTACTTTTGTTTTGCCTTCAGCTGACTGATACCTTAATATATTCTCTGTGCTATCTAGATTCATCAAGTTAACCACTTGAGGATCAAGATACGTAACAATATATATATATATATATATATATATATATAGTAACTAATACCGTGCGTTTGTAAGCGCACTCGCCACAAAGGAGGGGGTATGCACTGAGAGAGCTCTGAAGTACCCTGATTGTTGTAATAGCGACAGCAGAGTAAAGGAGATGCAAAATTGCGGCGTGTAGACAGTTATTGTTACGAATTAGTAAGATGCAGTGAGTTGATGAGACGAAATGCTTTGGACTTTTTCGAGAAGTACAGCATACATATAAAGTATATATTATATACTGTATATATATACTGTATATACCTGTATATATATATATATAATATTATATGCCACTAGACGTCTGAAACAGTAATGTTACTGTCTCAAGATGTTCTCTTTTCTTTTCTTAAACAATAATTTATTTTGTCACTAGGGACATTATTATGTAAGCTACCTCGTTTTCATACTGGCATCTCCAGGGAAATCTGAAGTCCAATTTTATTGAGATAGGTCTACAGCTGCCCACATTAGTTTTGTTCCTCTCCGTTATCTTATATACGGAAACATAATTTGCATGGTTGAGTTACGAGTGTAATTCCTTATGCTGTGATTACCTTATATGGCTAGTATATTGATAAGTAAAAAAAACCCACACAATTGCAATGAATTCATACTGATTTTACTTCCATACTTAAGATCACAACGAAGCACAGAACTTATGAGGGTAACTGTACATCCGGAGAACGTGTTATGAAGGGTAAATATTGAATGACTTGTGACTGCTATCAACAAGGCTATGTACAATATTTGAAAGATCTTGACGGATAGATTATAAAGATAAATAAAATAGAACATATATTATATATATACAGTATATAATATATATACCTATATATATATATATATATATATATATATATATATATATATATATATATATATATATATATAATAGATGTTCTATTTTACATATATGGGGCAGGACCCTAGGAATCCTCCTCCCCTTGTACAGTTCTCCTACTCGACGAGACAGAGAAACAGGCGAGGGAACGCGTAAGTGCTCCCGGACCCTCAGAATAGGAACTTTAAATGTTGTTTCTGTTCCAGCTCTGTCTCGTGTCGGCCACCCCCAGCAATGGGATATGTGCCTGAGTATATACATACATACACACATATAATATATTGGCCACCCCTTCGGGGATTACGGCGTTAGGCAATATATATATATATATATATATATATATATATATATATATATATATATATATATATATATACCCTTAGGGGTAAGGGGGCCTCCATCTTATGGTGGAGGAAAAAAATAATATGCCCCACGCGCCCTACTGCGTGTGTGTTGTACAAGGCGACTAATAGGGGGAATGGGGGTAGATTGTAGGCACCAATCGAATATATACCCAGGAGAGACTGTAAGCATTTTATAAGGAATCACTGGAACTCCTGTTTCATTTGCTTGGCCTCTCTTACTGATTCCCTTTGTGCCTCATTTACACTGAGAGTAGTCCAGCATGCTCTCAAAAACACCTCCTCCTCCTATCTACTTCACTACACTTAACATGCACACCACACTTCCTCCTTCAATTTTTTTAGAAAAATTATTAACACAGGTCCAGCCTCGGAGTCCCCAGGAGGGGGGATGGGGGGGGGGGGGCATAAATACCCCCACACATGCCCGACCTTCCCCTGACGACACCTCTAAATGCTCTGGACCACGGCCTGTCACTCTTACTATACATTTTTGCAATATTCGCGGCCTTTCCTCTAATTTTCACTCTGTCGAACACCGTCTCTCCTCCTCAAAACCTGATCTTCTTTTCCTCACCGAAACCCAGGTATCTGAGACAACTTCCAGCAGCCCCTTCTCTGTATCCTCCTACTTTCTCTATCCTAGTCTCAAAGCCAAAGGCGGATGTTGTGCATACGTGCACAACAAACTCACTTGCTCTCGTGTTCCCGATTTCGACTCCTCTGAATTCTCAGCTTTATGGCTCAAACTATCCTGTCATTCTCATACTAAGTATTTCTGTGCTGTCTATCTTTCCCCTAACTCTACCGACTTTCCCAAATTCTTCGACTATCTAAACTCTAAAGTTGAACACATTCTATCTATCTCTCCTTTCTCTGAAATCTCCATCTTGGGAGATTTCAACGTTCACCACCGCCAATGGCTCTCCTCTCACTCTACTGACCAACCTGGTGAACAAGCCTACGTCTTTTCTATCATAAATGACCTAGAGCAGCTGGTCCAGCAACCCACCCGTATCCCGGATCGCTTCGGAGATCGGCCCAACATTCTTGCCTTATTTCTGACTTCTAACCCTTCTTCTTATACTGTCAATCTTTTCTCTCCTTTGGGCTCCTCCGACCATAAACTTATATCCGTCACCTGTCCTATCTCTTCAGTACGGCCATCCGATCCTCCCAGCCGGCGGCGCTTGTGGCACTTTGGCGCTGCCGACTAGTAGGCTCTCCGGCAGTACTTCTTTGATTTCCCATGGAATGACTTCTACTTCCGTGGCCGAGGACCCTCGGAGAGTGCTGAACGCATTACCGAGGTAATCCTCTCGGGCATGGAAGCGTACATTCCATTTTCTTTCTCTCAGTCTAATGCAAACAAATCTTGGTTTACTCACGATTCTTCTACTGCTGTCCACAACAAGGAGGAAGCATTCAAAGAGTACCGACGCCTTAAAACTCAAGAATCTCATTCTTGCTATGTCTCTGCCCGGAATCAAGCCAAATCTGTTCTTCGACTTGCCAAGCATCTTTCATCAATAATAAATACACTGAACCATCCAACTCTAGCTCTTCCCAAGCTTTCTGGCATCTAGCCAAAAACCTCTCCAACCACTTTTCTTCCTCGTCTTTCCCTCTGTTTTTCCACTCTGATGGCACAACCATCACTTCTTCCTCTGACAAAGCTGAACTCTTTGCTCAAACTTTTGCCAGAAACTCTAACTTGGATGATTCCGGTGTTATTCCTCCCTCTCCACCCCCCTCTCTCCTACTTATGCCTAATATCCTAATCTCTTCTAAAGATGTACTTTCTACCCTCTCTGGGCTTAATACTAAGAAGGCGTACAGTCCGGACGGTGTTCCTCCTGTTGTACTTAAACACTGTGCTTCCGTGCTGACCCCCTGCCTAGGCAAACTCTTTCGTTTCTGTCTGTCCTCTAACGTCTTTCCTTCTTGCTGGAAGTTTGCTCTCATTCAACCTGTCCCAAAGAAGGGTGACCGCTCTCAACCCTCCAACTATCACCCATTTCGCTCATCTCTTGTATCTCTAAAGTTTTTGAAACTATTCTTGCTTCCAAATTTCTTAAGCATTTCTCTTCTCGTAATCTGCTCTCAGATCGCCAGTACGGCTTCCTTAAGGGTCGCTCTACTGGTGATCTTCTTTCATATCTTACTAACTCTAGGTCAACCAACTTTCGGGACTTCGGTGAGACTTTTTCTGTTGCACTAGACATATCGAAGGCCTTCGATAGAGTCTGGCACAAATCTTTAATTTCCAAACTGCCCTCCTTCGGTTTTTGTCCCTCCATCTGTGCCTTTGTCTCTAATTTCCTTTTCGGCCGTTCCATAGCTGCGGTTGTAGACGGCCATCGCTCATTTCCTCATCCTATCAACTCTTGTGTTCCTCAGGGTTCTGTCCTATCTCCTATTCTCTTTCTAATTTTCATAAATGATCTTCTCAACTGTACATCCAGTCCCATCCATTCATATGCAGACGACTCTACCTTACACCACTCAATTAGTTTTCCAGAATGCCCCAGCCAGCAGTCCCTCAAAAACAAACGTAATGAAGCCATAAAACGCTTATCTTCTGATCTAGCTACTATTTCCAATTTGGGTAGAGAAAACCTTGTTGTATTAAATGCTTCCAAAACTCAATTTATCCATCTTACTACCCGTCAGGAACCTCTAGAGGACTATCCCTTATTCTTCAACAATACAAAAATCAATCCTTCATATTATCTCAATGTTCTCGGTGTATCTTTTTCTTCTGCTCTCACTTGGAAAGACCATATTACCAGTCTCGCGAAGGCAGCCTCCCAGAAGCTGGGTGTGCTCAACCGCCTCAAGGGGTTCTTTACCCCTGCGCAGCTTCTTGCTCTGTACAGGGGCACAGTGCGCCCTTGTATTGAATATTGTTCACATGTGTGGGGAGGAACCTCTCACACCACACTCCTAGACAAAGTAGAAAGGAAAGCCTTTCGTATCATTAACTCCCGTCCATTCACCAACTCTCTGCAATCTCTCTCTCTTCGCAGCAATGTTGCATCTCTCTCGCTATTCTATCGCTTCTACAATAATCTGTGTTCCTTAGAGCTTTCCCAGTGTATACCACCTCCTCTACGTAGGGTACCCGCCTTGGAACACAATCCCACCCCTACTCTGTGTAACTCTCCAACCCAAGAGTGAAATGCTATTTTCAGACTTTCTTCTATTCAACTGCTGAGCTCTGGAACTCTCTCCCAGAATCAGTCTTTCCCTCTTCCTATGAATTAAGTTGCTTCAAACTCAGTGTGTCCAGGCATTAAGCTTGGACACTCGTTCTGAATGTCGGAGATTCGATAATCTCTTCTAAGGATGTACTTTACATGCTCTCTGGGCTTAATAATAAAAAGACGTATGGACCGGACAGAGTTCCTCCTGTTGTACTAAAAAACAGTGCTTCCATACCAACTCCCTGACTAGGTAAACCCTTCCGTCTCTGTCTCTCCCCTAATGTCTTCCCTTCTTGCTGGAAGTTCGCTCTCATTCAACCTGTCCCAAAGAAGGGTGACCACTCTCAACCCTCCAACTATCATCCAATTTCTCTCATTTCTTGCATCTCTAAAGTTTTTGAAACAATTCTTACCTCAACATTCCTTAACCCATAATTAGCGGCGAGCAACATAAGTCGAGTTAAATAAAGCTGGACTATGTGGCGGCGCTCGACATAACTCGAGTGGCAATTTCAGCACGTAATGTTGCTGAGAGAGAGAGACAAGTGGTGGCAGGAGACTAGCGAGCGTATGACTGCTCCAGACCACCGCGGCGAACCTACTGACACAAATCTCAGCTCCCTCCTCCCTCTCTCACTCGCTACATACTCAATTATGTACTGAAAGTACCGAATTACCTGCTTTTTGCACTCGCGTTGCACGGTTATTGCAAGAAAACTATCCATCATACAAGGATCGTTATGGTGTCATTCGAAAGCTCTGTTTATGCCCTTTCAGGGATAGGTACTTGTTTTACGTTCTGGGTCTTATTTAGGCATGAAAATGATCACGTAAACAGCCCTATTTTGGCTAAAAACACCCCGCTGTGCGGTACACATAAATAAACCGCATAGGCCGCTCGTAAGGTGTTAAGCACTTATCTTCACATAACCTACTCTCAGACCGCCAGTATGGCTTCCTTAACCCAAAAACGGCGACCATCCTCAATAAAGGTTTTTCTGGTGCGCTGCGACCATCCTCAATAGATCCAGAGCATAAAAAACCCTTAGAAAACACCCCAGTGGCACTCAAAACAAAGCAATTTGTGATTAGGTGAGAAAATTCCCCTCCAATAATTACTACCACTCCTATATATGTTTTGCCCCCCCCCCCCCCCTTCCTCTCGATTTCCTTCTCTTCCCCTCTCCTTAATTATCAGCTATTTTACCTCTTATTCCCCCATATATCGGGTAATTTTTGGTGCGAATCCCCCTCCCAGTCTCTTTAACACGGGTGAGGCATCTAGAGATCCTTGCAACACAGAGACTTCTACTCAGATTCATCAGTATCGATCGAGAGCTTATAGGCTCTCGCCTCATGATACGACCTTGCGGCAATAATAAGTCTTTTTCACCCCCCAAATGCTGTTGCCACTTTCTTTATTACTCTTAATTGTTCATATGTTCATATTGAAAGCAAAATAGGTGAATATGGATAAGTAATTATTATATATATGTTACATATGACGATTTTCCTCAGAATAGAACCAAATATCTTCGCTTGGCGGGAGGGTTTGAACTACCATGGCTTCGCAGTTTATGAGTTAAGGGCCATTCTACTGGTGATCTTCTTTCTTATCTTGCTAAATCTTGGTCATCCTCCATTTCGGGACTTCAGTAAGACTTTTTCTGTTGCGCTAGACATATCGAAGGCCTTCGATAGAGTCTGGCATAAATCCCTCATTTCCAAACTACCCTCATTTGTTTTCTATCCCTCCATCTGTGCCTTTGTCTCTAATTTCCTTTCCGGCTGTTCCATACCTGCGGTTGTGAACGTCCATCGTTCACTCCCTCAACCTATCAACTCCGGTGTTCCTCAGGGTTCTGTCCTATCTCCAATTCTCTTGATATTATTCATTAATGACCCTCTCAACTGCACCTCCAGCCCCATTCACTCATATGCTGGCGACTCTACATTACACTATTCCATTAGAGTTACTCAAAATTATTCCCAGCAGGAACTCACGTAAGGAGGCCATAAAACACTTATCCTCTGATCTCTCTACTATCTCTAACTAGGGCAGAGAAAACCTTGTTACTTTTAATGCTTCCAAAACTCAATTTCTCCATTTGTCTACTTGTCACCCACTTCCAGAAAACTATGACTTACTCTTCAACAACGTGCAAATTGACCATTCATCTTCTCTTAATATTCTCGGTGTCTCTTTTTCTTCTGCTCTCTCTTGGAATGATCATATTACCACTCTTGCTAAAACAGCTTCTCAGAAGCTGGGTGTGCTCAACCGCCTCCAGGGGTTCTTTACTCCTACACAGCTTTTTGCTCTGTACAGGGGCACAGTGCATCCATGTATGGAATATTGTTTACACGTGTGGGGAGGATCCTCTCACACAGCGCTTCTAGACAGAGTAGAAAGAAAAGCATTCCATCTCATTAACTCACGTCCACTCACCAATTCTCTGCACTCTCTCTCTCTCTCTTTCTTCGGCACAATGTTGCATCTCTCTCACTACTCTACCACTTTTACAATAATCAATGTTCTCCAGAGCTCTCTCAGTGTATACCACACCCTCTTCAAAAAGCACGTAGCACCCGTTTTGCCATATAATCCCACCCCTACTCTGTACTGTAAAGTCAGGAAAAATAGGTTAGCCTAAACTGAACAAGATGCAGAAATATATTTGAGCCGACCAGGCCAAGTGAGATATCTCTATTGGTCTAACTGGTAAGGTGTCTGCCTCGTACCCAAGGGTCCCGGGTTCGATTCCCGCCATGGGTATATTTTTGGGAAGTTACAGGACAAGGAAGGGGCAGGATAGAACAGGGAGTGCTGTGAGACTCGCATCAAAGGCTGTGGTTGTGTATGGAAGGAGTTGCCAGCTCTCCCGCGAGTTACTAGCTAGGCCGTTAATGTGCGTGTGTGCACGCTTAGCTTGGGCTGACTCACCACTCCCTACCAATCTCACTGACAGACTCACGGTCGTTTCGGCTCAGGCTTGTTCCTCTCTGTTTGTTCAGACCCTACGCTATCCGGACGGTGAAGTGATGTAATGTCAGTAAAAATAGGTTTATTAGTTCTAAATTGAACAAGATGCGGAAATATACTTGAGGCGACAAGACCAAGTGAGATATCTATATTGGTCTAAATAGTAAGGTATTTGCCTCTTACCCAAGGGTCCTGAGTTCGATTCCCGCCCTGGGAATATTTTTGGGCAGCTATTTTCGCATCAAACGAAGTTTAGGTGTATTGGTAAAATTATCAAGATAGTTGAAAGTAAGATCGGAGCTCCATAACCCCTCTTTCGTGCATGGTGTAAAAACCTAATCCTACAGTGCAACTCTCCAACCCAAGAGTGAGAGGCTATTCTCAATCTTTCTTCTATTCAACAGCTGAGCTCGGGAATTCTCTCCCAGAATCAGTATTTCCCTCTTCCTATGACTTACATTGCTTCAAACTCCGTGTGTCCAGACATTTTAGCTCGAACATCCCTTGATTTTGGCCCTGTCACTCTTTCAACTCTGGGGGAGGCACTCGCTACAGGCAGTTCTGCCTTTTGTCACCCTCACTCACATAGAAAAACAAAAAAAACAAATATATATATATATGTACAGTATATATATATATATATATATACTGTGTACTGTATATATATATATATATATATATAAATATATATATATATATATTATATCTTTTGCCAGACGCCGTGATCCCCGAAGGGGTGGGCATGAACGAAACGCCCCAATGCATCTGTGTCCCCAGTCAGTCGACGGCTCTCCTCCCGTCCAACACCGCTTTTGCTCAAATACTTCTTAACCCTTGTCTAGCGGGGTTTTTGGGCTTATTTGGGCATATTCAGGCCCTCCTGCATGATAAATCAAGTATCTGCATGAACAACAAATTATTTAGCAAAAACCTAAGCGCTAAAAGCTTCAAAATGAGACCAGAACGAGCTATGTAGCACTCGTGGTTCTCATACAGTGATACCAGTAACATGGGAGTTTAGCGTATAGCGGCATATTTTTCCCAGCTATGCTCACTACTGGCTACACTGCCGGCCTCTCGAGAACACAGGGAACATGAGTTAATGGGCGGCGGTAAGCCCTGGGAGTTGGCTGTCTGGTCCGCTGCGCTCCCGGCCATTTGCACTCGATTTTAACCCTTTAAAAGCCTTAATAATGCTCCTAACTTGCTGCAAATTGGAACCGGACTTAAGTCCGACCCCGATCTTTAAGGGTTAACTTCATCCTTCCACCTCTCACTTGGACTACCTTTCCCTCTCTGTCCTTCCACCTCACTCTCGTACACGCTCTTAGTCATTCTCTTGCTTCTCATTCCTCCAACATGGCAGAACCATCTCAAGGTGTTTCTTTTCACACTTTCCAACACATCTACATCCACACCACACCTATCTCGTACTTCCTCATTCGTCTATCTATCCCTCCATGTAACACCGCACGTACTTCTCGAGTAACTCATTTCCACCCCTCTCACTCTTGGTTGAGTCTCTCCACCAATGTCTATGCTTCACTCTTGTAAGTCAATGTCGGGATTACCACACTGTCATGCAAGGACTTCCTTACTTCCATGCTGGCACCCTATTATATATATATGTATATATATATTTATATATAAGTGTAGTATTGAAGTTGTACAGTAGGGAGTGAGAGCGAAAACGGATAAATGTGTAGGTGACGAGCAGGGTTGGTTTAGGAAGAAAAGAGGGAGTGAAGACCAGATTTTCGCCTCGAAATGTATTGTGGAGAAATATCTGGAGAAGGGTCAAAAGTGGCTTGCTGACTTTATGCACTTGGAGAAGGCCTATAACAGAGTTGATAGAAAAGGTTTGTGGAAAATACTGAGAATATACAGAATAGATGGCAAGTTGATGAAGGCAGTGAAGAGCATGTATGAGGGTGCAAAGGCTTCAGTATGTGTGGAAAATGAACAGAGCGAGTTTTTTTATCTGAATGTTGGGTTAAAGCAAAGGAGTGTGATGACCCCATGGTTGTTCAATATACATATGAATGGAGTCATGAAAGAAATACAAGGAAGAGCAGTGGATGTTGGTGTACCGCTGATAAGGGAAGGAAATTCATGGAACTTGCCTGTACTGCTGTTTGCTGACGATACAGTTTTGGTGAGCGATAGTGAATGGGAGTTGCCGGATCTGGTAAATATGTTTGGAACTGTGTGAGAAAAATGGAATCTCAAGGTAAATGCAGGGAAGAGAAAAGTTATGGTCTTTGAAAGGGATGCAGTCACAGAGTGTGAAGTAAGGTTAAATGGTCAAGCTATGGCGAATGTCAGCTCATTTAAGTATTTGGACAGTGAGTTGCGCAAAGATGGGAGTATGGACGAAGAATTGCGGGAAAGGATGCAACAGGGGAAGAGGGTTGTAGGAACGCTGAAAGTAGTAACAAGAAATAGGGTGGTTAGCATAGAAGTAAAGAAGTCTTTGCATGATAGTATGGTATTCCCAACATTTACGTATGGGAGTGAAACATGGATGTTGTTGGAGAGACACAATCCAAGAGTGAGAGGAGTGGAAATGAGTTACTTAAGAAGTGCATGCGGAATTACATGGAAGGATAGACAGATGAATGAGGAAGTACGAGAGCGGTGTGGTGTGGATGTAGATGTACTGGAAAGTGTGAAAAGGAACACTATAAGATGGTTTGGCTATGTGAAACTTATGGGAAGCAAGATAATGACGAAGAGAGTGTACGAGAGTGAATTGGAAGGACAAAGAGGGAGAGGTAAACTGAGAGAGATGTGGACAGATGGAGTTAAAAAGTATATGCGTGAAAGCGGTGCTGGATGGGGGGAGGGGTGTCAACTGACTGGGGTCAGAGGTCCATGGGGGCGATTCGTTCGTGGCTACCCCTTCGGGGATAACGGCATCCGGCAATGAAAACAAATAAAACTCCAAAATGCAACTATATTCAAGTCCCACAACACAAACAAATCTCCAAATACGAACAAAACGAACACTCCACTATCTGAACGACCTCCTAATCCAAGTTCAAGACTAGTGACCTCTAGTGTACTGGTATGTCCAGTAAGGTTTAGACAGCTCTCGGAGGAACAAATATGACCCACCGGAGAAGCATATCGAGAAACTGTTCCCTTCAGATTTTCAGGATGTTGTACGGGAATCATCAGGATTCAACAGTTAATGCTCACCGTCCAGCTACCATCAATAGATTGTGCTCTAGCCTTCATAACCACAACTTTCCAAGCACATGCATACTCAGTTTATACGTTTATATATATTATTATAGAGAAATAATGCTAAAACTATGTCGTCAGACTCCACAAAACGAATGATATGTCATTGCAATCCTGCAGAATATAAATGTATGAATACTCACTCCTCTATCTCTCTCTCTCTCTATATATATATATATATCTCAAGGTACTGCGTTCTACCATTCCCTAACCTGAGTAAAATTCCAGGTACACCCACTCCGCTCCTTTCTGTATTGGTTATATTGGCTGCCTCTCTGTTCCCCCCTCTCCCTTCCTGACATTTATCAGTTACTGTCCAATTCCCACTTCTTTACTGGTGTGTTCCCGACAACTACAGGTGCCAACAGCTTGTCCGTGTGGGGCACAACAATATACGTTTAACTGACTACAAGATAGTCACGTTCAAAATGGAAACATAGGATACATTTGAATTGATATGGACCAATATCAAATTGTACATAATATTAACATTAAGGGAGTGAATGACTTACAAGCAGTTTTTCAAAAACCGGATCACCTTGGTGGGACCATCTGCGTTGTGTGGTCCGTTGTGTGTGAGTTCAGTCTCACTTCATCATTCCTCTTCGCTCACGTCATCAGATCCTGTCTCATTACTCTTAGCCCTTTCTCGCTCTCGCTCTCTCTCTCTCTCTCTCTCTCTCTCTCTCTCACACACTGTTCCAATTAACAGTCGTAGATATAATTGTGTTCTTAACCACCCTGTTATTTTCATTATGCAAGTATTAATATTGAAGGGACCAATATATATATATATATATATATATATATATATATATATATATATTAAGAATATTATTGCAATTATCAATTTGCAAATTTATGGAAGAAAGCTATTATTCGTAAATTGATAATAATACTAATTGCATGCTGAAAATCAGAGGTTGATTTTAGGAACAAGTGCCCACGACTGTAGATTCAGACCAATATGGAAACAATTGTATACATAATAATCCATCTTATAGCTAGCATTAATAATTACCTTACCGACCACGAGTTCAAAATTAACATTCTCATATAATGTCATACAGTATATTTGTATGATGATACTAGTTTATCTCATTACTATTTATACAGATATATCTTAGTTAATATTGGTAACATGATTATTAGTACGCAACTGTACACTTGGTAGTGAGTGTAGTGAGCTGTGGTTAACGGATGTTCTATTGCAGAGTTATCGGTATTCTATCGATTACTGTACTGCTGATTTGATATATACATCACACCACCACCTCTTGAATTTGCATGTTCTGCATTATTCACACTCGGACCCAATATGGTCACGGAAGTTGACACCTTCCAGCCATATCGGCTGCAGGTCTTAAGGTTGTTGCACACTGACACGACAGCCCCTTCAAGACTGGCATGAACACCAACGACACATACAATTTCTGTGTCTTGCCGAATTTACTAGAGATCGCGGCGAAAATGGCTGGCATCGTTAGTCGTATCTCTACCGTATCTCTTCCGCACGACTTGATAAGACTCTAGCGATGCCAATACGGTGGAGAAACGAATGCTACGAAGAAGATAGGAAAAGTCGTGCGAAGGGTACACGACTAGTCCACGGAAAAGATAAGACCCAAAAGACTGCGATACAACTCAGAAGAATCGTATCGACGCCATGAGACGTGCGACCGGATTGAGGCTAGACGCGCGATTGCCAACTCGACCATTGCCAATTTTCCGCACGGATGAGATACGGTCCGCACAGCAGGCTTACGCACCAGACGACGTTGATACGGACCATACGGCTTTGATACAGACCATACATCTTTGATACGGACCACACGATTGTGATAAGGCGAGTTCGTGATGGCGACCAAACTCAGATGATTTTTTACAGTTACCGGGGGATTCCCACAAACTTTTGAACATCTCAAAATCTTGTATCGACCTCCGATACGTCGCTTGGACCGTGAGAGTCACTGACGGCTAATTTCCGATATCTACAATTATGTTGCCGATTCGCCGTATCAGGCTGAAATTTCGAGTCGGGAACTCGCCTGGAGGGGCTTTCGTGTAAGTGTGCAACGACCTTTACCGGCCGCCTGAATAGGGCGCGGTCTTTTCCACATTGCTGGAGAAGACCAGGGACTCTTACACACACCTCTCACGCAACCAGAGGTGTCCCGCTTTTACTCCTCGGGCATTTCATCTACCACAATCCAGTCCACATATTGGGACATAGATATAATCACTCATCACTCCACCATATACTACTGCTGAAGAATTATTACTGACGCTGATACCAATTGTTCCTGTTTATCTTAAGTTATAATCTACCACCTGTTGCTGTTTGTTCCTGTTCTGACTGCTGTTGATTCTACACCTATGTATATCAATAAATACCAGGCTGATTGACTTGTGTAATTATTCTGACTTCCCATTAGGTCATAAAATAATAATTGGGTGGTGGCAAGCGATAACCACTACTGTTATTACAACTATAAGGTTACTAGTGGCCATCAGAAAAAAGCTACTAAGTTATATAGTGACATCGATGCATGTTACATATATCATAATATGCTAGTATGATATAAAGGCAGATATGAACGGATTATAATTATCTCTCCAATTCATACCTTAATCTTTCTACCATAACTTCCATACATCAAGCTGTCCAGGAAAATATTATTGGGATGACGTTTGTACGTCTTGCAGTGTTGGAGTGCCCTAGTAAGCCGGCATGAAAATACCCTTATTGTTACATCAAATAGCAATATATAAGCTACCCAGATTTTAGAAATAGAAAGCGTGGTCAGACAACACCAAACTCATCAACAGTTCGTCGATATCTAATAGCAGAAAATCAAGCTGGAATAGGGGGAGGTATAACGTAATGGATAGCGTCAGCCTTTGCAAACCATATGTTAGTAAGTTAACCCTTAAAAAGAGGCTCACCACAAAAGTCGTTTTTAATAAAGCTGGACTATGTGGCGGCGCTCGACATAGGTCGAGTGGCAATTTCAGCACGTAATGTTGCTGAGAGAGAGAGACAAGTGGTGGCAGGAGACTAGCGAGCGTATGACCGCTCCAGACCACCGCGGCGAACCTACTGACATGAATCTCAGCTCCCTCCTCCCTCTCTCACTCGCTACATACTGAATTGTATGGGGAAAGTGGCTAATTACCTGCTTTTTGCACTCGCGTTGCACGGTTATTGCAAGAAAACTAGCCATCATACAAGGATCGTTATGGTGTCATTCGAAAGCTCTGTTTATGCCCTTTCAGGGATAGATACTTGTTTTACATTCTGGGTCTTATTTAGGCATGAAAATGATCACGTAAACAGCCCTATTTTGGCTAAAAACACCCCGCTGGGCGGTACATATAAATAAACCGCATAGGCCGCTAAAGAAGGGTTAAAGACCAGGCCAAGTTTACAAGATTATTCTTATATGATCTCGGCATTCATTCAACTCTACCGAATTCTAGCTATATCGACACTTCATGAAAATAACCTTCGTATCACCTAACCTCACAGCACATACAATGTTCGGCCATTTTCGAAAATACTGTGACAATCTCCATGTGTAGGATGTCTATATTGGGTGCTGCCATTTACTATGGGTTTCAGAGGCCGTGTTACATCGTTTTTCGGGAATACCTTATTATCAAACAGTTGGATCAGTATGATACTTTGACACAACTTTTTCACACCGTGCCCTAATTTTCGTCAATATAGTGCACTACCAAATATGTAGAAATAAGCCACTTGTCCCTGTGTTATGAGGTTAAAGTCACACATTAATGACTAAGAAACGGACAAGGGTACCGTGGCTTACCTGTGAGAACCACCAAACCATTATTGCTTCTCCATCAAACACGGTAGTTATCAGCCACCACCCAAACCCTTATATTGCCTTTAAATTCAAGTTATATGTCAAAATCAAGTATAAATATACAAAAAGTATGTATTTTTGTATATTTGTATTTTGATATTGACATATAAATTGAATTTAAAGGTGATAGTAGGGTTGGGTGGTGGCTGATAGCTACCGTGTTTGATAAAGGAGCAATAATGGTTTAGTGGTTCTCACAGGTAAGCCACGGTAGCCTTGTCTGTTTCTTAGTCATTAATGTGTGACTTTAACCTCATGACACAGGGACATGTGTCTTATTTCTACACTTTTGGTAATGCACTATATTGACGAAAATGAGGGCATGGTGTGAAAAAAGCTGTGTCAAAATATCATACTAATCCAACTGTTTGTTAATAAGTTATTACCGAAACACGATGTAACACGGCCTCTGAAACCCATAGTAGTGTGGTGCAGCGATACACAAATTAAGGAAACCAAGAACGTGAATTTGTTCTCATTATTCCTGCTTTTTCATTTTCTCCTGACCTTTCTTAGGAAGACCATATTACCACATTTGCTAAAATAGCTTACCAGAAGTAAGGTGTGTTTAACCGTCTCTGTGGGCTCTTCACGCCCTCACAGCTTCTTGCTCTGTTCAAGGACACAGTGCGCCCATGTATCGAGTATTGTTCGCATGTGTGGGGAGGTTCCACCCATACTGCACTTATAAAAAAAGTAGAGTCAAAAGCATTTTGCATCAACTCACTTTCTTTTACTAACTCCCTACAATCTCTTTTAAAATGCCACAATGTTGCATCTCTTTCACTCTTCTATCACTACTACAATAATCAATGTTCTTCTGAGTTTTCTCAGTGTATAGGTCCTCCCTTACGGACAGTGGGGGGCACCTGCCTTTCATAGCACAACCACCGTTAGTCTATCCAACTCTTTAACCAAAGAGTGAAATTATTTTCCGAGTTTTTCTTCTGCTCAACAAGTAAGCTTTGGTACTCTTTCCCTAAATCTGTCTTTTCCTCATCCTATGACTTAAACTGCTCCAATTTATGTGTGTCCAGATATTTGTATTGTAACGTAACCTAAATTTGACTGTTTAACATTCTTTCGACTTTGGGGGAGACACTTGTGTCAGGCAGCTTTGCCTTGTGTCTCCTTCATACACATAGATAGAAGAAGAAACTTAAATTACAAAAATAAAAACACTAAGAGGATCTTGATCAGTGCTTCAAAAAGCTGACACTGACTGCAGAACTAGCAACACACACACATTCCTGTCTAGTGCTCGCTAGAATAACTACTATTAACACAAGAAAGCTGACTTTGATACGTGGAAGGTTATATAGGCGTATAATAACCACTATTGCTGGTGGTAACAGAATTATGTTTATTGACGTGAGGCAGTGCAGGTGTGTTTTTATATGTGTGAGACTTAGTGACACAGATAGGCAGCAACTATGTTCTGTAGTGACACTCTAGTTCTCTTTTTACCACGGACTGTGAGGGGAAAACAAATAAATGGCAAGGGGACAGGAGAGGTTTTCCTTGTTCTGACATAATCTTGTTCCGGAAAACAAGACTCAAAGGAACTTCATGAGGGAATATTTGCGCTTATCATCCTTCTTCCCTTTCTTCTTATTGAATGGTCCAAACTTTCTCTTGCTGACCAACACAAAATGAAAATGGAAATACATGACCGAACGGAAAACCCTTTTGATGTCCTCGCTCTGGTGGCAACTGTGTACAAGGATAAAGGGTGACTAGCAGTCCACATAAAAACAGAAAAAAACCAGAAAATAAAATAAAATACTGTATTGCGTTCTGCCACACTCAACTTTGAACAGCCGAGAGCACTTTTTAATAGATATATGAAACATAGAAATAATATAAGTAATTGGAAAATGGTTATTAAAAGAAATATAATGTTAGAAAGAAGTAGGCCTATATTGGACAACAAAATATATGACACATAAAATTGTTAAGATAAAATATTATTGTTAATTAACCCTCCAAACCCGGATGCCCTTCGTGAAGGCCATAGCTTCTATCCCCGTGGGAACCGGATGGCCTTCGTGAAAGCTAAGGGCTATGATATGGCTTAAAACCACTTAAAACCGTGCTAGATAAAGTTTTGCTGTCTTCACGGGTGGTCCGTATAACCAACAAGAACAAGAACACCTAGCCAGTCAGTCATGTGACTCCTGCTTGCAAGCACACCTTACGAAAGCTAGTACTTGCTGAACCCGAGTCCCAAACGATGCATGCAAGCAGATGACAGTGACTTAGGAATGGTTACAATGGTAAAATAAATCAGTAATCAATATAATCATTATTATTACATAATACATAATCCATAATCAATTATAAATTGTTGAACGAATGTAAATAGACTGTAGCCGTGGTGGCCGCAACTGCTCCGGCGCATCCAAACAGTTCTCAGTATCACAACAAAACAGTCGGTCTTATTTTCCACCTCACACAATAATCACTCAATGTACAGTGTTCTAGTCTTCACACATCGCAAGACAACATCGATTACTGCCTCTGGTATGTATATAAACTAGGTTACGCTATTCATTTGCAGATATACGAGTATCGGTACACAGTTTCTTGGCTCCCGAATGCCATAACTGACCTACTTATTTTCACCATAAAAACTGAACCATTTGATCTAGAGACTTCTAGTCTTCACCCATAGCAAGATGACAAGAAGTTCTGCCGCAGGATATATATATATATATATATATATATATATATATAACCTAGGTTAGGCTATTTTTTGCGTATTTATAAGGCCGCCAAAATGCAGAGAATTTGACGAAACACCCGAAACCAGGCTGGCAGGAAGGTTTAAAAGGCCAAGCGACGTGGGTTAACTCGAGAAAAATTAAAATCCTCATAAGAGGTTTGGTGGGCAAAGGCGAAGTTCCTCATAAGATCCAAGGCCTAAAAAAAAAAACTTTTAAAACACCCCATGGCACTCAAAACAAAGCATTGTGTGATTAGGTGAGATAATTTCCTTCCATTACTTGTTACCATTCCTACACGTGTCCTAACCCCTCCCCCCCCCCCTTTCCCTCCTTTTCCCCCCTCCTCAATTATCACCTATTTTTCCTTGTATTCCCCCTTTTATCGGGTAATTTTCAGCGCAAATTTTCTTCCCGCAGTCTCTATAGCATGGGTGAGGCATCTAGAGATCCTTGCAATAGAGAGACCTCTACTTAGAGACGTCAGTGTCACTTGAGAACTCGGGAGGATAGGATATAGTTAGGAGGAAGGGAGGCATACCTGTAGTACACAGTATCTTGCCACGGAGAGGGGTCAGCAAGGAATGGTCATCTAGGGCAATTGGTATCAATTGTCGGCTGGAAAAATACTGTAATGCAAATGCAATACCATTCCTTGATAACTGGACCCGTTTCTATGGTAAAAATCAGTTGTACGCACAGGACGGGGTTCATCTTTCTCGGCTAGGGGTGGCAAATTTAGCTAGGTCAATAGATAGGATTGTCGCGGGGTTTCGCTGAAAATAAAGCCTGAGAATATGAGTAAGAATAATTGTCTAGATAGGGTAAATTGCCGTACTGGTACATCAGATAGGAATAGAAAATATCAGTCACAGGATTTTAATTGTACTGCTAGTAGAAATATTAAAGGTGTAACAGAAGATGGGAATTCAGTTAGAAATAAAGGTAAATCCGATACCAGTAAAATAAATTCATTGCGATTATATTATACAAACTGTAGGAGTTTATGTAACAAAATGGATGAACTTAGAGCACTTGTTAGCAACGAAAATATAGACATTATAGCACTGACTGAAACATGGATTAATACAGAATCAAGACATTTTTTAGCAGAATTCCATATACCAGGATATAGTTTGTTTAAACGCGACCGAACAAGTAGGAGGGGCGGCGGAATAGCAGTGTTTGTCAGGAGTTCTTTAAAAAGCTGTATTAAATCAGGTATTAGACTAAATACTGATAACGAAAGTGTTTGGGTTGAGGTTAGCGAAGGTAGTGAGACCATAATTATTGGAGTTATTTATAGACCACCAAATATGAGTAGAAACGAAGGTACAGCTTTATGGCAGGAAGTGAAAATAGCATCAAGGTTTAGCAATGTGTGTATTATGGGGGATTTCAATTTTCCGAATATTGATTGGCAGCATCAAATCGGCGACTCAGATTCAACAGAGTTTATTGAGGCGGTACAGGATAGTTTTTTATTTCAATTCATAGACTCGCCTACTAGAGGTAATAATATCCTCGATTTAGTTCTCAGTAATAATGAACAAATGATAAATAATGTAGAGATAGGAGACCAACTAGGAAATAGTGATCATAAATCAATTTATTTTAACATACAATGGACAGGAAAGGCTAAAGAGAATACGACACTTATCCCAGATTTCAGAAAAGCCAATTATGGTGGATTAAGACGAGCCTTAAGAGTCGATCCTATGGTTAAACTATTAAGTGGACCCAGGTGCGCTAATGAACATACTCTCTCTCAGATACCTGTCTTAACTCAGGATAATTTGACAGCTACATATAATAATTTTATTTCTTCACTCCACAATGCGCAAAATAAATATATCCCCAAAAGAAAATTTAGATCAACACAGAACCAACCCAAATGGATGAATAATAGACTATTAGACCTTCTAGGAAAAAAGAGAGGAATATATCGAAAAATAAAGAAAGGCGAAATTCACCTACTTGCTTACTATCAGAATCTATCAAGAGAGGTTAAAAAATGTATAAGGACAGACAAAAGAAATTATGAAATCAGGATAGCCAATGACTCAAAAAATAACCCTAAGGCTTTTTACCAGCTATATAAATCTAAAGTTAGAGATAAAATAGGCCCCCTTAAAACTTCGATAGGAGAAATGACAGAAAGTGATTTAGAAATGTGCAGTACATTAAATAGTCAGTTTCTATCCGTTTTCACTAATGAAAATTTGGCACAGATTCCAGAAGTCCGTAAGGTGTATAGAGATAGTATAGAAAATAGGTTAAGTACGGTTACTATAAATAGAAATGATGTGCTTAAGGAAATTGACAGACTGAAACCTCAGAAATCGCCTGGTCCCGATGAGGTATATGCCAGAGTATTAAAAGAATGCAGAGATGAGTTAAGTTACCCATTAACATTTCTTTTTAACAATTCATTAGAAACAGGTATAGTTCCAGAAGCTTGGAAGCTTGCAAATGTAGTTCCGATTTTCAAAAAAGGTGATAAATCAATAGCATCCAATTACCGTCCCATTAGTCTCACTTCAATCATAGGAAAGCTACTAGAGTCAATTATTGCTAGGAAAATGAGAAACCACTTAGAAACATTTAACTTAATCAATTCATCTCAGCATGGATTCACACAGGGACGTTCTTGCCTTACTAATTTGCTTAGTTTTTTCTCAGAGGTATATGAAGCAGTAGATAATGACAAGGCATACGATATTATATATTTAGATTTCAGTAAAGCTTTCGACAGAGTCCCTCATGAGAGATTGATGAGGAAGGTTGAGGCACATGGAATAGGTGGGGCGTTGTTGGGATGGATTAGGTCATGGCTAATTGGTAGGAAACAGAGAGTCAGCATAAATGGTACCAAGTCAGAGTGGGGAGCAGTCAAAAGTGGTGTCCCCCAGGGATCGGTATTAGGTCCCCTGTTGTTTCTTATATACATAAATGACCTAGATTTAGGTATAACTAGTAGGATAAGTAAATTCGCAGACGATACTAAAATGGGGAGATCAATTGATTCAGATAGCGATATAGAGTGCCTCCAAAGGGATCTAGATACCTTACATGAATGGTCAGTAAATTGGCAGATGAAGTTTAACATTGACAAATGCAAGGTATTAAAGATAGGGAAGATGCAAACAAATGTTAAATATAAACTAGCTAATTTAGAATTAGAAAATTCAGACTGCGAGAAAGATCTAGGTGTGTTTGTTAGCAATGATTTGAAGCCTAGAAAACAGTGTATAGGCGTTCGTAATAAGGCAAACAGGATTCTCGGGTTCATCTCTAGGAGTGTGAGTAACAGAACTGCTGATGTTATCTTAAAACTTTACTTGTCATTAGTGAGACCCCATATGGATTATGCTGTCCAATTTTGGTGTCCTTATTACAGAATGGACATAGATTCATTGGAGAGAGTACAGCGTAGAATGACAAAAATGATCCATAATATTAGAAATCTTCCGTATGAAGAAAGGTTGAAGAAATTAGGTTTACATTCGTTAGAGAGACGCAGAGTTAGAGGGGATATGATAGAGGTGTTCAAGTGGGTTAGTGGGATTAACAAAGGGGACATGACAAATGTACTAAAGCTCAGTGATAGCGAAAGAACTCGTACCAATGGTTTCAAATTAGATAAATTTCGTTTCAGAAAAGATATAGGCAAATATTGGTTTGGTAACAGAGTTGTAGATGGGTGGAATGGACTACCAAGTGCTATAGTGGGATCTAAAACTGTAGGGAGCTTTAAGATAAAATTGGATAAGCATATGGACGAGAAGGGTTGGGTGTGAAGGGGGATCAGCCGGGTTGGGCCAATCAGCGCTCTGCAGACCCCCATAATCCTGCGTTAATCTCTAACCGTTTTGGTAGGATGATCCTCAGGGTATTAGAGTGTTGAGCCTATAATTGGGCTTTGTAATTGATTTGGGGTTGTGTGGGACAGGGATCTGCCTTGCTTAGGCCAATCGGCTTTCTGCAGACTCCCATTTTCTTATGTTCTTATGTTCTTATGATATATGCCGCCGCGGCTCTCCCCTCATGAATGGACCGGTCGGCAGTAATACTTCTATTTCACCCCCCAATACTCCCCAATACTATTCCCACTTGTTTTATTGCTCATAAATGTTAATATCTTCATCTTAAACGTAAATAGGCGCATATGAATAAGTAATAACGATATTTATGGTAAAATGACGATTTTCGTCGGGAATCAACCAAAATACAGTAGGGGAAGCCAGGCAAATGAAACAGGAGTTCCAGCAACTCCTTATCATATGTCTAAGAGGACTTCCTTGGGTACTGCCCTGCTCGATTGGTGCCTACAATCTTCCCAACACGTCGACTCCCTCAATACGAGATGGCTGGACTTAAAATACACTTGACAGGCTAACATGACAATACATCAACAATCAACATGAACAGTTATGGTATAATTGTATAATAAACAACCTGCCTCCGTCAGGTAGCAACATATATTTATTTTCCCAGACTGCTGAAGTGAGATCACAGAGCAAAAACACTTAGGTGAGAACAATGAAAGTAAAACGAAAGGATGGGTAATTTTGTAGCACAGGAAGGTGGCTGGGTGTGATTATATTGCCAGAATAATGTCAATTACCTCAGGGGTCTTGTTGTTTTAATTATACGATAATAGTTAAATCTGTAAATATATTTTATTAATGTACAACATGTAAAGCTCCCCCACCAAACAAAAATATAATAATAATAATAATAATAATAATAATAATACAAATAATAATTCCAAAAATATTACACAAAACAAGTTCCAAATGCTACGTAAATATAGTCACAAGTCTGAAACAAATATAAAATACCTCTTAGCTGATTGACAAGAATTCAAATTATGCCAGTCAGCAAAATGTCTAGGTGTTGTAAATACAATGTGTGAATTGAGCAAACAAATTTGATACGTGGTAAAAAAATGTGTTTGAATATCATTAATGCGCACGATAGACCTGGCGTGAATATATTTACCGAGGGTGAAAGCCAACCAGGAATGTTGGGTGAAGGTGTCTGGGTAAGGAAAGTTGTTTACACTGTGATAACATTAATATTGGAAGGGGAAGCATGTATTGTTTATACGAACTCGGGCTGCCTTATTCCAAACCTGGTTCGGAAAGGTTGTAATTGTATATGTACAGTACTATTGTGGACATTGTCCTGCTACATATGCTAGGAGGAGGCTGTAGACACCAGCTGAACGCCCCGGGGCGGTACTCCCAGGGAACGCTTCAGGTGGGTGTTAAGGAAAACTGTAATTCTAGTTTCTCCTCTGCTTGTCTGTATTTAGTGATTGTTCATCTACTTCTATTATTATTAATGATTTGTTTTTATAAAATTCATTGTTTTTGTTAAACAAGCACTCTTTGTATAAATATGTTGTTGCCTCTTCATATTTTGTAATTATTATACTGTATTTGTATTATGTCTATTCACTTTTGATAGTATCAATTGTTTGCCTTTGTGATATCCTAATTTATTTGTACTATAAATGTAGGCTAGTTGTAGGGTAGCAATTGGTAGGGGTCATGTGTTCATGATATGCTCATAAGGTATAAGGCGTCCGTTGTGTATGTTATTCGTCAATTTCGTAGAGAGCACATGCGTCGTGCATGTGGCTTCCAGACGAACATGACCGAACTCAGCCGTATCTCATGCATATGCCAATAGTATCTTGTACATATATGTATGTATTTCCCAAACATCGTGCACATGATTCACGTACGCTACACTCACAAATAATTCATGGGTGGTTCGGTCAAAAGATAATAGCCTCGCTATTTTGTCTACAAATTTCTCGTACACTGCCGTACTCCCTGAGCAACTCCCGAAAACATTGCCGATCTATTCCTGTATAGCACATTCGGGCAATACGGGAACATGTACGGCTAAGTGTGACGCGGCCTTATAATCTAGGAACAGTAAAAGTAGGATATAAGTATAATATATAAGAATAATATAAATATAATGTAAATAAATAAAATTATAATACAGTATTCATAAAAGGCAAACAATAATACAAAAATGATGGAATACACAATAAATGAATAGATAGCTAAGAATCTATACTTGTTTCTCGCTGGGCCATAATATGGCCTCATAAATATATGTATTCACTTACTTGTTCGTCAATGGAATCCACGCAATGCGAGCTAAGCTCATTATTATCGCGCCTCCTTAACCCGTGGAGCCCCGGCTAGTTTTGTATTGTTTGTTCACCAGAACCCGGCCGGTTTTAAAAAATGGTTTTATTCCAGAAACAATAGCGAATGGGTTAGGAATGAAGGAAAACCACGAAAAACCGCTCAAAAAGCTTAAAGAATGGTCCTACAGAGCCCCCGAAAACGTATTTTACAAGAGTAAAAAATTGAAGGCAATTACCCCAAAAAACCAGGTTATTGCGCGCTCATGCGCACGCACGTGGACTTTGAGAGTTTTCAACCATCGGCACGGTTGCGTACAAATCTGAGCCCTCTCGAGTGGCTACACCTGAGGTTACGGTCGGAGCAATTAGGGTGACTCGTCAGACTGTGCGTTAGAGGCTGGAGCTGTGCGTTACATACATCGCCGACGCGCCAGACGCGTCGCTGGTGCTGGACGGGTTAACTGGGAATGTATTGCGTGAAATGCATGTTAAGTGTGTATGTATCGTTGGAATGGCTGTGGATGTGTGTGTAGTCTGTATTTTAGCCAATTGGAGACATCTGGAAACGAAGGCTTAGGGTTAATCTGTACGGTACCATTCTCACTACGGTACCAGTCTCACCCGAAGGCTTAGGTTGACCAGTAGCTTAGGTTGACCAGTACAATACCCATCTCACCTTGTAACCGATCACCAACCCTAGATGGGACGTCACAACTTCGTCCACTTATACCAAGTTCCTATTTATACTGCTAGGTGAACAGAGGCTACACCGTTGGGAGACTTGCGCAAATGTCTCTTCCCCGCCCGGGTCTCGAACCCGGGACCTTCTGGTTGTGAGCCAGACGCGCTATCAGTTACGCCACAGGGAGGTGTGGCAGAGTTCTCATGCTTGGTACGTCTGTGGTGCGTGTGTGGTGTGTCATTCACCTGTGTTGTGCATTTTGAGTGTTTCATGTACGTCCATTATTCACCCTCAATTCGTTTACATTAATGTCGCATGTGTTGCATGTTTGTCGACCTGTGTACTGGCGACGTACGTACGTGTGCGTACGGCGTGTGTCACATGTGCGTATGTAGTTTGTAAGGTCAGATTTTTCGCCGAAATTCGTGTTTTGTTCGGCCAACTTGCATTTTCGGGCACTTAGGGCAACACGGGGAAAAATATGGCTAAGTGTGACGCTGCCTTAACAATAGGTTAAGATTGGGTGATTAATACCTGTGGTTCCATGTGGACGAACTTAATGAATGTGATGGGAAGCTGAATATTTATGAAGATTGAGGTAACCTGTTCCAAATATACTTTATTTGCGGGTATTACGAACGTTAATGTTGGCATAGATCCATTGTACTACTCCCACTGGCCTTCATACTCTCTCTCTCTTTATCTCTGCCCATACATCTGTATTTTCTATGTTAGTATTTAATGTCCGTTCTTTGCTGACACATCTGACACTGCTGGTCACTCAATATATTTGTTTATCAGCCAGTATATTTCAATGTGTATCTATCTGAGAGTCTGCGTATGATTGTATTTGTGTTTGCATTTCGTCTCATCAATTCACCTCCTCATACTAATTCCCTACAATATCTCTACACGCCGCAATGTTGCATCTCTCTCACTCTTCTACTGCTATTACAATAACCAATATTCTTCAGAGCTTTCTCAGTGTATAGTATACCTCATCCCTTACGGAGAATAAGGCGCACCCACCTTCGAATACATTCCCAACCCTATTCTGTCTAGCTCTTTAATCCAAGAGTCAACTGATTTTCCCAGTCTTTCTTCTACTCAACAAGTAAGTTCTCCCTCCATCCATCCTTCCTTCATCCTATGACCTAAACTGCTAGAAGCTGTGTTCAGACATTTTGACTCCAATGTACCTTGAATTTGGTTATTTTTCACTGTTCTAGCTTTAGAGGGGGACAATTGTTGCAGGCGGCTTTGCCTTTTGTCAAATTTCATACAAATAGAACAACAAATATTCTGCCCAACTCGTTTTCGTGTTTTAATATGTTGGGGTGTAGTAATTGTCCTGTACATTTTGTCTACCAGTTTGTGTCTTAATATGTCTTTCTGTTTAACGGGGGTGACCTGCTTTTTTCTCTTTCTTGGTTGCATCTATTTGGCCCCATTCCGCCTACTATTTTAAGACATTTATCCCCATCCAGGTTTTAATTTTTTTTCTGGAGAGCGATTGCGAGCCAGCATTTAATGGAGAAATCCGGCTTTGCCGGAGAAATTTTTCTATCGAAAAATGTACAAATTTAGCCAGCTATCTAACCCATTATCCAAAATATGATGGCTTGCTATCGCTCGCCAGGTATTAATCGACACCTGGATGGGGATAAAAGTCTTAAAAAAAATAGGCTGAATGGGGCCGAATGGATACAACCAAGAGAGAGAAAAACAAGCAGGTCACCCCCCTTACGTTTATGTTTACCAGCCTGTGTGTTTACCAGCCTGTGTGTTTACCAGCCTGTGTGTTTACCAGCCTGTGTGTTTACCAGCCTGTGTGTTTACCAGCCTGTGTGTTTCTTAGTGTACCTGTGTGTCTGTCAGTCCATTACCAGCCTGTGTGTTTCTTAGTGTACCTGTGTGTCTGTCAGTCCATTACCAGCCTGTGTGTTTCTTAGTGTACCTGTGTGTCTGTCAGTCCATTACCAGCCTGTGTGTTTCTTAGTGTACCTGTGTGTCTGTCAGTCCATTACCAGCCTGTGTGTTTCTTAGTGTACCTGTGTGTCTGTCAGTCCATTACTAAGCTTTATCTATTTGACTGTTTGTCCGATCCTCCATCAGTCCTTAAATCTTCATTACATTGAATATGTTGTCTTATTACCAATAGTTTAAGTAGAATAGCTATCAACATCCTCATAATGGTAAGCGTATTTCGTTCAACCTTATATTCTGTTCTTCTGTGTACATGTTTTTTGTTTATGTCAAATATCTCTGTGTCTTTGTGTTTGTTCATCGTTTAAGGGAGGTCACCAGCTGTTTTTATCTTTCTCTCTTTTTCTCTCTTTCCCTGGTTTGTATCCATTCGATCCCATTCAGCCAACTGTTTTAAGACGTTTATCCCCATCCAGGTGTTGACTTCTTCCTGGCGAGCAATAGCGAGCCAGTATTTTATGTAGAAATCCGGCTTCGCCGGAGAAATTTTTCTATCGCAAAATGTACAAATTTAGCTTGCTGTCAAAACAAAAATATATACATCGCTACCGGTCGCCAGGAAAATATTGACACCTGGATGGGGGTAAACGTCTTAAAACAGTAGGCTGAATAGGGCCGAATGGATACCAGCCAAAGAGAGAGGGAGAGCAAGAGAAAAAAAGCGAGGTGGGCTCCCTTAATCCATCAGTTTAGTTTTGTTGTCTATATTTCTTCTACTTGTGTGTGTCTCTATGTATCTCTGACGATTTGTCTACCCGGTTATCTCTTTATTTGACTGAACATATGTTTTTGTCTGTTTGGTTTGTTGTCCATCTGTTATCTTGTCTGTTGTTTTGTATTTCAATTTGTTTGCCTGGTTTAGTCCGTTTTTCTATCAGGTAATGTGTGTCTACGTGTGTCATGTTACGTTTGTTATTGTCAAGCTCTCAGTCTCTTTGCCCCCCCCCCCCCCCCCTCCCTTCATCTCTTTCTCTCTCTCACTAATGGTCCAACCAATCACACCACCACCGTACTAACACCAGGCCATAATGAGCAATTTTATTGGGTTTACAATTACACAGGATCACTCTGGGTTGGTCATGAGGCCGGACCCACAGTCTGCCGACAGTCAGGATGCAATTTTACTCAATGAACTGGAATGAGGCTTTTCGTATACGGTGCCATCATTGCTTTTCTTTTGATATTTTTGTTTTCTATGTGTATGAAAGAGACAAAAGACAAAGCTCTCTGCAACAAATGTCTCCCTCAAAGTTGCAAGAGTGAGAGCCAAATGAATCCTTTATGTTTGGCGTACAATATTGGAAAGAAGATTTGCGTGCTTGTTTAGCTTAGTGAAATGGATAGGAGGAAGAGGTGTTTGTGAGAGCTAACTGAGTTACATCCTGTGTAGGTAAGACACAGACAGAAATCGTGAGGGAAGCCAGATAAATGAAACAATACCCGTTCGAGACTTTTGTGTTTGAATATATCATGGGTGAGATAAAATTGATATAATATCCTAATTGCATAATTTTCGCATTAACTCAAATTAACAGTTGGTAAGAGGTATAACTAATATACATATACCCGTCCTAGAAATATAATATCCGCAGCAATGCAAACAATGTCGTGATAATTGATAATATATAATAACTTTAAGATGGAACTGGTCCCTAAAACTATTTGATTGCTTTAATACGGTTAAGCTTTGAAAAAGTAGAGTAACTTGATTATATTAGATTAGCATAGGACATAGGACATAGGACAGGCTTATATCATTAATATTAGCATAGGACAGGCTTATATCATTACTATTAGCATAGGACATAGGACAGGCTTATATCATTACTATTAGCATAGGACATAGGACAGGCTTATATCATTACTATTAGCATAGGACATAGGACAGGCTTATATCATTACTATTAGCATAGGACATAGGACAGGCTTATATCATTAATATTAGCATAGGACATAGGACAGGCTTATATCATTACTATTAGCATAGGACATAGGACAGGCTTATATCATTAATATTAGCATAGGACATAGGACAGGCTTATATCATTACTATTAGCATAGGACATAGGACAGGCTTATATCATTAATATTAGCATAGGACATAGGACAGGCTTATATCATTAATATTAGCATAGGACAGGCTTATATCATTAATATTAGCATAGGACATAGGACATAGGACAGGCTTATATCATTAATATTAGCATAGGACATAGGACAGGCTTATATCATTAATATTAGCATAGGACATAGGACAGGCTTATATCATTAATATTAGCATAGGACATAGGACAGGCTTATATCATTACTATTAGCATAGGGCATAGGACAGGCTTATATCATTAATATTAGCATAGGACATAGGACAGGCTTATATCATTAATATTAGCATAAGACATAGGACAGGCTTATATCATTAATATTAGCATAGGACATAGGACATAGGACAGGCTTATATCATTAATATTAGCATAGGACAGGCTTATATCATTAATATTAGCATAGGACATAGGACAGGCTTATATCGTTAATATCGGTAGTGCCATATATCCAACTTGATTATATTAGATTAGCATAGGACATAGGACAGGCTTATATAATTAATATTAGCATAGGACAGGCTTATATCATTAATATCGGTAGTGCCATATATCCAACTTGATTAGATTAGATTAGCATAGGACAGGCTTATATCATTAATATTAGCATAGGACAGGCTTATATCATTAATATTAGCATAGGACAGGCTTATATCATTAATATCGGTAGTGCCATATATCCAACTTTCCCAGCAAAGGTAGTCAAATGTTGTTAAGGGCGTAGTACTCGCTTTTTTTTCTGGACACCCTTCTCCCTCATGTTTAGCATATTAGTTTTCAGATTTTATGACGTTTGGCCCATTAATTTGGCGATTTTAATACCTTTCGCCCCACTTCGTTGTCAATGTTAAGACCTTTCGTGCCATTTAGTTGTCATTTTTTCCTGGCGAGTGATAGCGAGCCTGCAATGTTAAGAGTAACCGGCCTTCGGCCGGGAAATGTGTCTACCGAAAAATGTACAAATTTATCTTGGGGGTGTTTTTCTAAGCTTTGACGGAGGTCTAGTGAGAAAACTAAACAATAAATGTATAAATGTATAAATGTATAAATGTATAAATGTATGCAGTAAATAGGCCAACACCAAGCACTACCCCCTTAAGCTTATCAGTGCTGAATATTAATGACGTTTGGGGTAATGTTATGCCCTGATGTTTGTGTTTCAGTTCATTCTATGGGTGGAATTTAATACGGTTGCGACACAGACCCCTTCTAATTGTATCTTCTTGAAGTTCAGTGATGGAGTCATCAGAAGCAATGTATGCCAACGTCATTGCTGGTTTCTGGTTCCGGTGTCCTACTCCGCTGGATTTGGTTTAGATGCTTATGTTCTGGGTGTGGTGTCCCGAGTTTGAATCCCGGGAGGACCATATGCTTTCATTAGTTTATTCAAGTGCATTGGGGTTTGTAATTGATGATATTAATGTTAAGAACGGGGTGTTACTTAATTCCCATGTAAGCGGTGTGGACAAAAAGAACAATCATATTATCGAAGGTGCCCAATGATAATCACTCAATAGAGACTCCTTCATAACTGTAGAGTGGTTACCTCTTCACTTCTAACCATCGACTAGAATGTTCTACCTTAATGATGCACCTCAAAACCTGAATGATCTGAAAATGTATCCCCCTCCCAAAAAAAAAAAAGAAAAATCATTTCGAGAGGCTCAAGGATATAATTATATTGTGCAGGGATGTATGCAATACCAGCAAGTCCCCCCCCCCCCCCCTTCTCTCTCTCTCTCTCCCTCTCTCTCTATTCTACCAAACATTCCCACTTCTGCTCTAAGCATCAGCCCATAAAGAGCATTTTATTATCACGATGATCCTCACCTTTGGATTAGCAATTACACAGAATCACCCTGGGTTCCAAATGAGGTCGGAGCTCACTGTAGCTGACCCTCAGTATACCGGCAATAATTAACCCTTTCAGTACCGGTGACGTCGTATTATTCAGCCTAGGAAGAACGTCTACCAATTACAAGGCTACAGACTATCTCAATCAATCCTTTTAGCTGCCACAAATCCTTCCTAAGCTTCACAAAATCATCCAAATGTAGGTGAAATGTAGGTTAAATTAAATTAAATTAAATGTCACAAACTTGAATTGAGTATATATATTTTTATTGTAAAGATAATTTGTATAATTGTTGAGTTTTGCGGTGTTGGAATATATTTACATATTTGGTCGCTTCAGTGGTTTGTTTTTAAGGCTAGGAGTTGGCTTTTTGTGAATATTTATAATCTCGTGATGTAGTATCTCATTTCGAGAAGCTTTGAATTAACTTTTGTGTTCTTTTGGTTCATTGGTTTGTTTTCTATCGATCTATCTATATGCTCAGGCCCAATCCCCATTTTGGGGGTAGCCGACTCAAGACAGAGCAAGAACAGGGAAAACACAAAAACAACATAAAACAACAAATAAACACAGATAAAAAGCACAAACTCACACACATCCAGGTCACCCAGGAGAAGACCCAGAGACCAGGGTCACCAAGGTCGCTCCAGCACTCCCCCGGCCCCCGATCACCCGGAGAGGTTCCGATCTCGGCAGGCAGACATGCAGCGGAGCCAAAGCCACAAGCCCTCCCACCACACTTCCAGGCGCACCCTTCATATTAATCGTCTCCCCGGGCCAGGCGCCTGATGGACTATTCTTGGTTTGTTTTGAATGAGTATATTATTTTATTGATTAATTGTTGGTTTCGTATGGAAGACCACATTACATGCAGATCAAATATCGATTATATAAGGTTAGTTTCGAAGTGTTAAACATTTCTCGTTAGTGATTCTATTGTTGGCATAATTGTTTCGAGTAATTATATGTATAATCTTGAGATTGAAGAGTTGTTTATTTTTCAACTAATGTTATAAGTCTTTTGAACAGTACATTGAAACCCCAATACAAAGAAAGGAAGGTTTAGTGACAGTGATCTGGAGAGTTGGAAGGCAGTTAAGTCATAACAGCTGTACTAGGCAGACAGTCCTGGAGGTGGGATACAATATTGGTGTGTGTGTTAATGGCTACCTTTTTATAAAAAAGTTGTTGGGTGAAAGGAGCTGCACCACCACGAATAACTGTGCTGTTGGGATTCAGGACTGGCGAGTGATGGACCAAGATTGTGGTTGTTGACTGTACCAAGGGAGAGACTCCAGTCCAGTGAGTGAGCTGTCTGGATAGTGTTGCATACAACGAGGAACTCTGCTGTCAAGACCCAGTGTTGGTGGATGGTGGTACATGACTACAGTTGGCTACTGTACCCTGGCAGATACTACTAGACGGTGACGGTGCTGGCGGAATGAGTTACATCACTACAAGGAATTATGAATGCTGATTTGTGATCGTTGTGGGTGACTGTATCCAGATAGAGAAAACTCCAGATATTATTGCATTATTATTTTGTTAATATAATGATACAAGAAAATATTGTATATTGTTTTCCTGGCTGTATTTAGTTTGGCACGAGCGCGACACCGGTACTGTACAGGTTGAATCCATGGAAGTTCGTGCATGTGACAGCCCTGTTTTGTTCTGAGTTGGTCTTTACTTGCCCAATATGTTGTATAGACACTATTTACCATTATTCTTTTATTGAAAATGTCCAATAATATTCTCACTAGGTACTGTACCATACCAAGGGGGAAAGCTTTCTGCAGTAATTTTAGTATGGTGATGCTAAGTGATGCATACGTTGTTGTTGGCATAAATTGCAACAATTGACACCATTGGGTCTGTTAGCCTGTATGTTTATCTCTGACGGTCTGCGTATAATTATGTAAGATGTATTCTGCATGTGTGTGTATCTGTTTATTCGTCCATCAGTGTGTTTCGTTGACAGCATTTTTGTTTGCTTTGTATCTCAGTCTATCTGTTTATCTGCCTGTCTATCGTTCTACCTCTGTCTACCGTATATCTGTATCTGTTTGCATGACTCTATTAAAAGTCTGTCAGTCAATTGGCAGTTTGTTTTAGGTCAGTCTTTGGTAACAGTGGTGTCATATGTTAGCCTTTGGTAACAATGGTGTCATAGGTCAGCCATTGGTAACAGTGGTGTCATAGGTCAGCCATTGGTAACAGTGGTGTCATAGGTCAGCCATTGGTAACAGTGGTGTCATAGGTCAGCCATTGGTAACAGTGGTGTCATAGGTCAGTCATTGGTAACAGTGGTGTCATAGGTCAGCCATTGGTACTAATGGTATCATAGGTCAGCCATTGGTAACACTAGTGTCATAGGTCAGCCATTGGTAACAGTGGTGTCATAGGTCAGCCATTGGTAATAATGGTATCATAGGTCAGCCATTGGTAACAGTGGTGTCATAGGTCAGCCATTGGCAACAGTGGTGTCATAGGTCAGCCATTGGTAACAGTGGTGTCATAGGTCAGCCATTGGTAACAGTGGTGTCATAGGTCAGCCATTGGTAACAGTGGTATCATAGGTCAGCCTTTGGTAACAGTGGTGTCATAGGTCAGCCATTGGTAACAGTGGTGTCATAGGTCAGCCATTGGTAACAGTGGTGTCATAGGTCAGCCATTGGTAACAGTGGTATCATAGGTCAGCCTTTGGTAACAGTGGTGTCATAGGTCAGCCTTTGGTAACGGTGGTGTCATAGGTCAGCTGTCGGGAATTGTGAGATAATCCCGACAGTTTTGAGTCCAATTGGGTATTTGAATTTGGCGGTATTGTATAGCAAGTACGATTTCGGCTAGTTCTGTATGTACTATAGTTTATTATTAAGTGTAGGTTAAATATTAACTGTAATGTATAAATATTTACATAAGCTCTAGATGTATCATGAAGCCAAATCATAGGTTATAATTGTTATGAGCCGGCAGTCATTATGCAACTTCGCGAAGTGATAGAACGCCGGAGGTTAGTCTCTCAAAAACCACCATAGAGCCAGCAGCTCCCCCCGGCCCTGACTCAACATATAGTTCACCATGTGCTACCAATATTAATCTATATCAACAGTCCTACATCACCAGTCTTCTAAGCTAAGTTCTTTGTATCGATATTGTATTATGTGAACATTTCTACATGTCATGCAAATTAATTAGCCGAGTGTCTACGAAGACTGGATTCCACCCATTGAATTCTTGGTAATTATTATATAACTATTTGTTGGGATTATTTCACGTACCAGTGAGTTAGAACATTAACCTATCTATTAAATTCCCTACATCAGCCTTTGGTAACTTTGGTATCATAGGTCAGCCTTTGGTAGCGGTGGTATCGAAGGTTTGAGTTTGGTTAATACATTTAGAAACAAACAGATAATTATTATGTGGTTTTAACTTGTGTGCATTACAATATAAACCCTTATTGATTAAGTAACATTCTCCGCATTTGGCCACGGTGTCCCACGATAATGATTGTGTGCTTTCCAGCAGTGTGACCACATAGCCAGTTGTGTGAAAATATATTTGTAACGAAAATCCAGGATGGCTTTGTCTCTTAACATTTCATACTGGGGTGGGTCTGCTGAATATTAAGGTAGTTTTAAGTTGGACTGATTTATCAAATGTAGCTGTTCCCTCGCTATTTTCTAATACAATAAATAAGGTTATATTAGAAGTTTTTTACTAATTTGGATACAATCGTTTGCCAGGCACACGGCATGCACACACACACGCACACAAAAACAAAGAATGAAACATGAATGTAAACTTAATATAAAAAGCCTAACATACATTGATACAAAACAAACTACCGGGTAATCTACATGACTGACTTCGTTGTCTGTCTATCTGTTGTTATCATGAATTAATATATATTGTTTCTATGATAGGTTTACACCTTGAGGATGATTTATCTGCTTACCCTACCTCTCTACATTTATATGCTGTTGATAATATACCTTTCTACTCTGCCTGTCTACCTTTCTATCATGCCTATCTACCATTCTACCCTGCCTTTCTATCATTCTTATCTACTTTTCTACCCAGCCTATCTACCTTCCTACCCTACCTATCGATCCCCATATGTATATTACCTCCTTTTGTTATTGTTTATTTTCGCTTTCTAGCCTAGTATGTCCCTATGAGCAGTGATTCTTGATTTTTCTCAATCCTCAGGTGCAGTAGACAAGTTACCACCTGGGACGACTAGGAGGATTTGCAATCCTCCGGCGGGAGGGAGCTATGGATCCGAGTGGGTTTACGTTTTGTTCAGGTAGCAACTGTGCAAACCTCGCTGTATTAGGACATACACTCTGTGTTAAGTGTATAACCTGCTTAGACAGATCAAGAGGTCGGTTAAAGACAGTGCCTACTTCTTATGTGACCAGTAGTTCTCCTGCTCAGAAAACAGTGTCGAAAACCTCTGATTCATCTAACGGTCGTGTAGCTCCCTCCCGCCACCATAAAAGACCCAGGACCTCTGACGAGCCATCGCCGGCGCCACCTGCTCCGTCCTCCCGGCGGGCTCAATCACGTTCCCCTTTGGCGAAGCCTAGGTCATCATCACCTCTAGTGACACAAGATGCGAAAAAGCACCGTCCCGACTTTACTTCAGCTCTAGCATCGGGCGATGAAAGATCGAAGGACTCGAAGAAATCCTCTAAGCGGTCATCTACGAAGAACCAAGCCAAATCTCAGACCTTTGCCAAGCCTGATCCAAAATCTTCTTCGTCCCGCCGGGATTCTTCCCAAGACTCTGATGTGAGCGTCATAGGCCCTACAACTAATTTTTCGATCCCCCGCCGGGCTTGCCGGCACAGCCAATGCTTACCTCTAATCCGGTACTCGGGGTTGATCGACACAGCACTGGTCCCTCTAGCAGACAAGATGATGTTATCTCCTATTCGTCTGGGCAGTTCGACGACACCGCCGCCGAAATTATGGAAACCTATCCTATCCCGGATCTTGACTTGGGCGAGGATATTCTGCCCGGCGCTGCTGCAGCAAACACAGAAACACATGACACTGCTGTCCGGGCTGGCGAGTCTCGGTCGGAGGCTTTCCCAGCCCCCCCAGCCCGGCCACTGGGTGTCAACTTTCTACAACAATATCTCGCAGAAGGGGAGGAAATTCCGTCTGGCCAAAGATATATCCTTCAAGCGCAGGTACGCAGGGCGCGAAAGTATCTCGCCCTACATCCGCATCTGACCAGGAACGAGGAATAGCGGTGACACATGAACAATTTCAGGAGTGGCTCAATTTTGTGCAACCAGTGAAGGACGAACGTAAGGTGAAAGTGCCTACACCTGCAACCCCGGCGGTGCGACCTCTTGGGCAAGAGCTAGTTCAACCCCAGGTTAATGTTCAACCTCCCCCCGTCACTGTCACTCCGGCGGTTTCCACGCCTAGTACCGCATCTTTGTTGCCTTCAAAGTTAAATTTATAAGCAGATCTTTTATCACCTCCCCTTGATAAATCTGTACCTGCTAAGAGGGGCCCTATGCCTCTTTTGTACGGACCAGACACTTCCTAGACAGTTATTAAGCCCACTCGTCCCGAGGTCGCGCAGCCGACGGTAGCAGGAGAATTTCCTGTACCTGAACATTGGTTTGTGGAGATGACTGAGGCCAAGAAATTAAGGGCCAAGAACAGAACTGGTGATGTGTTAGATGTAATTATCAAAGCTATCCCGAGTCTTTACAGTCCTGAGTATTTTTTCTACTCGCAATCCCCGGCTCTCCCTCCTGCTTTTTTTATGAAGCTTTTATCTGACTGGAATAAGTCTGACGGGTTAAATGATGTGAAACTTTTACACGGCATCACCCCAGAACTTAGTACTATTCCTTAGAGGGGCGATGCAGGTATCTGTCATTCACATTGACGGTGACAAGTCTGGGCCGTGGGTTGCGTGGGGACAGGAAGCCACGCTGTTTGCCAGCACAATTTCAAATAAGAGCAGTCATCAGCTCCCGCCGGAATATAATCATTGGTTTTCCATTCCAGTAGGTAAGGCGGCTGGAGTACCACAAAATATACTTGATTTTTTGGGTGCACCAAAACTTTCGTTGTGTCATATAGTAGATCCTTTCAGTGCTCCTACTCAGTTACAAATAGACAAAGATTTTTAGATGAGGCAGAAAGCCTGGCGGCTTGTATCCCAATATCTGCTCAGCCGTCAGCTTGCGGCCTCTCTAGCCAGGACGACTGAGTCGGTTAATGATTCAAGCACGCACAAGGTGCTATCTCTCACTAGGCGCCTTCTCCTCCAGAACTCAATTCAGTCGGTTGGGGACATTCGCACTGCTCTATTTGAGGAAGTGAGGGTGCGTCAAGACTTACTAGTATATCTGGTGAAGAAGTTGCCGGTAGAGATAGGTAGGTTAATTGTATCTGATGTGTTCACTAAAACCCTTGCCTCCACAGATACCTGGCGCACAGTTACTTGCTTATTAGACTAACAGTGCCACTGCTTCCACAGCAAAGAGTGGGTCGACCTTTAAAACTAAAGTCACTAAGAGTCCCTTTTGTGGACAGTTTGTCATCACAGTCATCAAAGACTCACACAATCCCCGGAACCAGTGGCACAGCTAGGGGCCGCGTTCAGTCCAGGGGTAAGGGTAGATGGTTCAGGGGACAATCAAAACATAGGCCGAATAGCAATGATAGCAAAGCCTCTTGTCCCTCTAACAATCAGTCAGAGTCACAACCCTCCAATTAAAAAAAATTAGACACCATGAAGCTCTCTCACTTCCAGCGCCGCAAAAAGGCAAGTCGGATCCGAGAGTAGCTCTGCCGGACAACACCAGTCTAGTGACTGGCAGCTTTCGGGCTTGTTACCGGGCATGACCCCGAGATACATGGGTAAAACAGTGGTCTGCAAGGGTCTCTCGTGGAGATGGTCCCGGCGACCCTAATTACGTATTCCCCAAGAGTTCAATCATGTTTCATTAGAGGTGGGATCTGTCATCCGGGAGATAACACTAAAGCATGTCATTGTTCTCGTTTCGCCAACTCAGCCCGTATTCACTTCCCGAATATTCCTGGTGCCAAAAAGGGACAACCTTCAGCTGAGGCCGGTCATCGACTTGTCTTCTCTGAACCTATTCATTCACAATCAGTCGTTCAGGATGCTGACGAGGAATCAGATCAGGCTGACACTGCCGCCGCAAGGTTGGATGTGTTCCATAGATCTGACAGATGCCTACTGACACATCACTATAAACAAAGATTTCAAAAGTACCTGGCCCTGCGCCAAGGGAATCAGACGTTTGTATTTCAAAGGATGCCCTTTGGTCTCAATCGAGCACCCTGTATTTTCACAAAGTTAGTCCGACAGGCTTTGATACCATTGCTCAAACAGGGAATCATGGTGTTATGGATTCTCGATGATTGGTTAATTGTAGCTCAGTCCAAAATTACTTGCCTTCAACATGTGCATCAGGTAATGTCTCATGTCACAGCCCTAGGATTCAAAGTGAACTTGGCGAAGTCCAACTTGAACCCCACAAGGGCCATCCAATGGGTGGGTCTACTCTGGGACGCCGAGTTACTCTCTCTGAGTCAGAGTTCGGACATCCGTCAGAGTTTTTGCAGGAAACTCTTTCAGTTCATCCATTCTCTGACCACCACGAGGAGAATCTGGGAGTCTCTGGTGGGGTCACTCAATTGGATAAGCTTGACGGTTCCGTTAGGTCTTCTGAAGGTCAAAAGGCTTATTTTGGAGGGAAACAAGTGCTTTCCGCTGTTGCCCACGGAAACACTATGGCGAGTCTCGAAATTAATCCACAACCTACTGGCGTATTGGGCAAAGCCAGAAGTATTGCACTCTTCTTTGACATGGAAACTCTTTCTCCGATGGTCTGGATCGACACAGACGCATTAGGTACCCTGGGAAGGGGGTATCAGTCAAACCTGGGCCATCAAGGTCAGGGTCTATGGTCAAGGTACAATCACCTTCACATAAATGCCAAAGAGTTATTAGTTCCCCTGTTTTTCTTAAAGGAGCATGGCTCAACCCCGGCGGGAAAGTCCTTAGCCTTCAGGATTGACAATCTGACTGCAGCCACATGCATTCAGAAGCAAGGGTCAGTGAGATCTCGAGTGTTACAAGGGTTGTCGCAAAAGATCTTTCGGTTAGCTGCAAGGCTAGAGATTTATCTTCACGCAACATATCTGCCCGGCGTGGCGAATGTCTAGGCAGACGCTCTGTCATGGAGACAGAGCACTCTAGTAGAATGGTCTCTCAAACAAACCATCTTCCAAAAGATGAATGCACAGCCATACCTTCCACAAGTGGACTTATTCGCGTCAGAGGCGACTCACAAGCTACCTCAGTTCCTCACACGCGAGAGCCAAACTCCGGCGGGGGGACCAGACGCATTTCTGGTGGACTGGAACAAATGGAGCTCCATTTATCTGTTTCCACTACCAGACGCATTCTTAATGTGCAAAGTAGTTCACAAACTACGAGATTATTGGGGCATGGTCTCGATGATAGCGCCTCTGTGGCCTGCCCAAGTGTGGTACAACCAATTGAAGATGTGGTGCGAGAACCCGGTGTCACTCCCGATCTCGTACTTCCATTTAGACACAAATGGAAAAATCAAGACCTCGCTGACTTTTGCCTTGTGGACATTCAGAAGGCCAAATGGTTAACACCATTTAGAGGTAGTGTGACTCACAAGTTGATAAATCAATATACCTCGTCAACACAAAGACAGTACCAATCACATTGGAAAACATTTACTACCTGGATCATAGAAACTGACCAACAGCAGTCCTTCAGTGGCTTTAATATTTAAATATCTAAATTACCTCTTTGAAAAGCGTTCATTGTCAGTAACCACATTAAGGAATCACCTCACAGCTATTAGGAAGTCTTTTTTCGACTTAGCCTAACTGGCCTTTCCATACCTGAGGCGGAGGAGAAGGGGTTCATGCGTGCATGCTTCCGGCTTTTCCCCCACCGCGCCAACTCATGCCCAGCTGCAGTCTCTTAATTTAGCCCTTAATATGCTTCACTCACATAGGTATTGTCGTATTCCTACATACCAGTTAAAGTTACAGAAGGCTGTTTTTCTTATGGCCCTGGCCACAGGTAACAGGGTTTCTGAGATGGCTGCGATGAGTTCGGAACCATCTTGCCTAAGGTTCTCTAGGCGTGATATGAGTGTACACTTGGATACCATAGTCTCTAGCCCACTCCTCTCTGGCAAGAGGTGAGGCCAGGACCCTTATGTCCCTTTCCCACTGGTGAGACAAGTCACGATTTTCGTCGCCGATGACTTAGTTTTGCCAATTCGCAAGAATACGTGCGACGTTCACGATTTTGACCGTTACAAACAGATGACAAATTATACTCGGCGAAGATGTCGCCGATGTCGGCGACGCAATCGCCGACCTTCTGCGACGTTATCGGCGAAGTGAGCGATGTTTCGCCGATGACCTCTGCGAGGCATGTCACATTTTCAAAAATATCTTGCGAAATCATGCGAGGATGAAAGAAAACTCGCCGTATGTTCTGCAACGTCTTCGGCGATTCAAGCGATGGTTCGGCGTATTGAAACCTGGATGGGGGTAAACGTCTTAAAACCCCCAGAGTGCCAGGTCCGTATATATATGGACTAGGGTCTTGTCACGCCCAGTGCCAGGTCCGTATATATACGGACTCGCCGTAGCAGCGAAACGACTGCACCTATGGCTTTCATATTTCTACCACATGTACCTTACCCTTCTGGCTTCTTGCCACCACCAACACAATCCCTCCCCTCACCCACTCATGTCGCCTCACAAAGAAAAAAAAAGGAAAATATGTGGCGGCGAAACGACTGAACCAATCGGTTCCATATTTGTGTGACAAGTCCCCTACCCTTCTGTCGTCCCCCCACCACACCCCCACCTCCCTCCCACCACCCACTTCCAGCGTATCCGTACGAAGAAAGGAAAAAAAGGAAAATCTGTGGTACCTCACCAATCTGCTTCATATTTGTGACAAGAGTCAATTACCCTTCTACCTTCCCCCCCACCATCCCCCAAGTATGAAAACTAATGGGGTTAACCATGAGGAAGAAAGGGGACCAGAAAAACGACCCAAAAACAAAAATATATATATGTTGGCTCGCTACCGCTCACCAGGAAAATATTGAAACCTGGATGGGGGTAAAAGTCTTAAAACAGTAGGCTGAACGGGGCCGAACGGATTATAGGCAAAGAGAGCGGGAGAGAAAGAAAAAAAAACGAGTAGGGAGAGAAAGAGAAAACAGCGAGGTGGGCTCAATTAGGCTAAGCCGTAACGTAAACATTGAGCCCACTTCGCTGTTTTCTCTTTCTTTCCCTCCTCGTTTTTTTTTCTTTCTCTCCCACCTCGCCAAAGGTGCTCTTTGGCATCGTCGATGTTCTCGGAACATCTGAGAGCATCGGTGAGCATCCATGCAGCGTTGCAAAGGTTTTTTATGCGAAACCCTCCACGATGTCTCGCTGATGTCGCAGATGATCGCAGATCCCTTCGGCGATGCTTGCGAGGGTAACCAATCCTCGTGAGTCCTCGTCCAAAATTTTGAACTGTCCGAACATTTGCGAAGGCCCTTGCGAGGCCTTGAGAGTCAAACAATTGTTTATGAGAGGTGTTGAGACATGTCACGAATGTGCCAATTTATTGGTGTCGGCGACGAAAATCGTGACTTGTCTCACCAGTGGGAAAGGGGCATAACTCGACGGCGGCCCACAGTGATAGTTAGGACCGGTGGGGTTGAGGGGAGAGGGCAACGCACACACGAACACACTGTGCAACATTTGAGGTTTTTGAATCCTGCCTTAGCCTCACAAATAAGTATGACATTTATCTAAGATTATTATTATTGCAATTATTATTATTATTATTACTTAGATACAAGTGCCATAGCCCAGATTTAACTGATATACTAATTTTTCCAAGATACAAGTGCCATAGCCCAGATTTAACTGATATACTAATTTTGCCATGCATTTCTCTCACTTTTTCTCTCTCCGAGTTCATATTATCGTCTTACTATTTATATTCATATAAATGTATGTTAATATACAGTACTCGTTTATATACCTACTCCCCTGATCGTATGTATTTTATGTAATGCCTCAGTGAGCAATACACAACTACTGTATGCAGTAGAATTATACATTTATTAAAGAGGTTACCTGATATGGGGACAACTCGCTTGATAATTAGCCTAATAACATGTGTACAGCCTATAACCTAGCATATAAGGGTATAAATATCATCATAGTTATAAAGGCACTCTTGAAAATAAATACACATGTAACAGGCAATTATATTTATTAATGATACGTGCAGAAATATGATAAGGCAAGCACTCAAGGATTCACACAGCCTATAGTCTGTTTTACTCCTAGCCTAGCCTATCTCAAAGCCTACTGATTTAACCTAACTTAACACAAACGTCTAGCCTAGCCTAACTTTAAATACTGTACTGTAGAATACTAGGACACAAGGCTCAGTGATCAGCAGTCTATGACCAGTACCAGTAATGCAAAATATATGATAATCTAACCTTCTTGCCCGACACTGTAGCCTAAACTAAATCACTGACCTACATGTGTACAGTATAACCCTCCTAACTGGTTACACACGTGGAGGCTGACCAGTGAGGGTGATCACCTTGGTTTTGGGCAGGCAGGATTGGGGCTTTCCTATATTGGAGGGCCAAATACCATCCTATGAGCTTTTAAGTCCCTAGGGTGATTACCAGGTAAGATATTCAGTGTGTACTGTACAGGGTGTCCATAAAGTCTCTTTACAATTTAAAATATGTATTACAAAAGCAAATGAACAGACAAATATGTGGACATTATTACAAAATGAGGAGTAGATATTGAAGTTTGTTTTGCCTCATTTAGTACACCTCTACATGGGCACCATTAGTTGCACGAAGCACATCAAGACGGTACTCGATTTCTTGCCATGTTCGTTGTAGCATAGCCTCATCAATGGTCGCAATGGCATCAGTGATATTTTGCTTTAGGTCAGTGATGTCCCGTATCTCTGTTCGATACACGATATCTTTAACATAACCCCATAGAAAGAAGTCCAGGGGAGTGATATCTGGTGAACGAGGTGGCCAGGGAATCGGGCCATCCCTTCCAATCCACCGGTCTGTGAATGTTTGATTTAGGAACTCACGAACACGCAGTCCCCAATGTGGTGGTGCACCATCTTGCTGATAAATGATGGTTGGTTGAAGGTCATCTAGTTGTGGTGCCACATATTCAGTCAAAAGGTCAAGGTAAACATTTGCAGTAATTGTTTTCTCGTGGAAGAAAAATGGACCAATGGACAAATGCAATGTTATTAAAAACTTTGATAACCACCGAGTACATACAACAAATCTGATTAAAATATCTCATCAATTGCCTTGGTAATAAATTGTTTAAATTGTAAAGAGACTTTATGGACACCCTGTATATTGTCTTGGTATTTATTACTTTACTTTTTCATCTCACAATTATGTTAACATTATCATGTATAGAGGAAACATATGCTTCCATCAAGAAAACAATCCATGTACTGTAGGTTTAAAGTGAACCCTACGAATCACACAACATGCTTCAGACTGAAGTTGTATTCATGGGTATTGTTTTACCTGCGTAGGAATGAAACTTCTCTAACAGTAAGGATAATAATTTTTGTTAAATTGTTATACTAATTACCCTATATGAAGGACATAATTCAAAAAGTTGCCAATGACATATATGACTATGATTAGTTATTCACACACACACACACACACACACACAAATGTTTCTAATGTAGTTCTATCTTATTCCTATTCCATATTTCCTTTCCAACACCTCCTTTTCACTCTATCTCACCCCCTCTTTGCCTCTCACCACCACAACCGCATCTCACCCTCTCCCTGTTTCTCTTCTCCCAGGCTGTTACCACCCCCCCCCCCCCCCCACCACCACACACACACGTGCTCTTGGGCGGGCACACGATATTAGAAAGTGGGCAGCTTCGCTCCGATTTCTCAAGAATTACTCCTTAGATGATATGCAAAAGACCAACTTGTGGTTGTCTAATCATTCATTCATTACGCGTTACCTGTCCGTGAATCTCATGAAACCTAATCTACAATGTATAGCTCTTAGGCAGAAAGTCTAGTATTTTAAGCTAATTCCCTGTGCAAAGAAGGGGGGGGGGGGAGTGTTATAGCTAAGACCTCCTATCTGCCTCCTATGTGATACACTGGATATGTAGTATAAGGATCATGTGATATCCCATTCTTAGGACTTAAGACAAGTCTAGTCAGGAAAAATCTTTTATTAGTACTTTAATTTTGGCAATAATAGTCCTTATTTTTGTACTCAGATATTGTGTAATCAGATATCGTAGTTCATCAATACTATCCATGTAAAATATTAATTATTTATCATATGCTAAATGTATAGTTTATGAGTGTTGTTTCCTACTCTTCTATCAAACGTCAGGTCCAACAAGCAGGCTAACCCTTAATTAACGCCGCCTGTAACCTCCGTTATATTTTGTTTTGTATTAAACATTGATCTTTTTGTGTGTTTTTGCATTGACCTTAGTAATTTATTAGTGTTTTTTTATATTCTTGATGAATGTCCCCCTCCAGACTTGTGACATCAGGCGCATCGTCAGTGATGAAGGGGCCACTAATAAATTATAGGTTTGAGTCCCGAAGGGAAAAAGGAAAAACCTATTATTTAGTAGTGGCCCCGGAATCATTGACGATCTCGTCCCTCCCGCCATCCCCTTCCCATTCATATGCTGTATTTTTTAGAAAGTCTTGATATATCAGTGAAGGACATATGCGGCCAGATAAGACCTGGATGACGTGCACGAATAACAGCAGACGCATGGGAATCGCAAACTGCTAGATCATGTTTAATGTTTTAGAATTGTATTCTTATTTATATTTTGTACTGGTGTTTTCAGTAGTGGTACCCACATCATAAGGACGAGTCCGTGAGTGGTTTTGTTATATTCAAGAGCGTTTCGCTCACGATGTTTGTCAATTGAATAATTTTACTCTCCTAGGCGGGTCGTTTGAACGGCGAGCCTTGAGTTCAAAGATTGGCCATTATCTTTATAAGGCGCATCGTCAATGATTCCGAGGCCACTACTAAATGTTATATTTTCATTCTTCCCTTCGGGACTCAAACCTATAATCTAAGAATAGCTTGTTAGAATAGACCCACTACATATATTTATGTTTTTACTATGCATTAAATAGTTCTTCCATATCCATTCCACACTACATTATATGTTCGCAGTTTTTATTGCTCTTATGTATATTCATAGTATGCTGCACTTCTATGACTTTTTTAGCATCAAATAATTGAATTCCTTTGTGGACGTGTGTACATTTCCTGCCATAAAAACTATATTATCCTATTTATCCATACAGACTGTTGGTCCCCCTTCCCCTTGTCCATAGATATTAGATTTGTCTACTGGCTGAACGACATCAATAGGATTATCCTTTCTGTCATTTCCTCTTCTATTGCCTTTCCTTGTTAGGCTGGAAGAGAATGCGGGACCATGATATAAGAAGAGAATGATAGCCGCTGATATCCTCTCTTGAAGTTGTTAGGAGTCTCATTTTCCATAAATCGTGTTTGTGGAAACAAGGTGGATAATTCGTATGAAGGTTATGTCACAGTGAGTGGCAGAAAGATAACTATTTAACACAGGTGCTGCCTGGCTGCTTATCTTTGTTTTATTTGTATCACTGTGGCACCAACATACAAACATACGCCCACAACATGACGTCTAAAGATAAAATGAACATGTCAATAATGTTACCTTTAGAAATAGTAGTTAATTCACACAAGCTTAAATTTCCAAATTAACATTATCTAAACGAGCACCAACTGTTGTTTTATATGACATTAATACAGACAGTGCCAGTTTCTCGACAAATTCACAAGAAGATCCCTTGTGTTTCTTATTGCCCAGCTTAACCCGGCAGCTACGGGGAGACTCTTAAGAGGTTTTACTGGGCGACTGCGGGGAGACTCTTAAGATCCTAGGCCTAAAAAAAACACTTTTAAAAGGCCCCAGTAGCACTTGAAACTTTGTTTTTGTTTTTCCCTCCATGCCTCATATCACTCCTCCACATCCCCTCCTCCAACCCCCCCCACCCCCCTTCAATTATCACCTATTTTCCCTGTTATTCCCTTATTCATTGGTATATTTTCGTGTAAACATCTCCAAACCGATCATAGGGTGTGGTCAGGGTCAGGTGTGTGTCTATGCGTGGGAAAGAGAGAGAGAGAGAGATACAGGCCTCAGTCTCTCTCCAGGCCTCGAGAGAGTACAAAGGAGTACAAAGGAAATCAAGCAACAATAGGTCTGGTGACCCTTCTAGGCTGCTTGTCCTCCTAAACACTGAGGATTAATTGTCCAAACAGTGGTTTAGAGTGGGAAAGGGAACATTGGAAAGGGAACTACTGCCCTGGAACTAATGTACGTGGCAGGATTAGGAAGTTAGTAGGGAACAGATGGGTTAGTAACTGAGGGGGGGATAAAATAAAGTTATTAATTTATAAACGCAGTCAGTCGCTGGTTTGATGCAAGATATTTGTCTATGAGAAGTTTAAATGAATCAACGGTGCTGCAGTCTATAACATCTCGGGGAAGACCATTTCCACAAGTTGACAACTCGATTGAAGAAGAAATTCTTAGATTTGTGCAAGTTAAAAGATTTACCGATAATTTTGCAACCGTTTCCCCGCATGTAATTAGATTGGTCGATAGTGAAGTACTTACTACAGTTCATATTGTTGATGCCTTTGATGATTTTGAACACTTTAATTAAGTCCCCTCTTAATCTGCGCTGGGTTAAAGGAAATAGATTTAATTCTCTAAGACGCTCCTCCTATGGTTTGTTCTTTAGGCTAGGTATCATTTTGGTAACTCTACGTTGAACTCTGAACTCGTTCTAGCTTGTCTATATCTTTTTGGTAATAAGGGCACCAGGATTGAACGCATTATTCCAGAAGAGGGCGGACTAAGGAATTATAAAGGGTTAGAATAACTTCTTTGGATTTATGCTCAAATGACCTGCCTATAAAGGAGGATGTGAGGCTGGCTGGCTCACGATTGTTGACTGAACCACTCGCTAACAATTTGCGATTTTGACCATACAAATGATATTCCCACTTATTGTTGAAACATGTTACTATCTTCATATTAAACATAAAATAGGAGCATATGGATAAGTATTAACCCTTAAAAAGCGGCAAACCACATAAGTCGAGTTGAAAAAACTGGCAAAAAACGGGTGAAAAAAGGGTGGAAATCGAGTGAAAATGGGTGGGATAGTAATGATCCATACGTCCGACATCTGTGGCCTCCCGGCCCACACTAACTCCAGTTCCCCCACCGCGCGGGAGGATGACAGTGTAACCAATAGTTCGCTAAAAGTGAGCAAGGTAGCAAAATCAGCTAAACTTCCATCTTCGAGGTAACACTGTCAGTGCTCCACGAGTGCTACGTAGCTGTATGTGGCGTCATTGTGTAGCGATTTCCACCTAGTTTTTGGCGCAATACAGTTCCTTTCATACTGATGGTTGATATAGCAGTCAGAATGGCCTGAAAAGGCCCAAAACGGCCAGAAGACCCGCTACACAAGGGTTAATTATATTTATGGTAAATTAACGATTTTAGTGAGGAATACATATAAATACCTACACACAGGGTTTGGTGTATACTACAGGAGCTGCGCAGCTGAGAGGTTAATATATAATTGAAGGTATTGCATCACCCCATTAAATTAAATTCGTAAATACAATATTAATCTTAAATTGATTTGTAGACAAGCTATATAAGAATGTTTGAACAACTCAGTGTATATAATTGCTCTCCACTATTAATGTTGTGTGTTCAATTTGGCAATGAGGCACTGGAGATGGTGGACAAGTTTTGCTGTTGGTGGTGGGGCCGAGGCCGCCAATATCGCCAGAATATGATGCGGCTTGGGAAAGTTTAGAGAACTTTGGCCACTACTCATCATAAGAAGACTCCCTCTCCCTTAAAGGGAAAGGTGTACACGTGAGTTAGAAGCGCAATGACATATGCTTCAGAATCATGGCCTGTCAAAGCGGATGATATCAACAGAAGGGAACGCAATGAGATGAGAATGGTGAAATGGATGTGTGGTGCCAAATTTCAAGATAGGATGCCAAGTGAAGATTAGGTATCAAGAGTATCAGTGATGAGATGTATACTAGCAGGCTTGGATGGTTTGGATATGTGGAGAGGATGGATGACCAAATTAAGCTGGGTGAAAATAGGCTAGTCCATGAATGTGGAGGGAGCTGCACCAAGGGGCAAACCAAGAAATATGTGGAATCCGAATTTGCAGTCTGATCTTAAATCAAATAACCTGACAAGTTAGGCAGCTCTTAACCCGGGAACGGCGAGAACACTCTTAAGAGGTTTTGGTGGGCAAGTGCGAGGTTCCTCTTAAGAGGTAAGGCCTAAAAAAAACTTTTAAAAGGCCCCAGTAGCACTTAAAACAATGTTTTTCTTTCTCCTCCATACCTCATATCACTCCTCCACATCCCCCCCCCCCTTCAATTATCACCTATTTTCCCTGTTATTCCCTTATTCATTGGCATATTTGTGTGTAAACATCTCCAAACCGATCCTAGGCGGTGGTCATGTGTGTGTTACATAAGGTAGAGACTGGGAGAGTGTGAGGGAGTAGCTCAGTACTGCTTCAACCCTCGAGAGAAGAGGGTGTGAGGCTGGCTGGCTCACAATTGATGAATGAACCGCTCGCTAACAATAGGCAATTTTGACCATCCAAATGATATTCCCACTTGTTTTATTGTTGTTACAGGTTACTATCTTCATATTAAAGGTAAAATAGGCGCATATGAATAAGTAATAACGATGTTTATTGTAAAATGACGATTATAGGCAGGAATAGAGCTTAATATTGCCGCCCAGAACTGTGGTGTTCACTACACACTGAGCGCACTCGCCGGGTTGACAGGGCTACCTGGAACGCCACCATTTGGACGTAACTTACGTAAGACCAGAACCACGCCTTACTGTGCATCTGTTTATCAGTTCTATTTACAGCCACATAAATATTGTTATACTATATGTACGGTGTGTCATTTACCACCAGTTTATTGCTTTTATTGTTGAGTATAGTACCATTGGGTTAGTAGCTACTATATCAATTTCGAGATCTTTCTCATCGTACAAATGAAAATAATTGAAGCAGTACAGTGAATCAATCAATCAAAAGAAAGCGGTGTACATATACAAACTACTCTATTTAATTTTATTACAAATAATGCTACTGTCCAAAACAAATAATGTAGTTATATTGTGGGGCTGCTACCATGAGCTTCACCCACATATACAACCCCGAGTGACACTGTGTAATTACAAATCCTACAGCGATAATCACTGTTTTCAAAAGTATGTGATGGCTTGGTTTTGGTGCTGTGTGGTGAGAGTGGTGGGAGAATGATAGAGAGAGAGTACAAAGGAAGTCAAGCAACAACAGGTCTAGTGACCCCTCGAGCTTGTTGCACTCTAAATCTCTGCTGCTCAAAGTGTCCAACAGTGGTTTAGAGTGGGTAAGGGACAATTGGAAAGAGAAGCACTGCCTTAAGACCAATGTCATTGACAGGGTTAGGATGTTTTAGTAGGGAACAAGTGGGTTAATAACAGAACACAGCTACAAATGATCCTCAATGTATCTGAGAAAAAAACGAATTAATTTACAAATGTAATCAGTCGCGGGTTTAAGGCGAGGTGCTTGTCTAGGCGATGTTTAAAGGAATCAACAGTGCTGCATTCTATAACACCTCGAGGAAGCCCATTTCAGAAGTTCACAACTCGATTGAAGACTTCTTAGACTTGTGCGAGTTAAAAGATTTACCAATCATTTTGCAACCATTTCCCCGCATGTAGTTTGATTGGTCGATCGTAATGTACTTATTGCAGTTCATATTGTCGATGAATTTGATGATTTTGAAGGGTTGAATTAAAGGAAATTAACTTAATTCTCTAAGACTCTCCTCGTATGGTTTGTTTCTTAGATTAGGTATCATTTTGGTAATTCTATGTTGAACTTGTTCAAGTTTATCAATATCTTTTTGGTAGTAGGGGCACCAGGATTGAACGCAATATTCCAGAAGAGGAAGTACTAAGGAATTGTAAAGTACGAGGATTACATCTTTGGATTTATGCTCGAATAACCTGCCTATATAACCAATGATTTAATTTTAACAACTTCTGAACATTGTTGCTTGGGTTTTAGGTTACTCGATATTGTTACTCCCAAATCTGTTTCTCTATCTACACTCTTAACCTGTCTAGTTCCAGGGACGTCCTTTTTATCATATTCTGGCAACTATTAGACAATTTTGTTCAGCTTAAGAAGGACCTGTAGCAATAATAAGACTTCAAATTATCTCAACCAACCCTTTTATCTACCACACATCCTTCCTAAGCTGCACATTATCATCTGAATATAGCGATAATAAATATATATATGGTACTCAAAGGGTTAAGCTGAGTGCCATTCATTGAATAATTTGCTTTCTCATTTCGTGTCCCGATATGGAATACTTTACATTTATCCGCATTAAAACAAATTTGCCAAACTTGAGCCCAACATGACAGCTTATCTATGTTATTTTGCATATCTTCTACATGTTCATTTGAGAGTACAGTATTTGCAATGTTTATATCGTCTGCAAACTTTGAGATTGTACAGGTGAGGCCCTCATCTTTGTCATATATAAATAAACTAGAAATAAAACTGGCCCAAGAATCGATCCCTGGGATACCACGCTAGTTATATTGGTCCATTTCGATGCTTTACCGTTCATGACAACCCTTTCTTTCACTGAGCCAATTTTTCATCCATCTCAACACTCCCCCTTGTATTCCATGCGTGATTCATTTTTTCAATAAACATTTGTTGGGTACTTTGTCAAAGGCATTTTGAAAAACAAGGTATATATTATCTACAGATTTACTCTCGTCATATTGGTTGAGGATATCATGGAACAAGTCTAAGAGGTTCGTCAAGCAGGAACGTTCGTTACGGAAGCCTTGCCGAGTATCTTTCAATATGTTATTTTCCTCTAAGTGATTTACGAATCTGTCTCTTATTGAGTATTTCTAGGATTTTACAGACAACTGAGGTTAAGCTAATTGGACAATAGTTACTAGGTAAAGATTTGCTGCCTTTTTTTAAATAACGGCTTTACTTTAGCGAGTTTCCACTCATCAGGCATAGTCCCGGACTGCAAGGGTCCAGGTTATTTGTTTGAGAGAGAGCGAGAGAGACAGAGAGAGAGAGAGAGAGAGAGAGAGAGAGAGAGAGAGAGAGAGAGGGGGGGGGGGGGGGCAATTGTAGTGGGGACTGACAAAACACATCCCCACACCTTCCAACAACACGTCAAAGAGTTGAATAAGATGGTCAAGCATTATTATAAGTTTAATCAGAGCTAAATATCAGTCAGTCCTAGCATTTTAGCACTTCATTATTGTCTTTACATATATCAGTGCAGTGAGACGGTACTTGAGTTCATCACTGAATTGTTGCTCAATTCGTGAGGTTCTGCAACTGTGAGTATAGCTACACTCTTGAACCATTGGAAGCACAATAACTAAAGGTTGGTATATACAGGATGTAAGTTACTGAGATATTTGTGAGAACAAACAATAAAAGAAAGTGCCGACAACAAACGTCAACAAGAAAATTAACTTTGTCCAATGTACCGTGTACGATTCAGTGAATTAATTTAAAAGACATTTAAGAAACACAATTTAGTTCACCCTTAACAAAATCCTGAGCTACATATTAACCAGTGCCGCAAATCAGCAAGACCTACAGCTACCTTAGTTTGGTTCTATATAAAATATGTTATTCGTGGACGACATCGGTATTTCAATTTTGCAGAATTGAATCTTGGGGGTTAAATTAATTGTGAACGATTAAAAACATAACACACAACAGTCTTGGACAAAATCAACTGCCAAAATTTAATACATTCACATATATTAACCCTTCTTTGGCGGCGCGCAACTTATGTCGTGTGAAATAAATATGGACTAAGTGGCGGTTCACAACTTATGTTGTGTGCCATTTTCACCACGTAATGTTGCTGAGAGAGAGAGAGGAGTGGTGGGAGGAGCGTAGCAAGCGTATGACTGCTCCAGACCACCGCGGCGGACCTACTGACATGACCCTAAGGCTTTTTACCAGCTATATAAATCTAAAGTTAGAGATAAAATAGGCCCCCTTAAAACTTCGATAGGAGAAATGACAGAAAATGATTTAGAAATGTGCAGTACATTAAATAGTCAGTTTCTATCCGTTTTCACTAATGAAAATTTGGCACAGATTCCAGAAGTCCGTAAGGTATATAGAGATAGTATAGAAAATAGGTTAAGTACGGTTACTATAAGTAGAAATGATGTGCTTAAGGAAATTGACAGACTGAAACCTCAGAAATCGCCTGGTCCCGATGAGGTATATGCCAGAGTATTAAAAGAATGCAGAGATGAGTTAAGTTACCCATTAACATTTCTTTTTAACAATTCATTAGAAACAGGTATAGTTCCAGAAGCTTGGAAGCTTGCAAATGTAGTTCCGATTTTCAAAAAAGGTGATAAATCAATAGCATCCAATTACCGTCCCATTAGTCTCACTTCAATCATAGGAAAGCTACTAGAGTCAATTATTGCTAGGAAAATGAGAAACCACTTAGAAACATTTAACTTAATCAATTCTTCTCAGCATGGATTCACACAGGGACGTTCTTGCCTTACTAATTTGCTTAGTTTTTTCTCAGAGGTATATGAAGCAGTAGATAATGACAAGGCATACGATATTATATATTTAGATTTCAGTAAAGCTTTCGACAGAGTCCCTCATGAGAGATTGATGAGAAAGGTTGAGGCACATGGAATAGATGGGGCGTTGTTGGGATGGATTAGGTCATGGCTAATTGGTAGGAAGCAGAGAGTCAGCATAAATGGTACCAAGTCAGAGTGGGGAGCAGTCAAAAGTGGTGTCTCCCAGGGATCGGTATTAGGTCCCCTGTTGTTTCTTATATACATAAATGACCTAGATTTAGGTATAACTAGTAGGATAAGTAAATTCGCAGACGATACTAAAATGGGGAGATCAATTGATTCAGATAGCGATATAGAGTGCCTCCAAAGGGATCTAGATACCTTACATGAATGGTCAGTAAATTGGCAGATGAAGTTTAACATTGACAAATGCAAGGTATTAAAGATAGGGAAGATGCAAACAAATGTTAAATATAAACTAGCTAATTTAGAACTAGAAAATTCAGACTGCGAGAAAGATCTAGGTGTGTTTGTTAGCAATGATTTTGAAGCCTAGAAAACAGTGTATAGGCGTTCGTAATAAGGCAAACAGGATTCTTGGGTTCATCTCTAGGAGTGTGAGTAACAGAACTGCTGATGTTATCTTAAAACTTTACTTGTCATTAGTGAGACCCCATATGGATTATGCTGTCCAATTTTGGTGTCCTTATTACAGAATGGACATAGATTCATTGGAGAGAGTACAGCGTAGAATGACAAAAATGATCCATAATATTAGAAATCTTCCGTATGAAGAAAGGTTGAAGAAATTAGGTTTGCATTCGTTAGAGAGACGCAGAGTTAGAGGGGATATGATAGAGGTGTTCAAGTGGGTTAGTGGGATTAACAAAGGGGACATGACAAATGTACTAAAGCTCAGTGATAGCGAAAGAACTCGTACCAATGGTTTCAAATTAGATAAATTTCGTTTCAGAAAAGATATAGGCAAATATTGGTTTGGTAACAGAGTTGTAGATGTGTGGAATGGACTACCAAGTGCTATAGTGGGATCTAAAACTGTAGGGAGCTTTAAGATAAAATTGGATAAGCATATGGACGAGAAGGGTTGGGTGTGAAGGGGGATCAGCCGGGTTGGGCCAATCAGCGCTCTGCAGACCCCCATAATCCTGCGTTAATCTCTAACCGTTTTGGTAAGATGATCCTCAGGGTATTAGAGTGTTGAGCCTATAATTGGGCTTTGTAATTGATTTGGGGTTGTGTGGGACAGGGATCAGCCTTGCTTAGGCCAATCGGCTTTCTGCAGACTCCCATTTTCTTATGTTCTTATGTTCTTATGACTCAATAGAACGTTGTAAGATACCCCCACATATAGACTAGTTTACCATCAGTTTCCTGTTCAAAAAAGGACGCGATAGCGTCTTTAGTGTGGTTTTACCAAATTTGTAAACGCTTAAGGGGATATTTGCACTTGAGGGATTTTTTTCTGAACCCCTTTCTCCCTCATGTTTAGCCCCATTGCTTTCGAGATTTTAAGACATTCGCCCCATTAGTTTAACAATTTTAAGACCTTTAGCCCCATTTCTGTCAAAATAATAACCCTTTGTGCCATTTAGGTGTCGATTTTTTTCCTGGCGAGCGATAGCGAGCATGTAATTTAAGAAGAACCGGCCTTCGGCCAGGACATTTTTCTACCGAAAAATGTACATATATATCTTGAAAAGGGATCTAGGGCGTGTAATTTTAAGCTTGATGGAGGTCTAGGGAAAAGACTAAATGTCCCCCCTTAAGGACGCGATCGCGTCCACCTGTGTGCGAGGATAAAAGTGCATTTGGACGCGATCGCATCTCCACATGCACGAGAGGGTATTAATGCAAAAAAGTTCCAGCTCGATGGTATGTTTTCCACTTAGTGCTGGCAAACGCTGGGTGATGCTTCATAATCAAGGGGTTTTATGATACCTCCAGAAATGTCCTTTAGTATATAATAAATAGCTCCTTACTTTGTTTTACAGCTAACACTAAGATATTTCGGTTAGGCTCAGAGAGGTTTTATTGGAATAAAACAGTTAGAACTATCCCTAAAAGTTTTGCAAAACATTACTAACCTCGAGAGCGACGTTTCATATTTAATTAGGATATATTAACTTCTGATACTATTTCACTGAGTAGATTGGTGCGTTGTTTTCTCGTGCTTGGGCTAATATGAATCGACTTTGTTAAACAAACGAATGATGACTTATGTAAAAGTTAAAATTTATTAGGCAAAGACTTGTTGTAAACCGATATATGAGCGCTGCTGCTTTGTAGCAGTTTTAGTTAGCCTGGAAAAGTAATTTTCCAGCATATATTCACAAACATCTTTTGTGTACATTTAAATGTTCTTGGAATAAGGATAATAGTTAATATATATATATATATATATATATATGATACAACAGATAATGTATTTGTTGAAGAGGAGTTCCCTGTGTATACCCCTCCCTACTTTCATCACTCCAATTACTATAACTGTTTTAAGTAACACCACGTAACATTCCCCCTTAGGGGTAAGGGTTCAGAATATATCTCACGTACCTCCAACGTGTTTACTTAATTGAATTATTGCAAGGATAAAATTACAAAACAGAGAGAGAGAGAGAGAGAGAGAGAGAGTGATAATACACCTGCTCCAGGGCCCGGCCGCTCTCTGTTAATTAGGAAAGTTCTGCTCAGTATTGTCACGCCCGGAGAGCTATGAATGAATGAAATAGACATTTGTAAGGAAAATTTGACTTGATATTTCCATTGGAACTCTTTTCAGTTAATGCAATGCTATGAATATGGCGCTAGGGAGATGCATGTTGAGCGGGAAAGTCCCAGCCAGACCGTATACTTCCCTATTGTACTCACCACAACGAAAAAGATAATGAATTAATTTGGTTAGGTGAAGGTCAGGTTTTGGTTATGTCACCTAATCATATTTATGTTACATGAGGAGTAAACATTATGTACATCTTTAATATTCACCTAAGGGTGAAGCAGGTTTGCGGATGAACTAGCCACCCATCACTGCTGAAATATAATGCTAAAAAGATACATAGAAGGCCTCAGAGTCAGACCCTATGTCTAATGGTCAATTATGTAAGTACTTTGGAAAACTGGCACTGATTGTCCTTCTCACGGGGGGGGGGGGGGGGGTGTATTTGACACTCATGAATAGTGGTGCCATAACAGAATGCTTCCGTATTTCTTTACCTGTATTGAAATCTTACCTGAACTATCTATCTATCTATTGACAGACGGCATGATTCCCGAAGGGTGACCATTAATAAACCACCCCATGCACCTCCGTTTTTCATCAGCCGACGCCCCTCCTCTCGTCCAACAGCGCTATCACGCATATACCTCTCAACTCTTGCCTTCCACCTCACTCTTCGTCTCCCTCTCTATCCCTCCACTTCACTCTCGTACACTCTCTTAGTAATTTTCTCCCTTCCCATACGTTCCACGTGGCCGAACCATCTCAAGGTGTTATTTTTCACACTTCCCAGCACATCCACACCACACTTCTATCATTTTTGTATTTTCCAAATCAAACCTAAATAACCCAATGTAATATATCCTTACTTTGAACCAAACCTAACTCTACCAACTGTACAACCGAATGTGTAAAACTTAAAGGCACATTGAAATCAGTATACATTTCCTATTATAATATAAACCATATTTATAAGTAAATACATAAACGATAGTTACCTCCGTGAACATTTATAAATAACTTAGCAGTGGCAATTCAAAGGCAATAGTCTATTGCTAACGCTAAAGGCTATATATAATCATTCATGTGTGTATATTATGACCTAAATATGTCTCGAACAAACCAATCTACCTAACCAGTGTATTGTTTAAGCCTGCAAATTACATATATTTTTGTCTGCATCTGTGTTCCTTTTTTCTGCCTCTTCCAAATATGACCTTCCCCTATAATTATGTGTTTTCCCTGCTTTCCCCATTACCATTTTCCTGTTTCGTGAGTTGCCATGATATCTTCGGCGAATGTCTTGTTTTCTTCTTAGATACCTGACCGCATTGTGCTTATATTCCTGGTAAGGTCAAGCATTCGGTGTATTACAGTAAATTTATCAATAATGCGTGTCATTACTTTGCTTAGCTCCACTCCAAAAACGTAAAGGTGTTTAACAAGCATGTACTCATTATGAACATATATAATAATTTTCCTCTTCATATCATAATTCTCACCAATGGAATGTATGTTCTTAATTTTATTAAAGTTTTTTTTTACAAGAAGACAGTTGACAACATTTGACAACACTATAGTACAACATAAAGGAAAACGTCCAGATCATTGTTTCCTTCATAAACTCACTTGGTTATATCGTGGTAAAGTATACAGTACAACATTAAATACATGGCACATACAATCTCAACATCATCTCCTTTATGTACGTCGAGATGCTAACGCTTGAACCAGTTTACTACTATTACCACTGAGCTACATAACTGTAAATTACTATTATACATTACAGCAATACCAAATTAATATCGTAATTCTTCTTCATCACCAAGAATGGCTTTGTCCTACCACCAACAACAGCTGCTACCACCATAACCACCACTACGACCACACAGAAGTCGTAAACTAACCAATTAACAAACAACGAGGAAGAGAGGAGAAGTTGTAGATGTGAGAATATTGTTGTGGTTTCTGTTCTGTAAGCCACAATTTATTTTCGTTCACATTCAAATTGGTTTGTCCACACGTTTGATGTTAGTTATGTCAGTTCTTTGGATAGATTAAACTAGGTATGATTATCTTAGTTAAAGTTGATTTACGTTTATTTTTGTTAAGTGTGGATAAAAGACTCAAATTCAGTGTCAGAAAACTATACTCAGTGCATAACGACCGCTTCCCAGTAGAAAAAAGAAAGTCGAACGATATACAGCACTCTATATAAATAGAGGATGAAATTACATTTATATTGAATGCATATATATTCTGTCCTGTCTCCAGTTCTCTTTCTAATATTCATTAATACTTACGGTGCGGGCCTATTTCCGCCATTTTAGGGTTCATTCAGGCACTCCTGATTGATTAGGTAAGTGACTGAATGAAATGAAATGTATTCAGCCAAAAACTAGAAGAAAATAGCTTCAAAATGAAACCAAAACGAGCTTCGTAGCTCGCGGGCTTCACCCGCAGCGCTACCATAGACATTCGCTAAAATGAACAATTATTGCTAATGTCGCGCTACATTTGCCTTTGGCAGTGCTGTATATCTCGCGAGAGTATGTCTCACAGTCCTCAGTGTCGCGGGCCGGCTGGCTGGAGGAAGGACGTATGGCCTGTCGCGCTCCCGCTCCCTCGCACTCGATTCTAATGATTTAAGAGGCTTTAAAAGCCTGTAAAATGGTGTAAATTGCTAAGGCTTTTCGGAACGTCTCCTGCAGCCAATTGGTTAATGATCTTAACTGAACCTCCAATCCTATCTACTCATTTGCTGATTACTCTACACTGTTGAACTAGTTTTCCATAACAATCCCACTTGCAATCACTCAAAAACTCATGTGATGAGGTCATAGCATGCCTATCGTCTGATCTGTCAACTATTTCCGTTTGGGGCAGAGAAAATATTGTTACTTTCAATGCTTCCAAAACCATATTTCTCCATGTATCTACCCGTCAAGAACTTTCACACGTCTATCCCTTATACTTCAACAATACACATACCAGTATTCTTGGTGTAAAATTGTCTTCTGACCTTTCTTGGAAAGATCATATTACCACTCTTGCTAAAACAAGTTCCCAGAAGTTAGGTGTGCTCACCCCACTCTGTGGGTTCCTCATCCCCGTACAGTTTCTGTACAGGGGCACAGTGCGCCCATGTATCGAGTATTGTACATATATGTCGGGAGGTTCAACCCATACTTACTTCTCGAAAGGTTAGAGTCAAAAGCATTTTGGCTCATCAAATCACCTCCTCTTACTTATTCACTACAGTCTCTCTCTCCATGCCACAATGTTGCATCTCTCTCACTCTTTTACCGCAATTACAATAATCAGTGTTCTTCAAAGGTTTTCAGTGTATACCTCCTCCCTTACAGAGAGTGAGGGACACCTGCCTTTCAATACAATCCCACCCTTTGACTAAAGCCGATTTTCTGTCTTTCTTCTATTCAACAAGTAAACTTTAAGTCACTCTTCCTCAACCTGTCTTTCCCTCATCGTATGACTTAAACTGCTTCAATGTCTGTGCGTCCGGATATATTGACTCAAATGTACCTTGGAATTGGCTCGGGTACTCTTTCACCTTGGAGGAGAAAATGTTTGTAGGCAGCTTTGCCTTTAGTCCGCTCCATTCACATAGAACACAAACAATAACAGTACTTGAAACCTTATTAGAGACATTGTGTTCAGTGGTTCAGTGAAGGACATAGCTCCAGCGTGGGTGTCTGTTTTTTGTTTTATGTATTTGTTATATATATACAGTATATATATATATATATATATATATATATATATATATATCAGTGATGGGTTTGTTCTTGGGGAACCTCAAGTAACAGATGAACGCCTGCAAATAATACGCTATAAAATGCTTGCAATCAAACTTTCAAGCAATTACAAGGTCACATGCAATTATAAAAAGGTATATTGTAGACCACAATCTTCGCCAAGCTTCGTTGTTGCTTGTATTATCGTGAGAAATGTACCGTACACCCTGGTTATCGTGAGAAATTTACCGAACGCCTGCAAATAATACGCTATAAAATGCTTGCAATCAAACTCTCAAGCAATTTCAAGGTCACATGCAATTATAAATGTATAGGCCTAGGTAGACCCAGAGAGGAAGAGAGAGAGAGTGTCATGATAATATAACTATTTTACATATGTATCATATATATGATAAAATAATATATACTGTACATAATATGTTCCCCACAATCATATAATGCCAAGCACAAATATTCAATCTTTCGTTGTTTGTATTACCGTAAGAAATTTACCGAACGCCTGCAAATAATACGCTATAAAATGCTTGCAATCAAACGTTCAAGCAATTACAAGGTCACATGCAATTATAAAAAGGTATATTGTAGACCACAATCTTCTCATGACCGCTCGCCACGGCCCAACTGAGATGTACTCCACTTACATCCACCCTCACTCCCTTGCTACATACGTAATTATATAAAGAAATTACCGTATTGTAGCGATTTTGCCCTTCGGTTGCACGATCGTTGCAAGACAACCAGTGATCGTAGAAGGATGGTTCGGGTGTCATTGGAAAGCTCAATTTACGCCCTTTCAGAGATACATACTTGTATTACGCTCTGGGTCTTGTTTATGCATGAAAAAGAGCACGGAAACAACCCCCTTTATGGTAAAAAAAAAAAACGCTGGGCGGCACGGTGAAATATACTCCACCACCTGCTCGTAAGGTGATAAAATGCTTGCAATCAAACTTTCAAGCAATTATAAAATGTAAATTGTACTTACCAACACCCACACCAGTATGTTCTTCATCAGGAACGTCTCCATTTTGCTCAACGGTCTGTGCAATATCAACCACAACATTTGCGACACGCAAATTATGCTTGGGGTGAAAGCCTATGATCGGCATATTTTCGTCTTCCGAGTCATCCACACTATCAAAACTCTCACCCAGACCTTCCGTGGTTTCATTCAACAGCCTATTAGAAAGTTCTGAAGAGTTCAGCATGATATCTAGTTCCTGGGCGGTGAGCCGGGCGTGATGAGTAGGGTGGCGCGACGCACTAGGGGTGGCGGCCACCGAATCGGACACGGGCAAATCTTGACCTTCCATTACGGCTGCTTGAGGGTTACTGAGTCATGGTCACGCAATGGGGATGTGTGGGTGGGACCTTGTAGTACACCGCCTGACCACCAGTTTTCGCTTTCCACCTAAATTAGGGCGGGAATACGCCCACAGACTTTAGTCGGGCCCCGCCATTTAGTCCAATTTTCTCGATTCGGACTTAAGTCGGGACCCGATCTTTAAGGATTAAACTACCATACCTTCGCCGTTTAAAGGTTAACCCCCTAGACCCCAACCGATTTAATATAAAACTACACTCCAGGACCAGCCACTTGTCAATTGTTTTTGTTTACCTGAAAACACACGTGAGGGGTTAATAATGAAGGAAAAACAACATAAAACCGCTCATCCAGGTCATTTGGGGGTCCTGGGGGGCGGGTGAAAGTCGCAATTAACATGAGGTAATGGGTAGGCAATATATTGGAAGATCATTCCCGCACAAGCCCACACGCACGCGGCTGGACTTAACCTGCGTTCCTGGGTTCGATCGGTGTTAATGACGTTAATTCTATTGAACATAACATAATATGTGGTGTACCTCAAGGTTCGATCTTAGGCCCTTTACTGTTTTTATATATATCAATGTCATTATCAATGTATCCCCTGTTCTATTACCCATCCTGTTTGCAGACGACACTAATATCTTTCTTGAAGGTAACAATGTAAATAATATAATTCAACGTATGAATGACGAATTAGTAAAGTAATATATCTATCTATCTATCTATTGCCTGACGCCGTGATCCCCGAAGGGGTGGCCACGAACGAACCGCCCCATGCACCTCTGTCCCCAGTCAGTCGACGCCCCTCCCCCCAACCAGCACCGCCTTCGTTCATGTAGTTCCTCACTCCATCCTTCCACCTCATATTCGGTCTACCTCTCCCCCTCTGTCCATCCACCTCGCTCTCGTACACCCTCTTAGTCATTCTCTCGCTTTCCATACGTTCCATATGGCCGAACCATCTCAAGTGGTTCCTTTTCACACTTTCCAGCACATCTACCTCCACACCACACCTCCTTCTTACTTCCTCATTAGTCTGTCTATCCCTCCATGTAACTCCGCACGCACTCCTTAAGTAATTCATTTCCACTGCTCTCACTCTTGGTCTGAGTCTCTCAACCAACGTCCATGCTTCGCTTCCGTAAGTCAGTGTCGGGATTACCACACTGTCATGCAAGGACTTCTTCACTTCCATACTGACCACCCTATTTCTTGTTACTGCTTTTAGCGTTCCTACAACCCTCTTCCCCTGTTGTACCCTCTCCCGCACCTCTTCATCCATAGTCCCATCTTTACTCAACACACTGTCCAGATACTTAAAAGAGTTGACGATCTCCATAGCCTAAAGTAATCAAATGGATTAATGTAAATACACTTTCCTTAAACATTGATACAAAAAATGACATGATATTTCATTCTAAAGGTAAATCTGTAGCTATTGATCTAAATATTAGCATTTGTAATAAAATAATTCAGAGTTTATATACTTGTACTGTACTGTACATACTTGGGTATAACAATGGATTGTACATTATCTGGGTCTGAACATAATTATACAAGTAGTTATAAATAAAATATCGAATGGTATTGTAATATGTAGTAAAGCAAGGAAGGTATAAGTGCATCTACATTAGAGACATTATAATATAGCTTTGTCTATCCGTATCTGACCTATGGGATAGAGGTATGGGGATCAACTAGCGCCTGTTATGTATTTAAAGTTAACAAAAGAGCAATCAGAATGCTGTTTTCCTCACATTATTTAGCTCATACAAAACAACTATTCCGGGCTTTTTGGTTGTTAACCATATCTGGAATTTATAAATTTAACATTGGTAAAATTATGTATACATTCGTAAATAATCAGCTACATCTAATATGTAATAATATGTTCATAAGAGCTTGTGAAGTTCACTCTTATCCAAGTAGAATGAATGATACATTGATTGTACCCGCGCTCATAACTTCTTTAGCACACATATAAAATATAAAGGTGTTTTAATATGGAATTGTGTAATCTACAACTTGAATCATGACTGTTCGTTAAAAGGTTTATTAATAGATAATGCGTTAAACATCAATTAATTTGCTGGCTTAGAAACAACAACTTTGTTATGTTTGGCAAATAATCGTGTTATCCATATAACTTTGGTTGATTTTATAACTTATCTATGATTATTTTATGCACCAATCAATCGCACTGTGTGTCATACCACCAATGTTACACTATACACTATTTAAAGATATATAGATAGATAAGTTTATTGACCACAAGTTTGTCATTACAATCATTACATGTAGTAACAGAAAATACATTAAATACATAATCAACTATACACGTAGTGGAAACAAAAACAATATTTAATAGTCCATATCAATTAACTTAAACTGAATATAAATGGTCAGACAATTCAAAACATAAACAAACGTTTAATATTTCGTCTTTAGATTCCATGGGTAGTCATAAATAATGCATAAATACGAAGACATATATACCATTAGGTATCAAGTCCTCTTTGTTGCATATCAATCTTAGTTGTACTCGATGTATGCACAGTTATATACAACAATACCTGTATTATTATAATTAATATTTGTATTAAAATATTATGAATATTCTTTGCATGACGGGGTGAAAATATTCATATCGAATAAAATATATATGAGACATGCATTTTGAGGATGCCAATGAAAATAGCATAAACGCCACTATAATCTGTACTCCTACAAATACAATGTTTTCGTTGAAGTTGTCCTTGACATTGTTCGTTCAATTACGCAAGGACAAAACAACATTTGGGACAAATTTTCACGATGATGATTCAAGGTTTTGATTTGTTTCTACCTGAATATTATATAACATCCTTTCCTTATTTCATGTATGTATTATATAGTGAATAAAACAGTAATTCTTATGGTCTAAAATCAACCGAAAGTGAATATTTTTGGTCCGGCGGCCGTATATTATTATTTATAATTATAATATCCATCATTCATGATCGAATATTTGTTAATGAACCATCCAAGAGAGAAAACATAAATACTCATATTACAAACACACATATGTAATTAGGGAGTTTCCAAACTATCTTGAGTCCAAGTGCTGAATATCACCATTTTATTTGGGACACCTTCCTAATATTAATTTTGCACAATAGTTATTAGAGGTTTCATGTTATTTTGTTCTTTCAGTAATATTGTAGTAGTGTCATCCCTCTATCTTCTGATGCATAGTAAAGTACGGTTAAGGCAAAAACTTAGAGCCCTTGTTAGCAAAGAAAGTATAGACATAATAGCGCTAACTGAAACGTGGATTAATACAGAAACTAGGCATTTTTTAGCAGAATTTGATATACCAGGATATAGTTTGTTTAAATATGACCGAACAAGTAAGAGGGGTGGCGGTATAGCAGTGTTTGTCAGGAGTATATTAAAAAGCTGTATTAAATCAGGTATTAGACTAAATAACGACAATGAAAGTGTTTGGGTAGAGGTTAACGAAGGTAGTGAGACCATAGTTATTGGAGTTTTGTATAGACCGCCAAATATGAGTAGAAATGACGGAACGTCATTATGGGAGGAAATTAAAATGGCATCAAGGTTTAGCAATGTGTGCATTATGGGGGATTTTAATTTTCCGAATATAGATTGGCAGCATCAAATAGGAGACTCTGATTCTGAGGAGTTTATAGAGGTAGTACAAGATAGTTTTTTATTTCAATTCATAGATACGCCGACTAGAGGTAATAATATTCTCGATTTAGTTTTCAGTAACAATGAACATATGGTAAATAATGTAGAGATAGGGGACCACCTAGGAAATAGTGACCACAATTCTGTGTATTTTAATATACAATGGAAAGGTAATACCAGAGAGAATACAACATTAATACCTGATTTCAGAAAAGCCAATTTTGGTGGGTTAAGAAGAGCCCTATTAGCGTACCCTATGGTCAAAAAATTAAGTCGATCCAGGTGTCCAAATGAGTGTACCCCTTCTCAGGCACCTGTCATCTTAAGTCAGGAAGAGACGTCAACCTTGGTAGATACATACGATAATTTTATCGAGTCAGTATTCAATGCACAAAATAAATACATCCCCAAAAGAAAATTTAGATCAACACAAAACCAACCCAAATGGATGAATAATAGACTATTAGATCTTCTAGGACAAAAGAGAGGAATATATAGAAAAATTAGGAAAGGCGAAATTCACCTACTTGCTTACTATCAGAATCTATCAATTATTATGTTCCTTCCAACAACCAACTATACTCCTAAAATCGATTAATGAAATTTACAAACACATGTGGCAGTCCGTGGATTCGAATCCAGGATGCTCACACCGAAAATCAACACCTTATGCATCGCACCACGTAGACAGGTAAAAGAGGATATTAGGAAAGAAAAAAGAAATTATGAAATTAAGGTTGCCAATGACTCAAAAAATAATCCTAAAGCTTTTTACCAACTATATAAATGCAAGGTTAGAGATGTAATTGGTCCCCTTAAAACGTCGATAGGAGAAATGACAAAAAATGATTTAGAAATGTGCAGTACATTTGTAGTATGACATTATAAGCCCTCCATTTATATTGCTATACATATATCTCACTGCTTATATGCCTTTATCCCTGTAACTTTTAAACTCTCAACATTCTTATTAAACATTCTTCATTTATTGAACTCCCTATAACTTTATCTATCTCTTTAACATATAATATATTTGTTGTTACTTCTACTTAAATCAACACCCATTTCCTCTGTAAATGTAAACTGTATAAGGTATTTATCCGGTCCTACGTCATACCAGAATGCTGAGTTGATGCTGTGTTGCTTCAGCATCCTTGAACCCAGTCGATGCCTTCTTACTCAGGCATCTTCAGTAGACTTCAACAGACCTCAGCCAGAGAGAGTCAGAGCTCTTTACTCCCTCTAGACTCTAGACTCAGACTCATCCTCTATAGCCAAGCTCCTATATCCCCTAGATATATTAGACCACACAAGTCATATATCAGCTTGCTCCTAAGGCTTTTATTACAAGCCTTATCATATATCTGTACTTATATACCTGTACGTTTATACTTATTATCACTTATCCAATAATTAATATGTTGTGTTATTACCTATAATCCCCTATATACTTAACATATTATATGGCGACCTTGCAAATAGCGTATTAAGGCTATACTTAAGTTTTTCCCCAATCTACCCCTCTACAATTATCAACATTACAAATCCCTAATTATACCTTACATTTCATGTGAGGATAATTGCTGTACTTCAAACCCTGCCTACCAGCCTTGCAGTTTCTCCAAAAGCCTTACAGCCTGCCAGCCTGACAACCATACAGCCTGCCAGCCATTCTGCCAAGCTGCAAGCGTGTGCGTACGTCCATGGTACACACACAGTCACAACGCCTCGACCAGCCGCAACAACCACACACAACTAGCCGCTACGTGTGTACATCCGTACACACACACAACGCCCCTGCCTGTCGTACGACCAACTGATCAACACTGACACAACGTTCTCTAAGAGGAATCATGTGAGTGCTTAACTTTACTTAAAAGTGCATTGTTTAAGAGGATTAAGTGATCATGTTTTCAAAGCCTCAACCATTAGAGTTCACATATACCGCAGGTGCGATTACTAGATCACATTCTCAAAATGACCCACTGACACACTCACCCGCTGACACACACAGTCAAACACCAACAACAACACCACCACCACCACCACCACCTTTACCTACCCTCCCTCCACCTGATCAACCCCCACTTACACAATATTCGGAGGCCACAGAACACTTATTTACTCTGCCATCTAGAGTTAATGATAATAGACGTGTATCATTTTCTCAACCTCAGAACTCAAATACATCTTTCAACATCACTTATTCAAACAAACAAAACACAGCCCCTCCTATGCATTCAGCTTCTAGCTGGAATACTACTTGGGATGATGGTTCAACTCCCAGGGACAGACCTGTGGTGTCACCTATGATTGGTGCTACAGCTCATTCTGAAGGATTTTGGGATTTTCAACCCTCTGACCCTAAACCAAGGTTGTATGCCAACAGCAATATCTTTCAACCTCCTCAACAACAACAGGGTCTCTCACATCAAATTCCCTTGTATGCCAACAGCAATATCTTTCAACCTCCTCAACAACAACAGGGTCTCCCTCCTAACATACACAGTCACCAGCAATTTCCTACTATCAAACACGAAGCGGAACAATACCCAACACATCCTTTATCATCATCCCACCAACCCCATCAAATATCCTACCAACCTCAACAAGCACCTTACCAACCAAATATCCTTGAAATCATCCATCAGAACGCCCCTAGGTTATTTTCTGGGAACACCCTCAAGAATTATTCTGTTCATGCTTTCATACAGGATGTAGACGGCGAAATTGCCATGAGAGGTGCCGGTCAAAATGATAACACCAAAGTGCAAATTTTCAAAGCTAGAATACACAAAGGTGATTCCAACTCAGCTCAGCTCCTTCTAGAGTCAGACAAAACAGAAGACTGCTCTTACGAGGAACTGAAAAGTATGTTCATTCAAAGATATGGCATACAGATGGCAGGTACATTCTCAGCTACTCACAGAATTGCTAATGAATTAAAGAACCACCAGAAATATCTAAATACCCCAGTCGATAGGATTGTTGCCACAGCTTCCACCATGACCAAATCACTTAGACATGAATTGAAGGATAAGGACTGGACACTCAAGCACGGCGGTGAGGAATACATGAATATCAAACAAGTGGCCAAGTTTGTTGGTTACATGATGGTATCAAACCTCCTTCCTGAATCCATAACGGGATTAATACAATCTATTCCATTCACCCCTAACGACACACTGGTAGATTTCTCTCAAACTGTCCATGCCAAATGTAAAGAGAATGGTCTAGACCACAAAATCCAATTCCTAACCAATCCCTCAAAATCCCAAGGTGTTGTAGCTGCTATTCACAATCACTCAACCTCCCCCAATCACACCAAACACTATAATGCTCACTCAAAACCTTTCGACCACTCACAGAAACCTAAACCTCATTACTCGCACAAGACACCCTATCTTTCTTCCAAATCTAACTCCAACCCACACAAATCTCCGACGAACTCTAACAGTAATGTCACCTGTTATTATTGCGGTAATCAGGGTCATATAACTCCTGAATGCCTCATCAAGGTAAGAGAGGAACAGGAGATGGCATCACATAAAGAACCATTTTGCCGCAAATGCAAATCTAAGGGTCATTGGACCAAGTTCTGCACTCACATGAAAGCTCTTAGGGAAAAGACTAGGACGGCCACACCAGGAAACACCAAAACGGCCACACCAGGAAACACCATAACGGCCACACCAGGAAACACCAAAACGGCCGCTTCAGTCAAGACAAAATCAACCAGTTCGGGGGAAGAATAGACGCCCAGCACGGTACTATACCTCCAAACTGTGCTGGGCGGACCAACAATGCCACCCAAACTCGACCCCTCAAATCTGTCGAAATAGGTTGTCTTGATAAATCTTCCTTGCTTTTACCCGCTAAATGCGAAGAGCATAATCTAAATCTCTTTTTAGACACAGGCTCCCCAGTGAATCTTATAAGTCTCAACAAATTTAATCTTATAAATTCTAATAATCAATTCAGTCAATCTTACCCTGATGTCAATATAAAATCAGTCAGTGACAACCCATTAGAGACATTATCTAAGGTTTATCTACCTATCAAGATCACCGAAGAATTAGCAACACCCCTGCCATTCTATGTCATTAACAAACTCCCCATAAATGCCGACTTGCTCCTAGGGTTTGTTAGTATGAATATGCTCAAAATCATAATTTTCACCCATATGGACCAAGTTATGATCGGTGGTTTAAAAGGCGACACCATCGAATGCACACACAGTAATGAAACCTCTGTCAAAAGTACCACCAACCACCCAAAACAGGCATTCATTCACACTAAACCTAGACCCAAAAGAAAATTCAGTTTCAAAACTACTGTAAAATCCAGTCCCTTTTCGGTCACTCAAGAGGTCACTAAAAAAAACCCTGATGCCCCCACTCCTAGCTATCAATACACTGAGGTATCTATAGGTGATCTGATAGCTGACCATTCCCTTACAGCTGACGTAATTTTGCAGGATGATGTAACTATTCAACCAAAATCATCTATGAAGGTAGAAACTTATGTCAATCAATTACCAGCTAATTATCACAAATACAGCATCATCACTCTTCCAGACACTACCTCCATAAAGGGTCTTATAACCACTCCAGCCCTTCATGAGAGCAAGAATGAATATTTTGAAACTTTAATTCTCAATTACTCAGATAACATACTTAGTATTAAAAGTGGTACCAAGATTATGGAAGCAGAAGTTTTCCCTTTTATTTTTAACGACCAAAGCTTACCAGTTAGTAAAGACCTTGTCATTAACGCAGCTATTAGCAAGGATGAATCAGAGACTAGGTCACAAATAAAATCTCTAATTAATGATCTTGATTTTGAGGACTACACTGAGAATCTTGTGAGTTTGTTGTGCACGTATAAAGAGGCAGTTATGTTACATAATGAAGATCTTGGGTTTTGTGATGTGCTTCAACACAAGATCATATTACGCAACTCGGAGACTAACCCCATATACTGTCCTTCTTATAGGTTAGCTCACGCTCAGAGAGAACAGGTAGAATCTCAAGTCAAGGCTATGTTAGACCAACAAGTAGTCTCTCCCTCATCCAGTCGTTGGAGGAGCCCTATATTCCTAGTACCTAAGCGGAACCCCAACGAGTGGAGATTAGTGGTGGACTTCAGGAAGTTAAATGACGCTATCATTGAGGAGAAATTTTATATGCCCTCCATCAATGAAGTTATGAGTAATTTGAACTCTAAAAACAAAATCTTCTCTACCATTGATTTAGGTAGTGGTTTTCATCAGATAAAGTTGGACGATGATTCCCGTAAGTACACAGCTTTCAGCACTCCCAGTGGTACTTACGAGTTCAATAGACTCCCTCAAGGGTTAAAAACTAGTCCAGCCTTTTTCCAACGGCTCATGTGTCACATTCTTGCAGGCCATTTGGGCAAAGATATCCAAATCTACATAGATGACATCATTATAATGTCGCCTGATATCGAATCTCACCTTGAAAGCCTAGGAAAGATCTTTCAAAAACTAAAGGATGCAGGTTTAAAGGTAAAATTAAAAAAGTGTAAATTCTTAAAACGTAGTGTTGAATTTCTCGGTCACGAACTTTCAGCAGATGGCATCAGAACAAAGACCGATATCACTAAAGCTATACATGAATTTCCCCAACCTGAAAATGTGACACAACTCCGCCAATTCCTTGGCCTAGCCGGGTACTACCGTAGTTTCATCTCCAAATTTTCGGAAAAAGCCAGTCCCCTTTTCAAACTGTTAACAAAGGACGCTGAATTTGATTGGAAAGAATCCGAACAAACATCATTTGACGAGTTGAAGCATCACCTGTGTAATCCTCCTTGCCTGTCTTACCCCGACTATACTCAACCTTTTATTATCCACACCGACGCGTCCTATAGCGGTATTGGAGCTTGTTTAATGCAAAAAGACAGCCGCGATAAATTTCAACCTTTAGCCTTTGCCAGCAGGACTCTTAAACCTGTCGAGAAAAATTACTGTGTCACTGACATTGAAGGAGCCGGTCTAATCTGGGCTCTTCAGACATTCAAAGACAAAATCCTTAACTATGACATTGAAGTGTGGACGGATCACAAGCCTCTAGTTGATCTGTTTGACAACAATAATATGTCTGGTAGACGCGCAAGGTGGAAGTACATATTACAAAGTTTCAACCCTAGGATACTCTACATTAACCCATAATTAGCGGCGAGCAACATAAGTCGAGTTAAATAAAGCTGGACTATGTGGCGGCGCTCGACATAACTCGAGTGGCAATTTCAGCACGTAATGTGGCTGAGAGAGAGAGACAAGTGGTGGCAGGAGACTAGCGAGCGTATGACTGCTCCAGACCACCGCGGCGAACCTACTGACACAAATCTCAGCTCCCTCCTCCCTCTCTCACTCGCTACATACTCAATTATGTACCGAAAGTACCGAATTACCTGCTTTTTGTACTCGCGTTGCACGGTTATTGCAAGAAAACTATCCATCATACAAGGATCGTTATGGTGTCATTCGAAAGCTCTGTTTATGCCCTTTCAGGGATAGGTACTTGTTTTACGTTCTGGGTCTTATTTAGGCATGAAAATGATCACGTAAACAGCCCTATTTTGGCTAAAAACACCCCGCTGTGCGGTACACATAAATAAACCGCATAGGCCGCTCGTAAGGTGTTAAAGGTCACAAAAATGTCGTAGCGGATGCTCTCTCTCGTAATCCGGTACTTTGTGCACATTTAAACACGATGACTTTAGCTAATGAAGACATGTCCACAGCTCAGAGAGGTGATCCCAAGTTGTGTGAGATCATTCTTGCTCTAGAGAATAATGAAACTAACCAACACCTAGAAGATTACACTCTAATTGATAACACGCTATTTCGTAATCAACTCATCAAAGGCAAACATCAACTTGAAAGGAACATTCTGCAGTTAGTTGTACCCAACAATAAAGTAGAAGAAATACTCCCTCATCTTCATGGTTCTAAATTTGTCGGTCATCCTGGCAAAGAAAGGGCTATGCTCATTGCTCAAAAACAATTCTACTGGAAGTCCATGAAATCTGACATAGATAATCACATAGACGCTTGCGAGAACTGTGCCAGAATTAACCCTAAGCTTACACCCCAAGCTAATATCAAAACTTATCCTGTCCCAGAGAAACCTTTCCAGTTGATTGCCATTGACCTTTTGAAAATTGTTAAGACTAACAGTGGTATGAATTATCTTCTCGTAGCCTCGGATCATTTCTCTAGGTACTCCATTCTCTCTCCCATACCTGATAAGGAAGCCAATACTATCGTTAAAACTCTTGTAAATAACGTGATTTGCAAATACCCCTCACCTAAATTTATTCTTTCAGATAATGGCGGGGAGTTTGTGAACGAGACTATGTCTAAGATGTGTGATGAGTACGGGATAGAGCACATCAGGGTTGCCCCTTACTCACCACAGAGTAACGGCCTAGTTGAGAGAGCTAACCGTATAATACTCCATGAATTGAAAAACATTTGTCTTGACAGGGATCATGAAATTTGGGACGAATTTATCCCCTTCGTGGAATGCACTATGAATTCTCTGCCTAATATCTCCACAGGTGAATCCCCTCATTTCATCGTCTTTGGAGAAGACAAACACCTACCCCACATGCTCAATGAACAGATTAAACCCATATATACTCAGGATTTCATAACTCATCATATAAACACCTTTAAAAGAATTCATAAACAAGTCATGAATAAACTAACCTTAACCAAAGAACAAATGATAAAAAGCAATCACAAATCTAATAGACAACAAAAACTGAAACCAGGAGATATTGTGTTCTCAAGAATTCACGACAGGGCTGATAAACTAGACCCTCTGTTCGAAGGCCCCTATCGTGTGATCAGTATTCGCCACAACATTGCAGTCATTAGACATCTGGAGAAAGGTAAAGAATCCAGGAGTAGCATTAACCACCTCAAATTAGTGCACAGAAACTTAAACTGTGTCCAAGAAAATTTGGACAGAGATATCATACCCATCAACCGATCCCCTGATAAAATCCTATAAGCCCCGACCCATGATTATAATCTTAGAACTAGGAGTGTAAACAATGTTCTAGTGGATTATACTTCTATAACTCAACTTCTGTTTCAGAATAATATTAGACCTAATATCTTCTACTCATAATTCACCAAGTTTGCCTATATATCTATTTAACTATGTATTTATCTTGTGAATATATTTAGTGTACTCTTGGCCAAATTGTTGTCCATTATTTATTTTTGCATAGATATCTCATATTTCATGTTTAGATGTGGCTACTCCCAGCGTTCGCATTATCTAAAAGCGTTCGCATTGCTCCTTGTGTTCACTTTACTCCCTGTGTTCACATTACTCCTTGTGTCCGCATTATTCATAGCGTTCACATTTATCTCAATTTTGTACTCAAATTTTACTCCTTTAAATCTCAAACTCCAATTATTATTTACACTCCCAAGTTATATATTTTTTTTACTCCTCTATAATATTTACTGTTATTTTTATACTCCTTTTAAACCCCCAGGAAGACCAAGGTCAGAATCCAAACGAGCTAGACTTAGATACAAGAGAGGACTTATTGATGCAGGAGGTTACCTGTTGTCTTCTCTCTTCGGGACAGCTACTGAAGACCAAGTGAACGCCATCGCTGATAAAATCGGTGAAGTAGAAAATACCCTCAGACGCCAAGAAAAGTTAGTGGAGATCCAAATAGACACTATTAATGAAATCTCTACTCATGTTAACGACTTACAATCTCTCATGAGTAAAGCGGAATCTACCATTAATGAACTCTCTGATATTACCTCATTTCTTGAAAACATTCTAGAAATCTCTACCCAACTTGACATTTATTTTATCTCTATGAAATTAGAGTCAGACTTTAGTAGACTCTTAAACGCCCTCAACGATGCTGAACACGGTATAGTGAGCTCAGATCTTCTTCCCTTGAGTAGTCTGAGGAAAATCATCACTCAGGCCGGCAATGACTTCCGCCTCTTACCAGTGTTCCCGCTTGACCAAATTGAACTATTATATGGATATATAGATGTCCACATGTATATCTATGAATATATGCTTATTATTCCATTTGCATCATCCATTTCCTTCGCTCATTACATGATCACTCCTTTCCCCTTTTTCCTCAACAATCAATTAGTTTCTTTGGACAACTCCTTCAGCAACTTGTTCATCTCCACTTCCGAGAATCACCACGCCTGGTTGGATGATTATTCATTCTCTACTCTCTGTCACTCCCCTATTATATCCCAGGCCATTTGCCCAGCCTTTGCTCTCAAGTTAATCCCCTTCCATGCTGACGGCTGTGCTAGTGCCTTGATTCACAATAACTCCATTATAGAACATTGCCAGTTCAAGGAAGTTGCTAAGAAACCCTTCTATCATGCTCATGTGTCTCACTCTCATCACCTTTATTTCCCTTCTGACACTACCATCTCCATCTCCTGTCAGAATGATATTCCATCTTCTGATCAGGTAATTTCTGGTCTCATCATTATACCTGACACTTGCTCTATCACCTCTTCCAAGGCAACCATTTACCCCACAAATTACCACCTTACTGAACTCTATCAACTATACAACGTGAACGATATGTTTCTCACTCTCCCAAATATCTCAGCTAATATATCTAAACTTCACATCAACTCACCTGATTTAAAAACCCTTCAATTGATCAACAAGTCAATTCTACCTATGGATTTTGTTAAATACTATCACCCTTACATTGCCATCCCAGCGATTGGTACTCCTATGCTCATTATCATCATCATCCTAGGTGTCTCTTGGTTTGCTCTTTCTCGCCTGAATCTTCGCATTGCTGCTCTTGAAGCCTACGCGAGGAATAGAGCACTTTAAGTTCTTTCTTTATTTTTGTTTAATATATTTCTTTATATGTATATATATTTATATCGTCAGTGGAACAGCTTAGGGTATTATTTCTTTCCACTGTCAGATGTTAAATTGTATTGCTATGTAAGTTTACACCTGCCATGTGTTATATATAGCAGTTGTAATCTTCTCCTTATACTCAACTATATATTTATATTATTTAACATAAACCTTTATTCTAATTTGTTGGTAGCTCACACCCTTGATCTAGGTCTAATGGACAATTTTGATACGGTGTGATGTGTCAACAGACTAGTCATTTTTTTTTTACTATAGTTGATCATGGTGAGATCAATTCTTTTACCCCCCGGCGAATGTAGTATGACATTATAAGCCCTCCATTTATATTGCTATACATATATCTCACTGCTTATATGCCTTTATCCCTGTAACTTTTAAACTCTCAACATTCTTATTAAACATTCTTCATTTATTGAACTCCCTATAACTTTATCTATCTCTTTAACATATAATATATTTGTTGTTACTTCCACTTAAATCAACACCCATTTCCTCTGTAAATGTAAACTGTATAAGGTATTTATCCGGTCCTACGTCATACCAGAATGCTGAGTTGATGCTGTGTTGCTTCAGCATCCTTGAACCCAGTCGATGCCTTCTTACTCAGGCATCTTCAGTAGACTTCAACAGACCTCAGCCAGAGAGAGTCAGAGCTCTTTACTCCCTCTAGACTCTAGACTCAGACTCATCCTCTATAGCCAAGCTCCTATATCCCCTAGATATATTAGACCACACAAGTCATATATCACCTTGCTCCTAAGGCTTTTATTACAAGCCTTATCATATATCTGTACTTATATACCTGTACGTTTATACTTATTATCACTTATCCAATAATTAATATGTTGTGTTATTACCTATAATCCCCTATATACTTAACATATTATACATTAAATAGTCAATTTCTTTCCGTTTTCACCAATGAAAATTTGGCACAGTTTCCAGAAGTCCGTAAGGTATATAGCGATAGTATAGAAAATAGGTTAAGTGCGGTTACTATAAGTAGAAATGATGTGCTTAAGGAAATTGACAGACTGAAACCTCATAAATCGCCTGGTCCTGATGAGGTATATGCTAGAGTATTAAAAGAATGTAGGGATGAGTTAAGTTTCCCATTAACATTTCTATTTAACAAGTCATTAGAGACAGGTATAGTTCCAGAAGCTTGAAAGCTTGCAAAGTAGTTCCGATCTTCAAAAAAGGTGACAAATCAATAGCATCCAATTACCGTCCCATTAGTCTTACATCAATCATAGGAAAGCTACTAGAGTCAATTATTGCTAGTAAAATTATAAACCACTTAGATACATTTAATTTAATACATTCTTCTCAGCATGGATTCCCTCAGGGACGTTCTTGCCTTACTAATTTGCTTAGTTTTTTCTCAGAGGTATATGAAGCAGTAGACAATGACAAGTCATAATGATATATTTAGATTTCAGTAAAGCTTTCGACAGAGTCCCCCATGAGAGATTGATGAGAAAGGTTGAGGCGCATGGAATAGGTGGGGCGTTGTTGGGATGGATTAGGTCATGGCTAATTGGTAGGAAGCAGAGAGTCAGCATAAATGGTACGAAATCAGAATGGGGAGCAGTCAAAAGTGGTGTCCCCCAGGGATCTGTATTAGGTCCTCTGTTGTTTGTTATATACATAAATGACCTTGATTTAGGTATAACTAGTAGGATAAGTAAATTTGCAGACGATACCAAAATGGGGAGAACAATTGATTCAGATAGAGATATAGAGTGCCTCCAAGGGGATCTAGATACCTTACACGAATGGTCAGTAAATTGGCAGATGAAGTTTAACATTGACAAATGCAAGGTATTAAAGATAGGGAAGATGCATACAAATGCTAAATATAAACTAGCTAATGTGGAATTAGAAAACTCGAATTGTGAGAAAGATCTAGGTGTGTTTGTTAGCAATGATTTGAAGCCTAGACAACAGTGTATAAGCGTTCGAAACAAGGCAAACAGGATTCTCGGGTTCATCTCTAGGAGTGTGAGTAACAGAACTGCTGATGTTCTCTTAAAACTTTACTTGTCATTAGTGAGACCCCATATGGATTATGCTGTTCAATTTTGGTGTCCTTATTACAGAATGGACATAAGATTCATTGGAGAGAGTACAACGTAGAATGACAAAAATGATCCATACTATTAGAAATCTCCCGTATAAAGAAAGGTTGAAGAAATTAGGCTTACATTCGTTAGGGAGACGCAGAGTTAGAGGGGATATGATAGAGGTGTTCAAGTGGGTTAGTGGAATTAACAAAGGGGACATGACAAATGTACTAAAGCTCAGTGATAGCGAAAGAACTCGTACCAATGGTTTCAAATTAGATAAATTTCGTTTCAGAAAAGATATAGGCAAATATTGGTTTGGTAACAGAGTTGTAGATGGGTGGAATGGACTACCAAGTGCTATAGTGGGATTAAAAACGGTAGGGAGCTTTAAGATAAAATTGGATAAGCATATGGACGAGAAGGGTTGGGTGTGAAGGGGGATCAGCCGGGTTGGGCCAATCAGCGCTCTGCAGACCCCCGTAATCCTGCGTTAATCTCTAACCGTTTTGGTAAGATGATCCTCAGGGTATTAGAGTGTTGAGCCTATAATTGGGCTTTGTAACTGGGGTTGTGTGGGAAAGGGATCTGCCTTGCTTAGGCCAATCGGCTTTCTGCAGACTCCCATTTTCTTATGTTCTTATGTTCTTAATTGTGGGTGAAAAACGAACATTAGTAAAACATTTTGGTGATGCGAATTTGGGAATTGGCTGGGATAGACGAGTATATAAATGAGAGAGATAAACAAAATTATCAAAACTTCCATACGTTTTGCCTGGAGTGTGAAAGGGTGAACAGCTTGGTATGGAACAAAATAATGGTTTTCCCTTTAAATACAGAATAAAGTAGCCTAGCATAAACGTAGCTATGTCTCATTAGAGGCATGAATTATCAATATGATGAACAGTTGACGAAATCATGGTATAATGGGATACAATTATACAGCATTAATGAACAAATGCACACACACATCCAGGCATTTTGGTTCGTACATTCCATGATTTTGGCCCTGTCAGTCTTTCAACTCTGAGAGTGGCATGCATCACAGGCAGATTTGCCTTGTCTCCCTCATGCACATTGAAACTGAGGATAGAGATAGTTGGAGGATACAGAGAAGGGTTTGCTGTCAGTGATCCCAGACAATTGGGAATCGGTGAGAAAGAGAAGAACAAGGTTAGCAGAGGAGAGGTAGTGTTCAACAGAGTAGACGTTAAATGAAAGGCCACGAATGTTGCAGAAGTTGATAGAGTGTCAGGGCCCAGTCCAAGACATTGTGATGGGTCGTTGGTTGGGCATTTATTCCCCCCCTCCCCCCAGGGGACTCCAAGGCTGGGCCTTGTTTTGTCATAATTATTGTAAAATTTGGTGTATGGGAAAGAAGTGTAGTGTTAGCGAGACAGAGTGTTTCTAAGAACAAACTGGTTTACTCTCTGTGTATTTGAGGCACAAAGAAAATCAATACGAGAGGCCAAGCAGATAAAACAGGACTTCCAGCGACTTATCACATGCCTATAGCCTTCAATCTCCCCCTAATGTGGTTTTAAAGGTGGTCTGGTGATCTACTGAACAAATTGTGAATAAATTATAAAAATAAATTTTGTTTGTTTCTGATACACAATTCAATAATCTGTCATGTTGCAGGTCAATCTATTGGAATAATACATGTCTCGGGTTTTAAGAGTTTGATATAATCTAGTCTTAATGTGTAATTATGACTCTGGCTAAGGACAAGTTAATTTGTACTGTATATATCATAGTAAGTGTAAACTAGGTGCGTTATTGTTGATTTAAGGGACATTCAGGAAGTTATAGGTCCTCAGTACGGCAACATATGGCCAAACATGCCCTCATTAATAATCCACTGGAAGGTATTTTCGCCCAAAGGTTTCTTCGCCCATACGTTCTTGTATCTCTAGTAATTTTGGCTTCAGATTAAAGTGTTCCACCATACCTTAACCCTAGTCTATGAGGCGTCATAATAGGTCCAAGCCAAAATATTAAATTGTGGTCTTACCAACTTGTACTGTAGGTTAACATATTTATGATGGAAGGTAGCCTATTTGTAAATATTATAGTACCACTCAAACGTCCGTTTGCCCACTAGTCGTCACCAACATTTGAGTTGTTTTTCCTTATGTGAAACAGATTTAGGAAACATATTGCTTGGGTTGCTTCGGTTTTAATGAAGTTAGGGTACACTTTGTTATACATATTAGCTAGAATATTTAGATTAGCTTAGGTTAGTATATAGTATGTTATCAGTGGTCTGGTTAGTTCAGTTAATACATGTTAGGTTTGGATATTATAGGTTTTAAGTATATGACAATTGACCCGCAGTAACACCTGAGTTCCCTTAGAGTTATGACCTCAACATGTTGTCCTAAGAGATCATACAGTTGATAAAATACTCCATAACATTGTTTGTATTGTTCTTGTCGTCTATGATTTTTGGAAATGGTAAACACATGTATAGCCAATATCCGTGCGTATCGGCGTAGATGAAGCGCAAGGTATTGTGATCACCCTTGTTAGTCTGTCTGTATGTGTGTGTGTGGCTTTTAAGTTATATAAATCCTTTGTACCTACGTTCCGGTGGTGGTGATTATTAGCAGTTGGTGGTGGTTGGTAGGACAATGGCTTTCATGGTGATGATCATGTATTGTGATATTTATTTGCGTGTATTTTTATATTTATGTAATCGTAAGTGTATTATTCTGATCCAAGTATTGATGACTTGGTATGTCATAATTTTGTTTTATATTTTGGAGGATCTCAATGTTCTCTTCCCAAACCTTCCATAAATCCCCTTCCCCCACCCCCCTTACATCATACCTACCATACATTTTACATCTATCCATCAATGTACTCACATAATTTGAACAAATTGTTATAAATTAATTGAGTAGTAGAACTTACAGTATAAATTATACTGACTAAGTAGGGTGACACTTGGTTTTCGCTTGTGCATAATAGTATTTGTTATAATTTTGTTCAAAACATTATGATATTGCATCATATCTATAATATACATACAGTATATATTAACACACGGTCTCGTGACCGTTTTTCACAGTCAAGCCAGTCCAGAGTTGACTTAGGTATTAGGGTATTGATCCACGAGACCCCTTTACACAATAGTTCTGACGAAATCCGATTTTGACCAGATTTACTAATTGTTGAAGTTGACATATTTAAACAACGTTGGCACTGGCCATGAATGACCCCCATGACGTATTATAAACGTCAATGGCAGACATGGAGTTAGAAGATATTGTGAATAACTTAAACATCTTAGGATTAATCTTATGTTCATTATGTGTAAATATATGAAACATATTAGTATTTTGGAGTGATGCTAAAATAACGAATATAACCATTTATCATTAACACAATATACTAAACAGAAAAGCGTGACCTAGACTGAAATAGAGGACAAAAATTTTATTTTTGAGATTTAAGATCACTGGACCGGTTTGAAGCTGCTTGGCATGGAAGAGTCCATTACAGGATCACGGGGGAGGGCACTGTATAAATCAATAAATATATCTTTAACAATGGAAATTAAGACATTCTGTTAGATAAAACGTTCTTCTTAAAATCATCCATATAATCATATCCTGAAGTTTGGCATACCTGTCATGGGACACCCTTGTTCATCCTTCTCGTCTACTCCCTGTTACCAAATTGGTCTAAACAAAAAATGATATTTTCAGTAAATGTCCTTAATGATTCCTACATTTCATACACCGTAGAATGTTGAGATAATCTGGGTTTTTTTAAAGGTGGTGGTGCATGGGCGATTTTAGCCAAGCGTACTGGCTCGTATACTTATTTCTCATTGAATTAAATTATTATTCAATATTGTAACTCTTTGAGTTGATTAAGATTTATATCTTTTATTTTATAAATGAACTTACTAGTTATTCAGACCTCAGTTGATATCCTAATTTCCATACCAAATATTTATTGTGAGTACGCGACGACGCAGTAACCTTGATCTACCTTTGTCGGCTAATCCTCTAGCGGTTGCCAGTTACCTTCAGGATATTAATTATTGTTTTGAGACCAACCTCTCTGTGTTGTTTATATTGTGATTCTCTACTGACTTACTACATTATTATTATATGTATTTGATCCACGAGTTCATCTTTATTCCAATTATTATGTGAACGTTTATTCACAGTGATTTATTTCCAATATTGTGATCAATAGCCCTTCAAGCTCATATCCTTATTGATGAGACTTGATTTATGTCATATATGTACCCTAGCTAATAAGAAATAACACGTGTGAACCGAAATTGTGTAATCTGTGACTTTGGGAGAGATTGATATCCTTGTTGTATTATCCGAGCCAGTTTTGACCCGTTGATTTATTCAGGTTCTCAGCTTCACGATAGTGAAAATAACGAACCATTATAAGTGCAGTAAAAATTATATTACTCGCATAACAGTTACAGTAGAAACATTCAAATCATAGGTAAGACAGACTAATATCCTAAAAGAGCTTTGCAATTAATATTTGTCTACGAACTATCTTATCTTACCTTGAACTAAGCTTGTCCAATCATATAATATAATTATATTCAAATAATTCAGTGCACAGCCATATGTCATATTTATCACCCAGAGGAAAACAAATGGAAACTAATATTTCTAACGGTGTTAAACATAAGCCTTAGAACAATTTTCGTAATTTTGGAATTGTTATTGCTAAAATTGAACTTGACCTTTAACAATTTTCGACAGAATAGCTTTGTCCTTCAATCATGATATTTATGAAGGATAATATTAATTTCAGTTAAATATATCTCATATATGAATAAATTGTCTATTAAGCCTTATAGACAGGGTAACATCAGGAGGCGTTCTGTAAGGGCTTCTCCGGGCAACGTCCTGAGAAGTTTTACATTTCCCCTCCTGGAAGCAGTAAACAGGAGTGGATTTTTTTCATTACATTATTATTTTGTACCCGAAGCAAAAAATCATGGCTAGTGTCATCACTTTTCTTTAAGGGGAGTTGGTTCACTTTTTGGGCGATTTTTGCATGTATTCATTGTTTTGTTTAGTTTCCTCCCTAGACCTCCATCACATTTAAAAAAAAAATCCATTAGATCCCCCTTCTAGATTAATTTGTACATATTTCGGTAGACAAATTCGGCCGGTTTCTTCTAACATTATAGGCTCACTATCGTTCGCCAGGGAAAAAATAGACACCTAAATAGCACGAAAGGTCTAAGTATTGACGAAGAAATGAGGCGAAAGGTCTTAAAATCGACTAACTAACGGGGCAAACATCTTAGCATCTGAAAACTAAGGGGCTAAACATGAGGGAGAAAGTGGTCCAGAAAACCGGCCCATGTCCCCTTAAACTACCATGAGAGTATAATCGATGGATGTAATATCGACTGCAAGTGGGAAATTCATATTGTAGTAAATATGAATGGGAAACGGTTAACCAAATGACCACATACAGTAAATGAATGTAATATTTATAGAATGAAATAGAGAAACTTGTAGCCAACAAGGTACGATAGAAAAGTTGAAAGAAATTACAACAGGCATTGAACTCCGGGACATGGACATAATGATTGTTTTAGTTTCATCTTTGCTGTCACCAATAACAAATATTTGTTGATTTTGTCTTTCCCAGTATTGTGTGTGGCTCCATGCTGGTATAATGCATTCCTTGCCATTTGGTAACGAATTGTCCTCAAAGTTCATAACCAAGTTAAAAATTCAATATGTTACGGATTCAATTTAGAGGCTGCAGCCCTCGTGTTCCCGTTCACACTGCGTCCAAAATAAAATATATTTGACCATAACAAGATTTATTAAAAACACGTTATTGTATTAGCAGTAGAAAACAATGTAAAATATAATATTTGTCATATTGCTAGTGTCCCGTTTAATTGAAGAGTCGTACACCTCCCACTGAAATAAACCTTTTTGAATGCTAGACAATGGATGACGTAATATATGCTGTCGTCACCCTAGTTTCTCAAATATTGTTATTAGAAGTAAATGTGTATTTTAATTTTCCATGAACTTAAATTGTCTAACATTTACCGAGTTCATATTGTAGTATGGGCAGTTGGGCTTAAGAGACCCTCCCCCGTGAAAAGGTACTGTACAAACTGTAATCCAGTGAGTTACCTCGGCATATGAAGGTGTTCATTTGCGGCCATCCCCTCTCAGGATTACGGAGATTGTCAATAGATATTGTTACGACCGGGGCTCGTATAAAACAAGGGCTCTTAATCATTGGACTAGGAAAGCACACAGCCACAACGGTAACACTAGATCCAACCCCTGAACTTATAATGCCGGCACACAAAAACACCTATACCCTCCAGAGTTAAATCTGCGATAACGGGGTATCCTATAACTCAGTATAAGTGCACTACTACTACAGGCTGATGATCTCTGATACAGCCTGATCACAACAACGTACAATTACGGTAATAAGGTATACTAGGAAAAGATAGAGATCTTAATTAAATCACTGCAATGATTTAATGCAAACTAGAAGAAGGTATATTTAAAGTTTCTCTAAACAATAATGAACTGTCACTCCTATACTAAAGAAAGTGAACGAAAGACCCAAAGCATCGAGCAGGAATTTTATGAAGAAAGTCTGATGCTGGGGTAAGATGATCGTATCGGATTTTGAACTGTAGTATAAAGCAGGAACAGGATATGACAATTGTAAGGACATATAGGGTTAACTGGCACAGGAATAATAATAACTGCGCAATAGTAGGAACTCACACAGCAAAAGAAGTACTTCCTCATCAACGAAACAGCCTACTAGGGTTGTGCAACTCAACAACAACCTAGACTAATAAATGCCGTGAATAATAATGCATACATAATAGAAAGAGTTTATAATCTAAATCTGGTGTCTGCTAGGCGAATAAAGTCTAGCTGGGATGTAGTAGGCTAGGAAACAATGGCTGAGCAAGCGGCTCGTAGCCTAGCGAAGTCCTTAAGGCTGTGCAGCCAAATTACGTTAATTGACGGGGTGCTCTCTTGAGAGTTCCAGATCGCTAGTATCTGGTTCTCTCCTGGCGACCCTCTCAAAGTCAAAGCAAAACGAGTTAGCACAGTGTTGGGTGGCAGAGGCAAAAGCCCTCACTCGCAACACAGTGCTAAACTCACAAGGTACACAGTCAGAAAGACCACCTAGGCTTCCCACGTCTCCGTTGCGATTGTACAGGTTCAACAAAACCTAGTACACATCGGAAATCACAACACCAGTAGCCTTATCCCAGTCTACCATTAAATCCCCCAGCAGACCACCAAGATACAGGAAGGGAAACACCGTGAGTGTGTCGAACCTCTACAGACAAAAATGGTAACCCTTCCAAAATGCCTAACTAAACATGTGTTATCTGAGAGGTTCAGCATATAATACGATGGCCGATTTATGAAATCGTGCAGAACCAAAGGGAAGTTATGATATTAAATAGAGTAGAAGAATGAGAGGTAATAAGTTTAGAGAGAGAGAAAGTGCTCTATAGATAGAAGTCGGGAGACAGGGGGGCAAGGGACATGTGAGGGGTATGCTAGTCAGGAAAGCTCTGAGGAAGGAACTCCTCGGGACCCCTCCAGGATCACACACAAAGGCATGGTGGTCAGCCAATCACAGGCTGCTACGTCACCAGGCAGCAGGGCTGCAGAAGGCGCCAGGAACCACCAGCCAATCAAGAGGCGTGAGACAGCATGCGCGTGAGCCTACAAAGCGAGGGGGGAGGCAGCACATGTATACGCACGCACACACTACCACCCCACTGCCTATATTATTCTCTCTCCTTAACTATATACAATGCATCCTATGTTCAACTCATGATATAAAATGATTCCCGTTGTCACAGACGAAAATAAAGACCTCCACGGGACTGTCTGTAACAACACGAACACTATGAAAGAAAGAACAACATTGTAGATAGACTGTAGCCAAATACCTTGCTCTGGCGAGTGCTAGCGAGTGGCCAAGCGAGCGGCTGAGCCCACCTGGCGTTCTGCTGAGCTGCAGGCATCACACCCCACCCAAGATATTAAACTCTCAACCATGAGCTCTATATCTGACAAGCAGAACCCCGATAAGACTCGCCACCCCTAACCACTTCGCAACAAAGAAGGCAAAGCTCAGTTCTCATCAAAAACAAAAAATTACAACCCCTCCCAACACAATAGCTTAATTAATTCATACTGCTATGCTCCTAGAGCGAGCTTCTACTAGCCCAGCCTTCTGAGAGAAGCACAGGTTCGACTCAGAAATTTAGCTATAACATACTTAAACAAAATTTAACTATTAAAGAAAAGAGTTTTTATAGATTTTTTTTTTTTTTTTTTTTTAATATGTTTATGGCGGCTGCACTTACAGGGGCAGCCTGATTTTTCTCCACTCTCAACACACACTGACTGAACGGCGAGGGTTCTCCTGCAAACAAACCCTCCCGTGACAAGCAATCAGCCAAAACATTATCAGTGCCCTTAGCATGCCACACATCCAACTTGTGTTCCGGCAGCACAACAACACCTGGCACTGATAAACTGCCCAGTTCAACACAAGACTGGCATTTCTCTTCGCTCTTTCCGGCAACGGGGCCTGCCAATAACCTTTCACTAGTTCTACCTTCGTGATAGGCGATGCAGCCCCGAGGCGGTCTATGGTGTCGTCAACTCTCGATAAAGTATAGGCGTTTGTCAGGGATAATGCACACACACTCTCGCAATCAACACACTCACTGATCTTGCCATTTAACACAGGTTGCAAAGTTACAGGCAACGACCACTCACGACATTCCTTATCCCTCAGACCCTTCGTCAACACGTAATCCAGCTCTGCTTGCACCACAGGCTGTCGAGCAGGATTTATACAGTAGGGAATTAAACTGAGCCTTGCACTATCTCCAGCCTGCATGTCGGATTCTACCCCGTACATCAGGCCTGGAGAAGCAACAAACATGCGGATGCACTGCCACAGCCTAGTAAACAACTTATCTCGCAGAATAACAATCCTAGTGCCCTTCCACAACCCAGCCGAGACCGCAGCTTCTAACCTGTAGTTTCCCTCCTTCTCCACCTTCGTCCCTAGAACAGCCAGGTCATGAGAGGGACAATCAGTACCATCTGTGCAGTCACTCCCATAGTTCACAATTGCTAAGGCTTCCCCACCGATACCGTACATGCGCACCCCCGCATTCCTTACGACTACATCTGCCTCTGCACCATCACCGCTTTTAGTGACATGGCAAGATACAGTCGGTCTATGGTAGGGCTGTTGCATTCGACTAGAGCAGCATTGGGAGGCTATGCGACGACCGGGCACTTCTATGCCACAGCCAACCTTACCAATCTGCTCAAAGTCCTTCTGACCACCACCCTTGGCAGCCATGGGTCGACCTTGACCTGACAACCATGTCCAAGCCTCGTCGCCCACCTTGAACCACCGAAACAACGAGGCTAACGGTCTCCCAACATTCACGTGACCTGCCCGCGGAACATCTTGCACCGCCTGCGTTGTGAGGCTCAGGGGCTCGGCACGACCAGTGGGGTATGAACCGAGCTGGTGCTGGAGCGCTGCACACTGATGCTCAGGCAGGTGCTCTAGCGCTTCCACAGCCACCAGACTCGTGTCCCCCGCCCACTGCTCCGCCGAGACATGACAATCCCTACTCTCCTCCACCTGTGCCCTACTGCCCCCCTCTCCTTCTCCACCTTGGCCGCTGCAGACCAACGCAGGGACAGTAGGCTGCTCAGGTGGTTGCCTCACAAACTCCTCCAACAGGTTCACATGGTTCACAGGTTCGTTTATGGCCTTGGCCTTACTCAGGGCCTTGGGGCTGTTCGGCCAGGCAGCTTGGGGAACAACAACAACAACAACAACAGGTTCACATGACATGTTTCCCCGTCCTCGTGTTTGATCTCGACAGCACCATTACCACACTTCTGAACTTCTGGATCCTCCAACTGCAGTTTACAAATATCTGAGGGAACCAACCTGTCTAGATGCTTCCGAAGCAACCCAAGTCCTCCCCCAATATCAAACAGAGCAACCCTTTTTTCTCTCGGTGTGTAACGTTGCTGCCTCGGAGTCTCTTCCTGCCCTACCTCCTCACTAGCTGTGACAGGTCCTGGGGCCTCTCCAGACTCCAACAATGGTGCCAATACTGAGTCGCCAAGAAGCGCTGCTGGTACTAAACTCTCCAAACTTTTACCAACATTAGCCGTCTTCTTCCGACCGTTCCTCCGTTGATCAGAAGACTGAGGAATAGGCTGTGACACTTTGGATGCGAGAGGTCCAGTAACAACGCACGCCATAGGTTGTACATGACACTTCTCTACCCACTCCTGTTCCTCCCTACTCACGTCGGCCGGCTTCTCGGCAACGACTAAGGGTGAAACCTCAGAAGTAGGCACCGCGAAGTCGTTGCCGAGAAGGAGGTCGACGCCCCCAACAGGCAAGTTCTCCACAACACCCACATCCAACTCTCGTGTCACACCATCTACCTCCAGTTCCATCCTGACCAACGGGTATGACTTGACAGCATTGATACCCTGCACCACAACCACCCGTGCCGCGTTTATTGGTCTACCAGTAAAAATTTTCAACAAAGTCTGAGAGGCCCCCGTGTCTCGCAACAGCTCAACTCCATGCTTCTTACCAGCCCACTTCACGCAGCCATGCCCTCGATGGTCACAAAAGACATCGCAGACAGGGTTCGTGCCTTCCGGATTCTTCTCCACTGGCTGTGTCCCAGCCTCTGACGTTATACCCCGGGCAAACTCAGACGACTTCAGGGACACCCCAATGTTGCGAGCCAAAGACACGACTGCATTAGGTAGCTTGCTTGGACAGGCTCTTGCAAAATGGCCCTTCTCATGACAATGAAAACACTCTAACTCCCCCTTGGGCTTCCCTTGAGGTGGGGAAGGGCCCTGACCCTTCTTAAACGGGACGGTATTAGGTTTATGGTCAGACTTAGTATCGTTGCTCTTGTTGTAATGGTTATATGGTGTATCACCGACTCGGGGGGGGGGGGGGGGGGGGGAGTGTTGCGCCCCTTGTTACCTGCATCGTTCCGTTGTGCACCCACGAATCAGTGACATCCGAAGGTCAGCCAGCTCAGCTGCCTCCTGAAGAGTTCTTGGGTTTTTCTCTTTAAGATTCAACGTCAGATCGCTGCCCGTACACTTAAAAAATTGTTCTAGAAGCATCAGCTGTTTCAACTCCTCAAACGTCGATGCCTTCTCAGAACGCAGCCAGTTTCTAAATGCATCGGACAGATCCCGGGCATGCTCAAGAAAGGTGCACTCACGACCCTTCGTTACACCCCGGAACTTCAATCTGTACGTCTCTGGTTGTAACTCATATGCCCGCAGGACAGCCTCCTTCAATACCTCGTAATCGATGCACGACTCCAAGGGCAACGCGTCATAATATGCCTTGAGTCCTTTGCCAACCAATCTAGAGGAAACAAGGGCTGCCCACTTAACCTCGGGCCATTGGTGCTCCCGGCACTTCTTCTCGAAACGCATAAAAAATTCAGTGACACCCGACTCATCAAATACTGGGACCAACTTGAGCAGGTGGGATAACGACTGATCAAGACCTCGATTCCCAGAACCGAGACGCTGCCCTGTCGACTCCACCCTAGACTTCTCAAGATCTATGTCTGCACAGTACTTCGCCTTTCTCTCCTGTCTCATATCTGGCCCTTCTCTCCTCAGCCTGAATCTCAGCCTCGCGTATGGCCCTTCTCTCCTCAGTCTCATATCTGGCCCTTCTCTCCTCAGCCTGAATCTTAGCCATCTCAAACTGCCGCTGCTGGTTAGCCATCTCAAGCTGGAAGAGCATCTCTGGAGTCAAACCTTGAGGAGGAGGAGATGCAACAATTGGAGACCCACCCATGTACAAACCACGCTGCCAGTGACTATCGGCCTGCGGGACCGTACCCGGCTCCGGAGCCCGAGGGGGCGCCATGGTAGGAGTCGAGTGGAATGGGGGCTGGGCCAAAGGTGCCCCAGTTGCCGCTCCACCCGAAGCCCCACGCACCCCGCCGAGCACACAGGCCACCAGGTCACCTCTCGACATGCTGCTAATGCCCACATGCCCCATGACCATGGCCAAACACTGGGGACCATACCGATCAATCCCCGACACTCGGTCAGCAGTAATAGGTATCTCCAGAAACTTCCTTGCATCCTCCTCACTAGCTATAACTCTAATGTCATCTAACAAAGCCCGCTGCTGCACCTCAGTTTCTGTTTCCCGTACTGTGTCCTCACTGTACACTGATCCGTCGTCCGACATAGTGTCCACCGAAAATTCTCAACGTTTATAAAAAAAAAAAAGTACCTAAACTCTTATGCAGCACTATTCACTCAAAAATACAAGATGCTCGAAGACTCTTAAGTGTTATACTACTTGCCAAAAAAAAATTCCACGTGTCCACTATATTCCTTTAAACAAAAACAAATGACCACAACACTCTTGCAATATTTCTCTAAGTTCACAAAATCCTAGGCAAGGTCGCTATTTGTTACGACCGGAGCTCGTATAAAACAAGAGCTCTTAATCATTGGACTAGGAAAGCACACAGCCACAACGGTAACACTAGATCCAACCCCTGAACTTATAATGCCGGCGCACAAAAACACCTATACCCTCCAGAGTTAAATCTGCGATAACGGGGTATCCTATAACTCAGTATAAGTGCACTACTACTACAGGCTGATGATCTCTGATACAGCCTGATCACAACAACATACAATTACGGTAATAAGGTATACTAGGAAAATATAGAGATCTTAATTAAATCACTGCAAAGATTTAATGCAAACTAGAAGAAGGTATATTTAAAGTTTCTCTAAACAATAATGAACTGTCACTCCTATACTAAAGAAAGTGAACGAAAGTCCCAAAGCATCGAGCAGGAATTTTCTGAAGAAAGTCTGATGCTGGGGTAAGATGATCGTATCGGATTTTGAACTGTAGTATAAAGCAGGAACAGGATATGACAATTGTAAGGACATATAGGGTTAACTGGCACAGGAATAATAATAACTGCGCAAGGAACTCAAACAGCAAAAGAAGTACTTCCTCATCAACAAAACAGCCTACTAGGGTTGTGCAACTCAACAACAACCTAGACTAATAAATGCCGTGAATAATAATGCATACATAATAGAAAGAGTTTATAATCTAAATCTGGTGTCTGCTAGGCGAATAAAGTCTAGCTGGGATGTAGTAGGCTAGGAAACAATGGCTGAGCAAGCGGCTCGTAGCCTAGCGAAGTCCTTAAGGCTGTGCGGCCAAATTACGTTAATTGACGGGGTGCTCTCTTGAGATATCCAGATCGCTAGTATCTGGTTCTCTCCTGGCGACCCTCTCAAAGTCAAAGCAAAACGAGTTAGCACAGTGTTGGGTGGCAGAGGCAAAAGCCCTCACTCGCAACACAGTGCTAAACTCACAAGGTACACAGTCAGAAAGACCACCTAGGCTTCCCACGTCTCCGTTGCGATTGTACAGGTTCAACAAAACCTAGTACACATCGGAAATCACAACACCAGTAGCCTTATCCCAGTCTAGCATTAAATCCCCCAGCAGACCACCAAGATACAGGAAGGGAGACACCGTGAGTGTGTCAAACCTCTACAGACAAAAATGGTAACCCTTCCAAAATACCTAACTAAACATGTGTTATCTGAGAGCTTCAGCATATAATACGATGGCCGATATATGAAATCGTGCAGAACCAAAGGGAAGTTATGATATTAAATAGAGTAGAAGAATGAGAGGTAAGAAGTTGAGAGAGAGAGAAAGTGCTCTATAGGTAGAAGTCGGGAGACAGGGGGGCAAGGGACATGTGAAGGGTATGCTAGTCAGGAAAGCTCTGAGGAAGGAACTCCTCGGGACCCCTCCAGGATCACACACAAAGGCATGGTGGTCAGCCAATCACAGGCTGCTACATCACCAGGCAGCAGGGCTGCAGAAGGCGCCAGGAACCACCAGCCAATCAAGAGGCGTGAGACGGCACGCGCGTGAGCCTACAAAGCGAGGGGGGGAGGCAGCACATGTATACGCACGCACACACTACCACCCCACTGCCTATATTATTCTCTCTCCTTAACTATATACAATGCATCCTATGTTCAACTCATGATATAAAATGCTTCCCGTTGTCACAGACGAAAATAAAGACCTCCACAGGACTGTCTGTAACAACACGAACACTATGAAAGAAAGAACAACATTGTAGATAGACTGTAGCCAAATACCTTGCTCTGGCGAGTGCTAGCGAGTGGCCAAGCGAGCGGCTGAGCCCACCTGGCGTTCTGCTGAGCTGCAGGCGTCACAATATTGCATCCAAGTAACCTAAAATGAATAGTGTTCTGGTCTATGCCTGTATGTTTTTTGTTTTTATTTCAACTAACAAAGTGAATATGTGTTTATTCTGCTTATAATATAACCAGTGAACATGTTGAAACCTCAGCCACTATCAAATAAAAATATAAACAAATTATGTGTTATTTTTGTATATTTATATTTGATAGCGACAGATAACCTGAATGTAACGGAGATAGTAGGGTTGGGTGGTGGGTGATAACGATCATGTTTGATGGAAGAGCAACAATGGTTTGGTGGTTTTTACAAGTATGTCCGGTAGCCTTGTCTGTTTCCTAGCCATTCAGGTGTGACTTTAACCTCATGATGCAGGGACAAGTGGCTTTTGGTAATGCACTATATTGACAAAAAATATGGGACAGTGTAAAACAAGCTCTGGCAAAATATCATACAGATCCAACTGTTTGTTAATAAGTTATTCCCGAAAAAACGATGCAACACGGCCTCTGAAACCCATAGTAAGTACGTATTTTGTGTAAATGTCCAGTTCTAGTGCAACTTTACAAATTTACATCTACATAACATGTAACTAATAATATATATTCAAAATTACATTTTCATTCTTGTTTTGTTGCTTGGGAGTTATACAGCTTGCATCATATATAAGTATGTTTATATAATGTATATATAAACCTAATGTTTCCTCTTCACATATGCATAGCCTACGTGAGTTGCAGTTGGGATGTGTGCACATGCTTAGATTGATATGCAGGATTCGAAGTTGCATAATAAATCGAAGGCAGTGTCCACCATTCTTTAACTGTCTTCGTGGCGCAATGCATAAGGTGTTGATTTTCAGTGTGAGTGTCCTGGGTTCGAATCCACGGACTGCCACATGTGTTTGTAATATTTCATTAATCGATTTTAGGAGTAGAGTTGGTTGTTGGATAGAACATAATAATATATCTATTTTATTTGAAATAATTTAAAAGTGTTTTTACCCACATTAAATCACTCTTAAAGACGTTCCCTCTTTAATCTAACGCCACCTCATTATTCAGACTTTCCCTAACTGTGGTAACACTGCAGACAAGCCAGACGCGCAGATATCAAGGAGTATTTTTAATAAGGAATAACCACTGGGGCCTTTTGCTTATAATATTATGCCCCACGATGTGGCTGCTATCCCTAGATCGCGCGAGGAAATAACCAGTTTCTCTTCTTTCCTTCTATTCTCTTTGATCTTCATGTACTGTGATATATATGTGTTTGTTTTTCTTTTTTCTTTAATCGTAAATAGGAGGTAGGTGGCCATTTTGTTTTAGTGGTGTACTCGTTCGGGGATTAACATGTCCGTATAAATAAGGGTGATATTATGATGGTTTGATGTGAGGTGTATTTATATTCAGGGATATCATAAACCCAATATCATCCTTACCTATGGACAATAATATGTAGATTCGGAAAAACAAATTCTCGTAGTCAACGGGTTAGATTAGGTTATTTCAGGTGTGAGAAACACGATATTGGGTAAAGGATAAGTGACTGAACTGACTTGTGGACCATACACCTCAATGAGTTACAGAAGTAATTTCCTTTTGTTCACATTACCACTATTCAGAATCGAACCTTACAAAGCCTAACTTCAGGAAACCTAAGGTAATCATGAAGTGACCTCGTAATGGTTCCCTACAATTTTTGCCGACTTTACAATTTTAACAATCACATCCGAACTGCATCTGATGCGGAAATTCGCCCCAAATGTTTTTGCGCGCGGCCCGGCTGAGATTCGAACTCGGGCCCGCCACGTGGGAGGCGAACGCTTTGTCCACTACACCAAGAGAAGTACTCCCCTTGGCGTGATAGCTCAAGCAGATTTCAGCATCGAATGCAGTTACAGATACTTTGCCACAATCCAGGCATTATATCACATTATCGTCCAGGTAGCGAAGACTCCGAGCGAGCGAAAGCAAGCGAGGCACAAGTCTGAGCGTGTCAACTACAGCGAGGCTCCAAGACAACGATCACCAGCGACATCCCTTATATCCGTGACTTGCCGGGTGGGTCACACACCACGGCAAAGAGGCAGTGCAGGAACCCACTACCATACCTCCCCAACGAACCGGAGTCACTGGGACACCATCTCTGAGAGCTCTAGCCTTAGCAACTGTTGTAGCCAACCAGTTAAGGCAAGCCAGTACACCATGGGGATTCCCCAACTAAGCCTCTCAAATATCCCTTTACAGCTGCCACCAGTGAAGTGACCTCGAAACGGCACCATACTATTTTTTTGCCGACTTGACAATTACTTTTAATTACATTTTTACAATTTTTACATCCGAACTGATTCTGATGCGGAAATTCGCCCCAAATGTTTTTTAGCGCGGCCCGGCCGAGATTCGACTCGGGCCGCCATGTGGGAGGCGAACTCTTTGTCCACTACACCAAGAGAAGTACTCCACTTGGCGTGATAGCTCAAGCAGATTTCAGCATCGAATGCAGTTACAGATACTTTGCCACAATCCCGGCATTACAATCATCCAACATAAGCTTTAACATAACTCAGGTTAGGTAATCTAACAAAAACGAACCGTTACCTAAACAAATACGAACAAATCGATTATAAGCTAACATTACTAACATTAACAATTCGTAAATAGAGACTGTGTTCTTATATTTTGATAATTTAATACAGTAACTCATTAGGTATGGGATTTATCAATGTGTACGTCTCTCTCTCTCTCTCTCTCTCTATATATATATATATATATATATATATATACAGTATATACAGTATATATATATATATATCTTAACTGAAGTGATCAGATTGTAAACACATATCGTATAGTATACAAAGAAATCTGACACTAGTTTCAATTCGCTGTCTTTGTTAAGGTATTTTGCTCACCAATATCAAACAAAGGGAAAATACTGAAGCCCCGATTGAGTTTCCACCCTCCAACCTGTCCTCCAGCCACTACTGTTTCCCGGTAGTGTTAACTCCTTCTGTACTGGTAACGTCCTATTCAGTATATTTTGGCTACTATTAGACGATTTTATTCAGTTGTCCATAAAAAAGCTACAGACTATCTCAATTAATCCATTTAGCTACCATACTGTATATCCTTCCTAGGCTACACAGATTCGTTTAAATGTAGCTGAAATCAAACAACACAGACGTCCCCGGTACAGAAATGGTTAACCCTCAACGGTTGGCAGTTGGTGACACTGATATTAGTTACTCTATCCTAACCTAATAGTAATCTACTATAACCTAATAGTAATCTACTATAACCTAATAGTAATCTACTATAACCTAATAGTAATCTACTATAACCTAATAGTTATCTACTATAACCTAATAGTATCTACTATAACCTATAGTAATCTACTATAACCTAATAGTAATCTAGTAATCTACTATAACTAATAGTAACTACTATAACCTAATAGTAATCTACTATAACCTAATAGTAATCTACTATAACCTAATAGTAATCTACTATAACCTAATAGTAATCTACTATAACCTAATAGTAATCTACTATACCAATAGTAATCTACTATAACCTAATAGTAACTACTATAATCTATAATCTACTATAATATTTTCTTAATTTACATGACCGTAATGAAATATGATAAATAACAAACGGCAAGATAAACATACATAAATAAAGAGTGGGGTACACTATTTCTGTTTATACAAACTATCATAATTTTGCGTTTTCTTCGTTTTAATATGCACTGTTTTGTATAATTATATCCCTATTTTGTATTAACTCAGTTTTAAATTGTTATCGAAAGTATGTATATAACTATACAGTATTTATGAATTTTATACGGAAACAAATATCATTATATTATTATTAGGTTTACAAAACATGCCTCTAGTTAACCCCTTCTGTACCGGCGACGTCAATTATATTTCAGTTACATTCAGACGATTTTATGAAGCTTAGGACGGGTATATGTCAGCTAAACGGAGTAATTGTTATAATAATTATGTAGCCTTTTTATGGGTTGACTTCCATCCTAAGCTGAATAAAATCGTCTAACAGATGCCAGAATATAATGAAAAAGACGTCCCAGTACAAAATGGGCTAACTCTCTGTACTCCATGGTCTGCTTCTCCTCCTTTCTTTGTTCCTCATCAATGTCAATCACCCAACTTCCTTCATTCCTTCCCTTTGTTTGCGGCACACATACACTTTAGTATATCTACGAGGGTCGAAGGGTTCTTCTACGGGTCCATAAATGCCATTAGGCACTTACATATTTACATACCTGCTACAAACTTCACATCCGCCATAAATTTGCATTTATTTCCAGTTTAGTTTTCCCTTTCATTTGCGGCATCCTCCACCCATATGCCTGTTTCAGTTGTGGCACTAATTATATCTTATTTTGTTCAGAAACTGAAGTTGCTGTCTACTCTTTGATTTATTCAAACATACTCAATGTTCTGTTCCTTGACGTTATAAAACTGCAGTGTTCGAAACTTGAAGTTTTCTAATTGACCCCTCTCTCTCTCGAGCATTCTAAAGCCCGCGTCATACAGAGCCCGAACGTTGGAGGACAAATTCCCGAATAGGATGACATGCACAAAAAATTCAAATTTCATCCGGGTCGGGTATATTCCGAACAATTCGGCATAAGTTCCTGACTAGTCCTGGGTTGGTCTGAGGTTGGTCTGATGTTGTTCAGGTGTGTAGCCGACATTCCGGGGGTCCGGCAAAAAGTTAGTGCATGTACTAACTTTTCAAGAACATTCGGGACAAAAAAACGTTACAAAATGGTCGGATGTTGGTCGGGATTTATTCGTAACTCGTTGGGTATTTGTTCGGATTAATTCTTTGTTCGTTCTTCTGATTCGGGACTTGTTCGGTACTTTTTTCCATTGCCGATGTTGTTTGGAACTACCCGAACAAATCCCGAACAAATCCTGCACAATTCCCTACAAAACTTCGATATAATCACGATGAATCCCTCGTATTCCAGAATAAAACCCGCACGAGTTACAAATTTTCAGAACATGTTACGATCAAATTCAGACAAATATACGAATAATTTTGGATGTCTGCTCGATGTATCTTGTTTAATTAGGAATTAAATCCGAATTGATTTCGAACAAGTAGAATTAGCCACGAATAACAATGGAACTTTCCCAGAATAACTGCCGACGTGTCGGAATGCTAGTTTCGATCCCACGTGGGTCCACGTGGGTACCCAAGCCTTCCACAATTTGCACCCCGGAGTGAACGCGATTGATCGTACGTTGGCAGCCACCCGCACGGACCCCTTATATATAGCTACCGGGAGCTTCATCATCACAATCTTCACCAGTCTCTCCACCCACCCACCACGACTGTACACACCTTCACCATGGGCAAGGGATCCAAACTAGTTAAAGGGAAGAAGAACAAGGCTTCTACCAAGAAGACCCCAGCTCCTACTACAGCTCCTGACAACGCGTCCGTCGACCTCTACCTCACCCAGGAACCCGTGAATGTGGAGTTGTCATACGGCTTGGAGGAGACAGAAGATGATGCTGGCCAAACCATATCTGATGAAGACGTGTCCGTCAGCAGCCATGAAGATGCACCTACCATTCCCTTAAAACGCCGCTTCAATGTACAGAATTTCCCGGAATTAGGTGACAGCCCGATGCACCAGCCGGACGATGATGATGATGATCAGACGCAGATGTCTACCCAGGCAACGACATCAAGCGGCTCGACGACCCAGTCACAGGACTCCCGTGACACACAGGCTTCTCCTTCAACACTTCCAACACAGCGGCCAGCCGACAAAAAGGCATAAAAAAGGAAGCGTGTGTACGCCATCCTGCCGGAGGCACAGGAGGTGGCTGTCGCGGAGTGGTACCGCGAGCAGGAGTTCCTCTACAACAGGAAGCTGAGGGCACACCGTGACAGGACCATGAAGGACACCGTGCTTAACAAAAAAGCCAAGGAGTTGGATGTTACAAGTGAGTTAAAATAGAATTGTTATGTTTAATAATTTGTGTTCAGAAGTGTATTGAGTGTAGGTACAGTTATAACGTGTGTGGTATATTGTGGAGGTGATATCAGAACTGTATATAACAATATATTGAATTATTGCTATCAATTTTTATATGATATGTTGTGTAAAGTGTATTATTTCAACTGTTACATATTGTTGTGTAGTGTGTGCTTATCTGACCATGTGAATATTTCACCTTTTTGGTTAAATTTACGAAGAGTTATTTTCTAACTTACATATACACACTAGTGTGAGAGTTTGAGCATATATAATCATTGATATAAAATGCAACCTATGCACAGGTAATGATATAAATATATTTTTTGGCAGATAAAGTCCTGTTTAAATGGACGGAGGGTATGAGGACGCGCTATGGGAAGCTGTGTGAGCTCAAGTCTGGTTCTGGTGCCAAGTCCCTGACGGAGCGAGAGGCATGGATAAAGGAGACGTTCAGCTTTCTCCAACCACACCTGGTCAAAAATGCGACCAGGAAGAGCAAGGTACGTGAGAAATAATTTACAAAGTTATAATTTTGGTTAAATACTAATTACATATGGAGAATGGAAACAACTGGTGCACTTTAATATTCAACATATTTTTTTTATTTTATCCAAAAATATACAATGCAATTTGGCAAATAGACACAAAAATCACATGTTGTTATGCATCATAAAAATTCCCTTTACAAGTTTACATTATATATTCATAATATAAGTATTGTTCATGAGTAAATTATACAATACTAGTCAAATATACACTAAATTTACATGCTGTTATGCATCATAAAGTTTCCTACAAGTTAACATTGATATTCATGTTATAAATTATGTTAATGTTCAATTGTCACGTCTAATATTAAGTGTACAGGTATAATCATAATGAGAAATTTGGTGACAATATGTATTTATATGTTATATATATTTCATAGAAGTACAAAACTCCTGCTGCTGTCACAGAACAGGCCCCAGAGGAGTGTGTCGGCGACCCGGTTCCGCTTCCGGACGTAGGAGAGGAGGGGGCTCAGGTGTCTCCAGCCTCTGAAGGTGTTGCCTCCACGTCCACGCCCACAGTACCCCGGTCCCGCACCAAAGCAGCTGCTACTCCAGAGGACCCCATGGAGAAGGACCTGTATGATAAGGTAATAATGTTATAATGTTATTAATAATGTTATTATTATATTTATGTAATTTTAATGTATATCTTGTTTATGTTCTAATGTTCAACTTTTCTGCCCACAGGTCCGTCAGGGGGAGGAGAACCTAGAATACCTGGCTACATTGTATAAATATTTATGTAATTTTAATGTATATCTTGTTCATGTTCTAATGTTCAACTTTTCTGCCCACAGGTACGTCAGAGGGAGGAAAACCTCAACGAACTCTTACGCCGGTGGGACACGAAGAAGGCGGAAACCCCAGCACAGCATGCGATGAAGCTGTTCCACAGCTATGTCCAGAACAGCCTGTCGGATCTGGAGCCTTCTCTCGTGGACCATTATCTAGGGGAGGTGATGCGGTTCACCAATGCTATGCGGTGCCATAGCCGTGGCACAGGGAACCTCCCACGGTTTGGCCCTATGGACTCTGAGCGGCAACCAACTCTATTTCAACCACCACACACCTACTACGAGAATCTGCAAAACCCCGGCCCTTCCTACTACCATGGTGGGAAACAAATGGGCGCCCCTAGCACACCAAGAGGTTGGAGGTCTCGGCAACCAACCTTGGGACGACTGTTATCTGTTGTAACAACAGATAATTCACATGCCACATAATTGGAAAAGATTTAATATGGAAAATACTATGAATGAAAGATTATATAAAATTGATCTTATTAAGTTTCACAATTATAATACTAGAACAAATGACTTGATAAAATGTTTAGTAACAACAGATAGTTTAAATGCCACATAATTGGAAAAGATTTAATGTGGGAAAATATTATGAATGAACAAATAATTTATATACATGATTGATCTTATTAATTTTCACAATGAATAATGTTACGACCGGGACTACGAATAAAACAAGGGCACTTAATGATTGGACTAGTAATAGGGCACTATGCAACAACGGTACGCTAGATCCAAACCCTCGAACTTATATGCCGGCGAACAAAACACCTATACCCTCCAGAGTTAATCTGTGATAACGGGGTATCCTTAACTGGGCATAAAAGTACTCTACTTCAGGCTAACCCACACTGGTATAGCCTGATAACAAACAAGATGCAAGTTACGTTAAAATGCATAAAAAGGAATCTATGGAAAGATCAATTAAATCACTGCAAGAATTAATACAATAAAAAGATGCTTCAATACAGTTACTCTAAACAACAATAAACTCTTCACTCCTATCTGAAAGAAAGTGACGTATAGTCCTACAGCATAGACCTGGAAACTTCTGAAGAAAGTCTGATGCTCATAAGATGCTCGTATCTTAAACTATATAAAGGCAGGAGGCAGGACACCACACGTGTAAATCGAATACACTAAAAGATAGGACATATAATGTTAACTGACACGAGAAAACTATAAATGCGCAACGGTAGCAATGCTCTACACTAAAAGAAGTACTTCCTCATCAATGAAACAGTCTGCTATGGTTGTGTGGCTCAACAACAACCTAGACTAATAAATGCTGTGAATAATAATGCGTTAAATGCGTACATATCAAAGAGCTTATATTAAATACTAACAAGTGTCTACTCGATTAAATGTCTAGCTGGGATACTCTAGGTAAGGAACTGGGGTTGAGCAAGACAGGCTCGTAGCCTAGCGATGTCCTTAAGACTGCATCCTTTAAGTTACGTTAATTGACTAGGGTGCTCTCTCGATAGATCCAGATCACAAGTATCTGGTTCTATCCTGGCGACCCTCTAAAGACAAGCAAAGAGGCAGCAAAGTGTGGAACTGGTACAGGCCAAAACCCTCAGTCAACACAATGCTACACTCGCAAAGGACGCAACCGAAAAGACAACCCAGGCTACCACAGGACCGGTCGAAGTCGTGTAGGTATAGGCAAACCGTACACACATCGGAGACAACGACTACAGTTACCTTATCCCAGTCTAGCATTAAATAAAAGAGAAGAAACACTAAATCAATAATGGAGACACACTAAGTTCTTAACCTATACTAACTAAGAACCCCCAAACCTATTCTAAGTACATGTAAATATCTCTGAGGACGGCGCATGCAATACAATGGGCCGGCTATGAAAACCGTATGCAGAACCCAAGGGGATAAGTAATTGAATAAAGGGGAGAAGTAATGGAAAAGAAGAAGTTCAGAGAGAGAAACAGTGATAAAGGTGGTGATCGGGGGAGAGTATGCAAAGGGATGTTAGAAGCACACGCGCCAAGCCTGTCCTGACGAGGACAGCTCCTGGGGAGCCTCATGGAGGAGGCAAGTTACACAGCAGCCCGCAAAGGCGCGATGGTCGGCCAATCACGGGCAGATACGTCACAAGACAGCAGGTGTCACGTGACACAGCCAGACACGCCGGCCAATGGCCAGCGAGAGTACAAAGGAGTACAAAGGAAATCAAGCAACAACAGATCTAGTGACCCTTCTAGGCTGCTTGTCCTCCAAAACACTGAGGATCAAGTGTCCAAACAGTGGTTTAGAGTGGGTAAGGGAACATTGGAAAGGGAACTACTGCCCTGCCACTAACGTGGCAGGACTAGGAAGTTAGTAGGGGACATATGGGTTAGTAACTGAGGGGAGGATAAAGTTATTCATTTACAAACGCAGTCAGTCGCGGGTTTGATGCGAGATATTTGTCTAGGACGGAAATTTAAATGAATCAACGGTGGCTGCAGTCTATAACGTCTCGGGGAAGCCCATTCCACAAGTTGACAACTCGATTGAAGAAGAAATTCTTAGATTCGTGCGAGTTAAGATTTACCAATAATTTTGCAACCGTTTCCCCGCGTGTAATTAGATTGGTCGATAGTGAAGTACTTACTACAGTTCATATTGTCGATGCCTTTGATGATTTTGAACACTTGAATTAAGTCGCCTCTTAATCTGCGCTGGGTTAAAGGAAATAGATTTTATTCTCTAAGACGCTCTTCGTATGGTTTGTTCTTTAGGCTAGGTATCATTTTGGTAACTCTACGTTGAACTCGTTCTAGCTTGTTTATATCTTTTTGGTAATAAGGGCACCAGGATGGAACGCAGTATTCCAGAAGAGGGCGGACTAAGGAATTGTAAAGGGTTAGGATAACTTCTTTGGATTTATGCTCAAATGACCTGCCTATAAAGCCAATTATTTTGTTTGCCTTCTTAACAAACTTCTGAACATTGTTGACTCGGTTTTAGGTTACTCGATATTGTTACTCCCAGATCAGTTTCTCTGTTTACATTCTTAAGCTGAGTGCCATTCATCGAATAGTTTTTGCTTTCTCATTTAGGTATCCGACATGTAGTACTTTACATTTATCCGCATTGAAACTCATTTGCCAAATTTGGGCCCAACATGACAATTTATCTAGATTGTGTTGCATATCGTCAACTTGTTCTTTTGAGAGTACGCTATTTGCAATTTTTGTATCGTCAGCAAATTTTGAGATTGTGCAGGTGAGACCCTCATCTATGTCGTTGATGGTAAATTAGAAAGAGAATTGGTCCTAGTACCGATCCCTGGGGTACCCCGCTACTTACATTGGTCCATTTAGATGCCTTACCGTTTATGACTACCCTTTGCTTTCTGTTGCTGAGCCAATTTTCTATCCATTTCAACACACCGTCTTGTATTCCATGCGCTTTTAGTTTTAGCAGTAAACGTTTGTGGGGAACTTTGTCAAAGGCCTATTGAAAATCAAGGTATATAATATCTACAGCTTTACTCTCATCGTAGAGGTTGAGGATATCGTGGAAGAAGTCTAAGAGGTTTGTTAAACAGGAACGTTTTTTACGAAAGCCGTGTTGACTATCTTTAAGTATGTTATTTTCCTCTAAGTGATTTACGAGTCTGTCTCGTATGACCGTTTCTAGCATTTTACATACAACTGAGGTTAAGCTAATTGGACGATAGTTACTGGGTAGGGATTTGCTGCCTTTTTTGAATATCGGTGTTTACGTTGGCTAGCTTCCACTGATCAGGCATAGTTCCAGACTGCAAGGATTTATTGAATAGTAACTGTCAGTGGTTTGGAGAGCTCATATCTTAGCTTCCTTTAGAACTCTAGGCAAGATTGTATCAGGTCCTGGCGTTTTATTTACCTTGAGTTTATCTAAACAATTCAATACTTCTCTCTCTGTAACGGTGATATTGTAAGCTTAGAACATCTGAATTATCAATCTGAATCGGCGATGGTGTAGGGATATCACTGAGGTCTTCTGTTGTAAAAAACTGATGCAAAGAAGGTATTGAGGGCATTACTCATTTGTACTTTGTCTTTGGTGTATTCTCCTTTTTCAATCGACTAACGGTCCAACAGTTGAAGTAACTACTTTGTTCTTTCTGATATAACTATAGAATTCTTTCGGGTTTGTTTTACTTTGATTCGCAATATGTAACTCTAAGTTCTTTTTACTTTGCTTAATTAACTTTTTGGCTTTGCGTCGTAGCTCTACAAATTTCACCCGTTCTTCGTCATTTTGTGAGGATTTTAATCTATCATTAGCAAATTTTTTAGCAAGCAGGCAGTTTGAAATATCTTTATTCCACCATTTGGGCTTATTATTATGGCCTGGACGCCGTATTTTTCGATGGTATGCAGTCTTGCACTGCTTTTAGGTAAGTGGTTTCGAATAACTTCCAAGATGTATTTATGTCGTTATTGTTAATTAAAGCTCCAGTCAGTTTCTTTAAACATAGCTCTAAGTTTATGGAAGTTTGCTTTCTTGAAATTAGGGACTTTTTCGATGCTACTATTTGGTTCGTTACTAGTAAACTTAGTAGTAGGGAGGCAGGAATGCACCCATGACTCAGACACTCACTACCTTCTCGCTCTGAAAGTCTTTCTCATTCCCACGCTGGTACTATTATCACTACTGTTGATATAAAATATAACCCGTTGTCACAGACGAAAACAAAGACCACCACTGGACAGTCTGTGACAATGCGATTACTAGGAAAGAAAGAACAACATTCTCGGATAACTGTAGCCCATTTCGATGTCCCTGGCGAGCGCTAGTGGCTAACGAGAGGCGATTCTGCCAACGCTGGTAGACGTCACACCCCGCCCAAGATATGGGACGCATCAACATTAGGCGAGCACCATATCTGAACAAGGCCAGAATGCCGACAAGGACCCGCCACACCTAGGCCACTCCACCAGAAATGAAATGCAAAGCTCAATTCTTACATAAAAACACATATTAACATAAAGAAAAATCTTACAACGCCCTTCCAAACAACAATAGTATAAGCTTTAGCCTGCTATGCTCCCTGAGCGAGCTTCACAGAGCCCAGCCTACTAAGTGAAAGACCAGGTTCAACTTAGGGACTTTAGCTATAACATTGGCAACTTACAATTAACTATAAAAAAGAAAGAGTTTTTATGTTATTTTTGTATTTAATTTTAATGTTGTTTTTGACGGCTGCTCTACAAGGGGCAAGCCTGGTTTTTCTCACACTCTCAAGATCACCCAACAACGACCCTGAATAACGGCGAGGGTTCTCCTGCAAACATACCCTCCCGTGGACATAACCATCAGCAAAAAACCATTATCAGTGCCCTTACCATGGTTACCATGCACATCCAACTTGTGTTTCCGGCATGAGCAAAACAACACCTGGCACTGGATAAATGCCCAGTTCATCACAAGACTGGCATTTCTCTTCGCTCTCTCCGATCCCTGCAACGGGACCTGCCAATAACCTTTCAACATTTCTACTACCTTCATGATAATGAGGGCAGCCGCCTGATTGCGGTCTATGGTGGGGGGGGGGGTTTCGTCAAGGATAATGCAACCCACACTCTTGCAATCAACCATACACACGGATCTGTGCCACTCAACTCAGCTTGCAAACTCACTGGCAATGCTACCACTCACGATATCCCTTATCCCTCAGAACCCCCCCCCCCCCGCCCTTTTTTTTTTCCATATGTAGTCTAGCTCTGCTTTCACAACAGGCTTTCAGAGCAGGATTTATACGGTATGGGAATAACTTGAGCGGCTTTGCACTGTCCTCCAGCCTCCATGTCGGAATTCTATCTACCCCGTACCATCAGGCCTGGAGAAGCAACAACCATGCGGACGTACTGCCACAGCCTAGTAAACAACTTCCCTCCTTGACGCTGTAGGAACAAGAGGTTGCCAAGTTATCTAAAAAAAAAACATGCTCATTGCCCTCCCACAACCCAGCCGAGACCGCAGTTTCTACACTATAGTCTACTCCTTCTCCACCTTTTTCCCTAGAACAGCCAGGTCATGAGAGTGACAATCTTGTACCACCTGTGCAGTCACTCTCCCATAGTTCATAATTGCTAAGGCTTTTTCCCCGCCGATACCGGAGCATGCGCACCCCCGCATTCCTTACGACTACAATCCTGCCTGCGCAGCATCAGCGCCTTCAGCGACATGGCCAGATACATTCGTTCTATGGTAGGGCTGGTTGCATATTACTAGAGCAGTATTGGGAGCGTATGCTCGGACCGTGCGCATCCCACTCCACCGCCAACCTCACCACTCTGCTCAATGTCCTCATTCTGACCACCACCCTTGGCAGCCATGGGTCACCCCTGACACGTACCCCCATGCCAAAGCCTCGTCGCCCACCTTGAACCACTGAAACAACGAGGCCAACGGCCTAACTAATACTCAAGTGACCTGCCAGCGGAACCTCGTTCACCGGGGGGGGGGGGGGGCATGAGTTGTGAGGCCTGTTGCTCTGCACAAACAGCGGGTATGAACCGAGCAGGGACTGGAGCGCTGCACAACTGCTGCGCAGGCAGGTGCTCTAGCACTTCCAGAGCCAGCCTGGCTCGTGTCCCCCGCCCACTGCTCCACCGAGACATGACAATCCCAACTCTCACTCCTCCACCTGAGCCCTACTGCCCCCCTCTCCTTCTCCACAACTTCTTCAACCATCCTACTCTGTTCCGCTAAGGATGGCACTCATCTAAACCCTGTGGGTTCAGCACGCATGGGTCGTCTCCTACACGAAGCAGTCCCGCAGCCATGTATCAAAAAAACGCCATCCGAGCAGAATCAGCAGTGACATAAATCATCCAACGCCAAGAAAAAAACAGAGGCAACCGAGGGACACCAGCGATAAAGGACCGAAGACAGCGATGACTCGAAGGACAGCCATGAACATAATTTTTATCCGACAAGAAACCAAAATATTATTAAAGAGCGTTCCGTGAGTTCTAAAATAACAAAATTTAAAGGTTCTTCTATGCAAACGCTCGTAGCATACGCAATAAATTATTCAGATTTATGGAGCTAGTGTTTTACATAAAATTATGATGTGATTTGGCATAACAGAATCTTGGCTCAATAACAGAAGATAGAAGACTTTTTATCATGTATTCACTTCCGCGGTTTATTTAATGTTTGAGAAAAGCCGAATAAATCGAATTGGAGGTGGCGTCTTAACTTATATCAAAGAAAGTCTTAAAAACCCTACCGCTCTTGTCACAACCTCAAATTGTGAACGTCGACTCATCTTTTGTGCTAATAAATAATAATAAAGGTACCAAAATAATACTTGCATGAATATACAGACCTCCAGCTAAATCCAGTTGCAAACTGACCGAGAAATTCACGAACAAATTGGCAGAAATGAGTAACTCACAAGATACCGTAATTTTTGGTGACTTTAATTTACCTGTGACCAAGTGGGGCGATACTCTTACTTCACACTTCCGGAGCATGACTTGTATACGAACTTTCAAGAGATTTCGCTTTTAAATCAATTTGTTGGAAACGCCGACCCGTGGTAATAACGTTCTTGACACTGTACTCTGCAACAAAAGAAGAATTAATAGAGAATTTGAATGTTGGTGATGAATTCATTAACAGCG